>JAJMGJ010000011.1:0-409980 GCA_030568655.1 Suhomyces prunicola
TAATCTTAGGCGTTTCCAATCACTGAACAAATTATTACACAACACAACTTCACCTACTACAAGGCAAAGTATATATATAAGAATATAGGTAGCCTAACACCGTGCTAATATACTACTGAGAGAGTATTAAACCTTTTACCTTCTAACATAACCGGATATCCCATTTAGGAAACTCCGAAAATACAAGGGTTCAACAACTAGAGTGGTCACCTGGCATTATAGAGAAGACGTAGTATTGCAGCCAGTAGCAGCCAGCAGCAGAATATCACTCAAATCCCACCGTATTTGTCTGACAAGTTGCTCATAAGTAAGTACCAATGGCTCTTGAGTTCAGAAAAGATAGCATCTTGGGTTATTGTAACTTGGAAATATTGCATGGGAAAGAGCACGAAGCCTATTCCGTACTCGATTAATCTTTGAATTTCCATCATAATCATATCTCGGTGAATAAGAAACGCCTTGATCGTATATTTCTTACACTTCTCTCTGTGGATGTCTACAATATAAGAAAAACTTTAAGAGGTCTTTAGTTATTAGTATTCTCTATTCTAAAAAACTATATTTGCCATGCCAGAATTGAAATATAGAGAGGTTACAAAGTGAAAGTGACGACATTAAGTCTTTGGAAGTGAAAATGGTCTTGTGTTGGTTATCTTATGGATCGGCCCTTTTTTGGGCTCGAATGTACATGTAGTAGTGATTGTTTCTTCCTTCCTCAGTTATGGGCCAGATTTTGTCATAATCAGCGAAAAACTCGTTGATTCTTCCCACAATCTCATACCGGACGATTGTCATGTGTTTTATGAGCAATTTGTTGATATCGCTGTCCTTGTTCAAGATAGCTACGCTGAATTTCAACTGAGACTCGCCAAAAACCTGTTTCAACCCTTCGAGAATAACCGGAACTACATCGGGGATATTGTTGAACCGTTTTCTGAGCCAGTTCTGTAACTTACTCACTGGCTGGGCAACCTCGTTCATCATTTTGTCCATACCTTGGCTGATACTATCTGAGCCGAGGTTGATGTAGGGTATCTCCAATATCCCATTGGGCTTAAGTATTCTGTAGAATTGCGAGAATAATGCAAAGTAGTTTGATTTGGTCAACTGGACGGCCAAGTCTCTACTATGGACCATTTCAAAAGAATTGGACTTGATGGTGGCCAACGGTTTGTCATAATGCTCAAAGTTCAAAGGTTTAAAGCTGAACAGGGCACACGGATCGGGAATGAGACGTTTGCTGAGCTCAGCATACTTTGGAGAAGCATTGTCAAGCAGTTTGTGAAGCCTTACAAGTCTTTCTGTACTTGTAGACTTGAATTCTTTGTAGTCTTCAAACAGCAATTTCTTGGTGAAATTTTCGTAGAGATCCTTATCGGATTGGTCAAAAGAGGTTTTGGGAGTTTTGGCTTCGGATTCTGCGTAAGTTTCTGGGTCGCTGGAGGCATCATGGCACTCAGACGAGATGTTGCTTTCGATCACTCGTACAAAGGGCGTGTTAATGGCCATAAACCACGAATACTGAGTACTAAAAGTGGTGTTGTACAACAATACCTTGACCTGTTCGGAATTATTGCTTTTGACCCGTTCAGAGTGCATGGAGAACAAGTGCTCGAGAATACGGCCTTCTATCAAAGAGTTGTCGCTGAATTTTGCCAAAATATGGACGACATACTTCTCCAAGAGAAGATACTCGTACGACACTTTGGTCATGAACTGAACTAATAGCTGTGCTTTGGTGCTGGCTTCAGATTTACCAGTGCTACTTCCAGCTTCGGCACCCACGTCTTCCTTCAGTTTGGTATAAAGTATGTCAGCCACCTTGTGAAGCATTGTTTTGTACTCGTAGTGGATTCTATCGTTTCCTTGAAGCCTATCAGATTCGATATCTTCGGGAAGATTAAGAAGATACCGAACATAATTGGTGAAATTGATCTGAAGAAGCTCTTCGTTGTGAAATACACCAAGACTATTGCCTTTTTTCAGCTCTTCATACAAGAGTTCACGCAAAAAGTTCCTCATATCAAGGATGCAATGCGCCATAAACCCTTCGCAGTATCGGATATCGAACGAATCAAAGTTCTTTTCGAATCTTTGCCACAATGGTCGACTGCTATTGTACTTGTTAAGGAAGTTTTGAAGCGACTGGTGACGAACCGAAGCGAAATTAACCGCATCAGACGGTGTATGGTCGGACAACATCTCAAGAAAGTTGTTATACTTGAAGATCTGGAACCCTGGAGTTAATAAGACCTTTTTGATTGAGTCTGTATCGTTAAAGATTTCTCTTTTGGTGATAGGAATGTATTCTGGAACGGCCAATTCTGAAGGTGTACGATCAATATCTAGAGGCTCCTCTTTGGTAACACTCACTTCAGGAGCATCGGGGCCTACTTCAGGTGTATCGGGGCCCACTTCAGGCGTTTCTACCACTGTAGCAGTATCTGTACCCACCTCAGTTTCCGTACCTGCCTCAGTTTCCGTACCCACCTCAGTCACTTCGGTATCGTTCAGTTTTACCGGTATTTCGTTATCATAAGATGCCTTGAATATACCAGCTTTCGGCAGCTTTATAGGAGGAGCAGCCGATTTATCTGGAGTAGATAATGAGCTGCCGCTATGGTTTCCCAACAATATACTGGATAGTTTTCTTGAAAACCTCGACGAAGAAGAGCCCTTTTTTTGGAGAGAAGGATCCTGGCTCGAGCTATTGGATGGTAATGAGCCGTTTCGGGAATATTTCTGCGAAGAAGACGACGAGGCGGTGGAGTGGACCGAGTTTGTTCGGTTTCCCTCGGATGGAGCGTCTGATAATGACGAGTTGAGCGACACGATGGAGGGATGGGCTCTGGCGTTGGGGATCTTAGGCGGCAACACGTCGGGAGAAAGAGATCCACGGTATTTTTCAGCTATATTTGAAGCGGCCGAAGCTTCTGAAGTTTCGGCATTTTGCGGAGTAATTGAGGAGGGGTGTGTGGATGCCTGTGATTGGGAATCCGCCGTGCTACGGCCATTGGAGCCTGATGACGACGAAAAATTGCGTTCTTTGCGCAGGGCAAGGCTGGTGGCGTCGGTGCCGGAAGACGAAAGCGAACCACCGTCGTCTTTTGATCTTCTCTTGACCTTTTTCTTCTTCTTTCCTGAACCTCCTAGCCCCTCCAGTTGCAGCCTCTCGGTTTTCTTGGTCTCGTCTAGCTTCTTTTTGGTCTGGTACAGTATCAGAGGAACCACGTAGAAACTCATGTCATGGAACTGAGTGAAGGGCTAATATTCATAAAGGAATGCTCGCTAGCGATCAATTCCATGCTGTTTTTACCACTGCATTGTTATGGTGGTACGAAAAAAGCCTGTATAGTGCGGTTGCTGGCGGCGGAATGCACTAACAAACAGGATCCGCACACCGATAGAATGAATCTAGACACACACAGGAATCACTAACAATAGGGTTAATCTGACTAGTTACTACTACTTTACACTACTTTACACTACTTTATCCTATTGTGTAATACTGTTTACTTTACACCACTGTATACTACTCTTAGCCCGTCGCTGGACGAGCTCGCGCTAGCGTGGCGATCGCGCGCACAGTTAGCTCAGCCCTTGTCGCCACAATCCTGCGTCTAGCTTCTCAAAACAGATGACCCGTCGGTCACGTGACTGGGTACACTGTTGGTTTAAAGCTTCGCATATTTTCCAGTCACTCATATAATCACCAACATGTACTTGCAATTAGACAAGAGGATAATCTACTACGGCTACAACAACTCGTGGAACAACAACAGGTGGTACTTGTGGTTCTTACTCTTGATCCCCCTCTTGGCGTTTGTCATACTATTTTTCCTCCGCAGAAGAAGAAGAGCCACTGTTCACGCCGCACCCTCCAATGGCCAGTACTACCAGCAGACCCAGCAGACAGGAGGCTACTACGGAAACCAGGCTGGCTATGTGCCTCCACCTATGCCTCATACTCAACCACAGCATCCTCAGGAAGGATACGCTGCTCCAACGCCCGCGCAATACGCAAACTACAGTAGCAACTACGGTCCGCTGAGCCCGCCTGAGGAGCCCGCACCCGCCTACTCGAGACCCGACGGTCCTCCCCCTAATTTCAAAAACTGATAACGTAATGTATAGTTCTTCTACATCTTCTCCTTCAATATATACCAGTGACAATTAGCCATCTCATAGCCATCAGCTTATTTAGCCAACCCCTCAAGTTGCGATCCTGCGACTTGTGCGTGCGGCGGCTTGCGTGCACATGCATATGCAGGCCTACGGATTTGTGCACTTCAAATGGGTGCAAATTCTGTGATTTTGTAAACCACGTATCTACTAGTTCTAAGCACTTTTTCCTACAAATAAGCTCAACACCTGTTCTACAAATAAGCTAAACATTTTTTCCTACGAATAGCAAACACCTATGCTCAACAATTTCTTTAACTGGGTCCAAAGACCCGGATCGTCGTACGACTCTGACCTCGGCTCCGAGTTCTCCCCACTCTCACCCATCGACTGTGAGCTGCCTCCTACCAAGCCTACCACGAAGGTTTCTGGCACTCAGCTCATATTATCTCCCGTCTTCAATCCCTGGTTGTGTTCTCCTCCTGACAAAATTGACCAACAACCAGCCACGGTCTCTACCACGTACTTCACCACAAATACTCACCCTCAACTTTCTAAACCAGACCAAGCTTCTGTTCATCCCGCACAGTTTCAGTACACTGCTCTCGATGAGTCCGTCGCTGGCGATGACTCTGTGTTGACATATCGATTACCCTCCAACTTTCTCGAAAAAGCTGCTCCTAAGGAAAAGGTTGCAAAACCCAAGCCAAGTGAAGTGAAAAGTGGTCCTCTTCTACCATACAAGGAGACGGGATCTCGAGCCATGAGTAGACAAGTATCGCATACAAGACAAGGCAGCAGTCAAAACCGCCCCGTTCTGCGTTCGATTCTGCAGCTTCAACTTGAAAAGTACCAGAGATATGCTCAGTATCAGCCGTACCTTACCGAAGATGTCACCCTAATCACCCTGGAAAGTCGTCGTGCTTCAAGTGTCTCGGGCCCAAATACCATTCACTTGAACTTGTACGATTCCAATCCTAATTACGCTAGAAACAAACATGCCTACCACCACTACTCCAATCACTACTCAAACCGGTATCATGCTAATCACTGCTCCAATCCACACTACTCTAGTCAATACTACTCCGACCAATTCTATAACCCATCCAGACAAAATGACGTCTTGAAGTTTGGCTTTCAAGTGGAGTTCGATATAAACTACACTGGTCTTCGTCGCAAACTCAACAGATCCAGAGACGCCCTTAGAAATATGTTGAGTGTCTCCAAATACGGAGCCAAGCATCGCTATCATCGCTTTCTTCGCTGTATGTATAGGTCTGGACTTACGTTCATTCCTGTACCCCCACGTTATTAGCAGTCTGTCTTCACTTCTTTTCTACTTCTTACTCTTATATAACAAATTTATTTAGAACTTCATAAACGTCCTTCTATACTCAACTTTTGTCGAAATACATGTACTTTTATTTTATGATTCATCTTCACTGTTGTCGTCCTTGTAACCGTGCTTTCTGATTTCTCCCAATCTCTTTCTGGCAGAGTTCAATTTGTTTTCAAGCTTCAAGATCTCAACTTGTTGCTCCATCTCAATCGTCTTGCCTTCGTATGGAGTAAGCTTACTGAGATCTACATCGTTGGAACGTTCGTCTTTCTCCAACAACTGTTGAACTTTAGCAACCAAGGTCTTGCAGGCACCAGAAACCTTGGACGATGCCGTCTCAAGGTTATCTTGGGTCTTTGACTGGAAGTTGGCTTTGACTCTGGAGGCAGCAACTAATTGGGCAGTGGATGCAGCCACTTCGTTGGAAGCCACAATCAATTGCTCGTGGGAATTGGAATCTTTAAGAACCCCATCGGCAGTTTGGATCAATACGTTGGTGGCACCAGCGACAGCTTTGGAAGCACTGATCAAACCTTCCGTCCATCTGTTGTTCTTCTTATAAAATTCGGCTCTACTCTGTTCACCTTTACCCTTGCTCACAATTTCTCTTTGAGTTTCTGTAGCTGCAGTAATCAATAATGCAACGGCATCAGTAATGGCTTTGGCGGCTTCTAATAAAGCTTCGTGGATTTGTAAATCTCCTCCATGAATATTAGGATTGTTCAAAAGTCCCAACAAGAATTTGGATGCTGAAGAAACAGTCTGGGCAGTTTGGTCCATTTCATTCTGGACAAGATCCTCCAAGTTACCCTTGAAGTTGATTCCACCTGAAGTTTTCAAGCCATCAAGAGTTTTACCGAGTATTTGTAAGGAGTTCTGAAGCAGCAAGTTCCCGTCAATAACTCTATCGATCTTGTCGTCGTCATCTTCAAGCTTGTTCAATTTCTCTGACTTTAAGTCCAGGAAAAATTGTTCTGTCTTGTCTAAAACATCGGTTATGTCTGCCAAAATAACCTCTTCGTCAGTCTTGGAGGTAGCTCTGGTAAGACCCTTTGCATTGAGCATAAGCTCGTTGATGGTGTTGGTAAGTCCCGAACTTGATAAAATAAGGTCGGAGTAGGTAGTATCATCTTCGTTATAAAGCTGCTTACCTTCTGCAATAAAACTGTTGAAGGTAGTTGCAAATTCGGTGGCAGTATCCGAAGACAATTCGACAATAGACAATACAAATTCGGGAGTGGCATTCAAATTACCGGCTTGAATCGAAAGAGAAAGGTCTCTCTTGGTCTCCTGAACCCTCTTGATATTGTTTTCCAAGAAAATATCTACCAAGTTTCTAAGTTTTTCGATGTTTTGTAACAATATCTGGTCGATCTGTTCATTTATGACATCGTCTTGATCATCTTTGGAAATTGCCAACTCTTTCAAGGCACTATCCAACGACTCTTGTGCTATTTCCAAGTCGATTTCTTTCTCCTTCAACTTCTCCAACAATTCTTCATGGGCTTTTGGATCTCTCAGACTGATTTGACTCTTCAATTCGTCCATTTCCCTTTCGTGTTTGGCTATAATAGAAGACAAATTCAAGGTCTGCAATTTTCCGGATTCATTGAGTTGGTTGTTCAACTCTCTGATTTCTGCCTGAAGCTTTTCAATTTCCTGGTCTTTGGCGGCCCTGACTCTGTCAACCTCCAATCTGGATCTATCACGTTCTCTGATTAAATCGGCCAACTCGACGTTCTTGGCTTTCAAGTCTTTTTCGAACTTCTCTTTCTTAACAATAGACTCTTGAGCGCTATTGATCTTTTGCTGAATCTTCTTGAACTTGGCCAACAAATTCAAGTGTTCTTGACGCAATTGGGAGTACAATTTGGCCAAAGTCTCGTACTTTTTGATCCAGTTTTGGATCTGTTCTTCTAAGTTTTTGATCTGTTCATCCTTGGATGCAATTTGCTGAGTGGCGGTATTGTTGAAGCTCATCAACTCGGTTTCCAAACTCTTCACTCTGGCATCATATTGCTGCAATAACAGCTGGTCATTGTCGTACTGGTTCTTAAACATGATCAAGTCATGTTCCAACTCAGAGACTCTTGAATGTTGAGACAGTTGGGCTTGTTGCTGCTTCAACAATTCTTGCTCTTGCAAGAACCTTTGTTCTTGTTGTCTCTGTTGCTCTTCGAACAAACGTTGCTGCTGCAATTGTTCTTGCAATTGTTGCTGTTGCTGAATCTCCAATTCCTTCTGAATTCTTTCCTGCTCTTGTTGCTGTTGCAACAAGTAGGCGCCGCCTGTTTGTTGGTTTTGGAGCTGGTCGACTGCTGGAGGAGGCACTGAAGGAGCTTCGAAGTTGGAGGTGGAATCGTTGGTATTGACCGATCTCGGTCTGGAAGCAGGAGCAGAATCGCCCGATGTTTGGATGCTGGGTGGATTATTGGGCAATCTGGGGATAGTCACCAAACTGGTCAAGAATTTGATGCCATGACAGTCGGTGAAAAAGTCACGAAGCATGAAATGGTGGGATTGAAAGCGTTCAACAAGTCCTGCCAAGGCTTCCTCGGATCCCAATTGCAGGTATAATGCCCGTAACATCGAAATACAGAACTTGTAGATCCCGTACGACTCGGCAATCAACGGAACCAACGCACTGACTTTACACAAATTGTTGGGGGTTTGGTGAATGGTTGCAAATATCAACTTCTGGAACTCGTCAATCAGATCCTGCAACTCCATTAACTGCAAAATCGAGTCGTAACCCTCGTTAGGATCATGAACAGCTCTTAACGAAATGTACTCTTCATACTCAAAAGTACCATTGAAACCTGGATTGTTTCTGTGGAAATCCAATTTTTTAAGAATAAAACGGTCATATTGATTAATCAACCTACCATAAGCATTGCCCTGTGTAGGAAACACCGTGGCTAACGAAGCAATAAAGTCTCGGTTACGGTACCCGTCTTTTAGAGTATTGGGATGTCCTTCCTGCAAAACCTTGTGTATCATGATCAATGCTTTGAAGGTTTGGACCTGGTCATTCTGCAATGGCTGGATCTTGACTGCATTCCAAAAAGCTCGAGAGTTCTTGTGGTCCCAAGTGTAAACGATACATGCCCTGACGTGCTTTCTTTTGGGAGGCACTTCTTCAGTGCTGCATGCTTTTTTGACACTGATCTGCAAGTCCACTTCCGCTCTACTCATCTTTTAATCAAATGGAAAGCCACTGCTCAACAAACCTACTCGTCCATCCTCGTTATCCGCTCGGTAAAGGGGGGATTGGGGTGGAAAAGTCACGTGAGGTGACCAGGCTGAGCGGTCATCAGTAGTAATACGAATGGCAGTTCTACGGGTATTGTATGGGTATTCTATAGCAATTCTTTGTTGTTCTAGACCGTTTTTTATATATATATAAGTATAGTTACAAGTTTATGTAGAATAGTGTATCGCTGCCACTTTTTAGTATCGGGCCTAACGGTACTTGGGCGAGAGATAATGTTAGTCACCTGAGTGTTATTGGGTCCAAGACGTTGTCTACTTGCTTCTGTATTTAGCTTTGCCAAAGTCAAATGGCAAGTACTTGTACTTGATCATGTGCTGGATTTGTCTTCTCATGGTCAAGGTGAACAAAACAAGGAAATACATCAACAAAATAGGCCAGAAGACTGGAATGTCGAATATAGACCACAACGATAAGAATAATGACAAAAGGGTGGCTCTGGTTCCGTTGTACCAGAACTTGAACTCAGGCAATCTTCTGATAAACGGTCTGAACTCGTCGTCTTCCTGGGGCTCGTCTTGAACACCCTCTTCGATCAGCTCATTTTTCAATTCTTGTTCCAACGAAGGATCAAACTTGGGGGTCAAAAACAACAAGAGCAAGTTCAACAAGTAGATCCCCAAGGCATAACATATGATATACCAGCCTTGAGTAAACACAATTCTGAGGAAGAAAACAAACAAAACGCCTCCAAATGCTAGCCATCTATAAAGCGAGTATGGCACGGACTGGTCCAAAAACTTCTGGTACGTGACCTCAATGTTCTTGTAGTACTGGAAAGCGGGATTCTCCTGAATCGAACTAGGAATTTCAATGGCCATCTTGGTTAGTTCTATCTTCTGCCTTTACGTGTTCTTCTTTGGCTGATCGCGCTTGAAAAACATCTACTCAAAAACAAAACGGGCGTGTGTTACGTAAGAAAAAAGCTATATGATGAAATGTGAAGGTGAAATCTTACACTGAAGGGGACGGTATATTTACAAGATATATTCTAGTTCTGATTTACTATGTTTGCTATGTTGTCAATGTTTTGAATTACACAACTTCTCTTGGTCTGCCTACCACCTTGGTACTTCTGGTCAATTCATCGTAGATTCTTTGAACAACAAGACCCTTTGGAGGGTTTTCAGGATCAATGTTTTCCACAACCGAGCCTGGAACAGTCAAAGGAACCACTTCAGGCAAGTATTTTCTGGAAATTTGGCTTTGTTCTTCGGCAGTGTAAGCCCCTGGAGTCTCGATCAATGCAGCAACGGTCTTCTTTTCTTCGGTTGAAAGAATACGGTCAGTATAAGTATCCAACTCAGACAAGATCTTGGTTTGAAGACTCAGTCTGGCTTCTGGATTGAGGTATTTACAGAGATTTCCTTGGGCATCGACCTCCACCTTGGAGTCAATATCTTGGAAAAGAGCCAAAGCCTCGGCCTTGGCTTCTTCAAATTCAACTTCACCTCTTCTAGCAGCGAGCTGTGCTTGGTAGATGTAGTTGAATGTGGCTTGAGTCTTGGCTTCTTCCATACTTTGGCCATTCTTGACAAACTGGGCGATTTCATAGAATCTGTTGGCGACGGCCAGCAACTTGGAATCTTCCAAAGCAACATGGATATCGTTCACAAGTGCTTGGGTGTATTCCACTACAGCTTTCTGCTTGAGTTCTGCTGCTCTGAGTTGTGCTTTGGTGATTTCGGGCTGGGCTTCGTATTCCTTTCTCGTCATTTGGTTTTCCTCTTGAAGAGCCTTTTCGGCATCGGTGATCTCAACATACCCAAATCTTCTGACTCTTGGCGCAAAGTGGGGCGTAGGCAACTTGAGTTCCTTCTTCAATGCTACTCCGACGTATTTTCTTAATGGGTGGAACGGATCATAGTAGAATCTCACGTATCCTGGCTCAACAGCATAAATGGTATGGTCCACACCTATTTTGACATTCTCTCCTGGATGTATCTTAGTACCTCTTTGTCTCATTATGATTTGACCGGGCTTTACAAGATGTCCTTCGTATGCTTTTGGCCCCAATCTTCTACCAGCCGAGTCATTTTTGTTGGTCTTGGATCCGGACACTTTCTTGGTAGCCGTACGGACTTGTGTGACACTGTTCAAGCTTGTGAGCTGGAGTGTGCTTCTTTGAGCGCTCAAAGGACGAAGTATGCTATTGATATGTTTCAACAACGACATCTTCAACCTGTTTTAGTACTAGTCAACTTGGCTGTATGATTTTTCGCTATTTGAAAAATTTCCTATTCTCAAATCTACGCGAACTGCCTTAGATTTTTCGTTTAGTGTAAATTTGAGACCAGAGTGCTTACAGAGACATCAAGAACACATGAGTTAGCGTGGTACGTGAGTTACAATTTCACAGGCTTTATGGGACACGCGCTGGAGTTCTCAGGACTGGTCCATCGAACCAATTCACTTTGCATCTGAGATAAGTTTACTTCTCTAACATCGTGTATGCGAAGATTTAAATATAGGCCTTGGTAAGAGTAGACGGTTGCAAATGCCATAGATGTTCTGATACCTCAAAAAGAGGGTTCAGTTAGTTTACTTCCAGTATCTCACCCAATGCACAAGAAATCAATTTTGTAAAAAGTATCTACGCTGCTCATATACCAGAATGCTGTTGAGCTTATGACAGCCGCGAAAGGACGTGAAGATTAAATCTCAATTGGGAGTAAATTGATTATATCTGATCAATTTTTCAAAAGCTACAGCACGAACAAATCATATGACTTGAGAAACAACTGGGTAGCACCTGCCAAATCACTTCAAAGTCATTTTTAGATGCTTCTAAATGTTAGCTTCGTATCTCTATTGGAATTGGAAACACCGTCGATTTCTCTTTATTATCACTATGTTGCAACCATCCACGTGATGCATATTGATATTTTTTTCTTGAGTCATATCTCGTGGTGGTATAAAGTATACCGTATCATATAATTAAAGAGACAGGCATAATGAGCAACACCGTCTATATAATTGACGTCGAGAGTGGTAACTTGAAGTCTCTTACTAACTCTATCAAGAGAATTGGGGGCTATAATATCCAGTTCATCCAAAATGGTGAAGAATTCATCAAGTACGACAGTCAGATTGAAAAGTTGATCTTCCCAGGGGTGGGAAACTATGGTCATTTCGTCAAGCAAATTCACGCCAGAGGCTTGATTGAGCCAATAGAAAAGTACATAAGGAGCGGAAGATCTTTGATGGGAATCTGCGTTGGATTGCAGGCATTTTTCAAGGAAAGTGAAGAAAGTCCGGGGATGGAATACCAGGGTTTGGGCTACCTTGGCTTGAAGCTCTTGAAGTTTGATAAGCAAGACCCAGTATTCAAAGAGAAGAACATTTTGAAGTCCGTTCCACACATCGGCTGGAACAGCGTGCAAAGCATCAAGGTGGGAGACAAAGTGTTGGATAAGGAAGCATTGTACTCTATCAACACCAGCAACAAGTACTACTTTGTTCACTCGTATGCGGCCATAATCAAGGACGAAGCCGACCAGAAAGTCTTGGACGAAGCCTCTGCAAAGGGCTGGGACTTTGCCTTAGCCAGATACGGCTCGGAAAAGTTCTTGGCTGCTATTTCGTACAAGAACTTCTTTGCTACTCAATTCCACCCTGAAAAATCGGGCATAGCTGGGTTGAAGGTGATCAAAAGCTTCTTGGAGGGCAACAAGATCAGCCCTGTGACAGTACATGATGTGCAAAACAACGACGGTGTTGAGCAGACCTTGAGTGGTCTTACCAGAAGGATCATAGCGTGCTTGGATGTCAGAACTAACGATGAAGGAGACTTGGTTGTTACTAAAGGAGATCAGTATAATGTGCGTAGTAACGATGGCGAGAGCAAGGTCAGAAACTTGGGAAAGCCTGTAGAGTTGGCCACGAGATACTACAGCCAGGGAGCAGACGAAGTAACGTTTCTTAACATCACCTCGTTCCGTAACTCGCCTTTAAAAGACTTGCCTATGTTACAGGTATTGAGCAAAGCCGCCGAAACCATCTTTGTGCCCTTGACTGTGGGTGGAGGTATCAAGGACATGGTGGATCCTTCTACTGGCGAAACTGTTCCGGCCGCCAAAGTGGCCGATTTGTACTTCAGATCCGGAGCCGACAAAGTCAGTATAGGCACGGATGCTGTGCTCATTGCCGAACAGTACTATGCCAACAACAAAGTCAAGACCGGCACCACTTCAATTGAAACCATCTCGGCCACCTTTGGTAACCAAGCGGTGGTGATTTCAATCGACCCCAAGCGCAAGTACGTTGCTTCCCCAGAAGACACCAAGATGCAAGTGATAGAGATAACCGAACCTGCCAAGTACGGGCCCAACGGCGAACGCTACTGCTATTACCAAGTGACTTCGCAAGGTGGGCGGAAGGTTCACGAGTTGGGTGCCCTCGAGCTCTGTCAGGCGTGCGAAGACTTGGGCGCTGGAGAAATCTTGTTGAACTCGATCGACCACGACGGTTCCAACAAAGGCTACAACCTCGAGCTTGTCAACCAGATCAAAAGCAACGTCTCGATTCCGGTAATTGCCAGTTCTGGTGCGGGCAATCCCCAGCACTTCAAGGAAGTATTTGACTTGGATTGTGGCGTGGATGCGGCCTTGGGCGCAGGGCTCTTTCACAGAGAAGAGTACGAAGTGAACGACGTCAAGAAGTATCTCCAGAAAAACAAAATGGATGTTAGATTAGACGTAGATGTTGAGTTATAATAGATCATTACAGAACCAATAGACTTATACACCCTTAGACCCTTCGCATCTTTCTTGTAGATCTCATCTCTTTAGGCGCGCGAGACATCGCGAGACAAATATCGTAATTGATCTGATCAAGTATAGACTGAATATAGTAGCTGATGCGAGCACGTTAATATGAATTTTGAAGGTCTGAAAGGGAACCTTGAACCAGGGAATCCTCTTACAACATCAACTAGCAAATTGAGCACATCGCCTATACAATCCAATCTTCCCAGCCTCCTCATAAACCTTCGTGCCAACGACGGCAAGGACGTAACAGATTCAGGGCTGCTTAAGTCAACTGCTTCGAATATCTTCAAAAAACTCATACATAGCAGTCGTTCCCAAGACGATTTTCACAAGCCGCCGTCAGAAAACTTACTAAAAAAGACGGACTCCACAGGTCCTAGAGCAGGCTCTCCAGAACTTGTTACCCCGGCCATAGAATACGAAAATGACATACATACCATTAGGTTTCCTGGAATCCTCCTCAACGAGGGACTATCTTTACTAAAAGTCTCCCACAAATCAAAGAAAAGAATATTGTTTAAAGTCGACCCGTCTAACTTCAGCATATCGTGGAAAAACTCCACCAGCACATTATCGACCACATCGCATAATATCCAACGAATATTGTCGACATCTCCTTCGTCCAAGTCTACCACTAGTGTGGCAAGTTCTGTTTCAAAGAAGAAAACTATTGAAATATATTCCGACGACGTCAAGAACTACTTCTTTCTGGAGAACGCCAGCCCCTATAGAGAAGAACTACACATATCCAAAGACTTTGAGGCTACATGGTGTACTATCACCTACTTCAATCACAAGAAAGGCAAGCTCAAAACACTCAATCTTATTGCCGATACCGAATCTGATTTTAACGTCCTTTCAGCTGGCTTGAAGAACCTAAAAATCTACGAGTACGAAATCGCTAACCAGTTTTTGAACACCAACAAGAGCCTGGTGCCCAAACACTTGAATATCTTGGAAGACAATGAAATCAAAAGGACGCTTTCCTTCGAAGACATCCTCAAATATACTAGCAAATTGAATGTAAACTACAACAGACAGTATCTCAGGCGAATATTCGATGAAGTATGTGGGATAAATAGAGATTCTTTTGATATCTTCGCTGACGGTACACAGAGGTCTTCCGCAAGTCTAGACCTTGACAAACTTAAGATGTTCCTGTCACGGTTGAAATCAAGAGATGATATCAAAAGTGTATGGGACACTGTTTTTGGCAGTGACCAAATTACATTCAGCAGTTTCAAAACGTTCATGAAAACCATTCAAAAGGAGACATACGATGATGAGCAATTGCTCAAATTGTTTAAAAAGTTTAGTTTCAACGGTGGAGAGCTATGGGTATTTGAAAGCTTAAACGACTTTTTATTATCTAAATACTCACCATGTTCAAAAGCTATTGAAGAGGATTTGAATCAACCACTAAATGAATATTATGTTTCCTCCTCCCATAATACTTATCTAGTTGGAAGGCAAGTCGCAGGAGATTCTTCAATCAATGGATACATCAGGGCATTGCAAAGGGGTTGCAAGTGTGTTGAGGTTGATGTTTGGGACGGTAAAAACGACGACGACACCGAAGGAAATGTATTTGCGCCCAACACTGATTCTGACGAGCTAGTAGTCAACCACGGCAGAACTTTCACCACCTCGATATCATTTTCCAATGTGATCAAAACCATCAAAAAGTTTGCTTTCGTAACTTCCCCGTTACCGCTCATAATAAGTCTTGAAGTTCATTGTTCTATTCCTAATCAGCTCAAGATGGTCAAGATCCTAAGAGATATTCTAGGGGACCTTCTAGTGGTAATGCCATTGACCGAAGATCCGTACGTCTTACCATCGCCCAATGATTTGCAAAACCGTATTTTGATGAAAGTCAAGAAAACTTCAGCCTCATTAAGTTCCGGAGAGGTTAGCAGTGCTACTTCATCAACAAACACTTCTTTCAGTGAAGACAACGGAACCACTGGTAGAAGGAGCTCGTTTTCATTGAGAAACAAGACAGAACGCACCCGGATTTGCAATGAATTAAGTGATTTAGGGGTTTATATCCAAGGAATAAAGTTCAGAAACTTTTCATTGCCTGAATCAAAAACATACAACCACTGCTTCTCATTAAGTGAAAAGTCGTTGAACTCCATGTTAAAAGATGAAAGCAAAAGAATTGCAGTGGAAAAGCATAACAGGAAATACTTGATGAGAATCTACCCCTCGAAAATGAGAATCAAATCATCCAACTTCATTCCAATCCAATATTGGACTCATGGTGCCCAGTTCGTTGCTACTAACTGGCAAACCTACGATCTTGGTCAGCAGATTAACGAAGCGCTTTTTGATAGTGTTGCCAATAAAGGTTACGTGCTTAAGCCTAAGGTCCTTCGTAAACCTATAATCAAGGGTTCCAAGATAGTTAAAACGTCGTCGAATATGGTTAAAACCAGGTTCAGCATCGATATAATCAGCGCATATCAATTGCCTAGACCCAAAAACAGCGATACTCAGATGAATCCCTACGTGATATTTGAGCTCATAGGAGCTTCTACAATCGACTGGGACGAACCCAGTATGTCAAAGGGCAAGAGCCGGACCGTGATGGAAAATGGTTTTAATCCAATATGGAACGAAACCTTTTCAGGCACAGTAACTGCCCCCAACGACTTGGTATTTGTCAAGTTCACATTGAAGTCAGCCTTTTTGTCCGACGAGTCATCCACAATCGGAATGCTGGTGGTCAAACTTTCCAATCTCAACCAAGGCTACAGGTATCTTACCATCAACGATCAATTGGGAGATCAACTAATCTACTCGTCTCTTTTCATCAAAGTTTCGCAACATCAAGATTTTTAATTTTTTTTTTTTTTAAGTCATCGCACGAAGCGGATCTGCAAATAGTAAAGTATTGATCTTAGTAGTTCTAATATACACAATAGCATACGGACAACATGGGGAAGGTCACAGTCAGTGAATTAAAGGGAAAGCAGCGCCACAACCCTCTTATGAAGGATATCTCGAGCCAGGGAGGGTCGTTGAGGTCCCAGCCAAGATCATCTCAGACCAAGAAGAAGAATCACCAAAAAGAGGAGGGTTACTTGGACGCAAGCAGTTCCAGAAAGATTCTTCAATTAGCCAAAGAACAGCAAGAAGAGCTCAAAGAGGAAGAAGAAAAGCAGACGCCAACATTCGGCGAAGCCTTCAGGGCTCAAGAAGATGAAGATGAAGATGAAGACGATGAGGTAGAAGAGGAGGAGGAGGATGAAGAAGAGTACTCTGATTTCGAAGAAGTAGTTGAGGAAGAGGTGGAAATCGATGAAAAGGATGCCGAGTTGTTCAACAAGTACTTCCAGTCCAATGGAGCTGGCCAATCCATCAACTTAGCTGACAAGATCTTGGCCAAGATCCAAGAAAAGGAAAGTCAAGCTGAAGTCATTGAAAAGCCTGCCGATGCAGTTCTCTTGCCCCCCAAGGTTATTGCTGCATACGAAAAGATTGGACAGATCTTGTCTACTTACACCCATGGAAAATTACCCAAATTATTCAAAGTGTTACCTTCATTGAGAAACTGGGAAGATGTCTTATTCGTCACTAACCCTGCAGCATGGACTCCGCATGCTGTGTACGAAGGAACCAAGCTCTTCGTATCTAACTTGCCAGCCAATGAAGCAAAGAAATTCGTTGAGTCTGTGTTGTTGGAAAGATTCAGAACATCTATCATTGAATCCGAAGACCATTCATTAAACTACCATATCTACAGAGCATTGAAGAAGTCGTTGTATAAACCGGCAGCTTTCTTCAAGGGTTTTCTTATTCCATTAATCGACTCGTTCTGTACAGTGAGAGAAGCTACCATCGCCGCATCCGTGTTGGCCAAGGTCTCAGTTCCAGTTTTGCACTCGTCCGTCACTTTGACCCAATTGGTACAAAGAGAATTCAAGCCTTCAACCACCGTATTCATCAGAGTACTCATTGAGAAAAAGTATGCCTTGCCATATCAAACTTTAGATGACTTGGTATTCTACTTCATGAGATTCAGAGATGCTGCACAAAATATAGAGCTCGCCCAAGAAGAAGCTGCCCCTCAACTTCCTGTTGTATGGCACAAAGCATTTTTGGCATTTGCTCAACGTTACAAGAATGACATCACTGATGATCAAAGAGACTTTTTATTGGAAACCGTCAGACAAAGGTTCCATCATGCTATTGGACCAGAGATTCGTAGAGAATTGTTAGCTGGACAACCAAGAGTAGCCAATGTCGAAGAACCAAAGGAAGCTACAATGATCGATGCGTTCTAGCCTCGTTACTTCTGTATGTATATTAGATTAATAAAAGCACTGTTTATAAATTTTTGAAGGTTGTCTATACTATGAAGTTGTCCTCTGACGTATTCTTTCTTGCGTTTTCACATAATACATCAAAATCGGCAAACAATGCATAGTAACTCTGAACCACACCAATCACTGTCAAAGCAGTAGTACTACCTATCCAGAGCCCATGCAATGTACCCTTCCAGGGAGAGTAGAATGTAAGGTATATAGACATAGGGATACCGATCAAGTAATATGAGACCAAATTGACAATTCCTCCAATCTTGGT
The DNA here is from genome assembly GCA_030568655.1 of Suhomyces prunicola. Taxonomy (NCBI): domain Eukaryota; kingdom Fungi; phylum Ascomycota; class Pichiomycetes; order Serinales; family Debaryomycetaceae; genus Suhomyces; species Suhomyces prunicola. The sequence continues at coordinate 18,095 of JAJMGJ010000011.1, forward strand.
TTGACCTTGGCCCCTCAAACAACCGGCAGAATTGGCGTTCATGGCATCAGAGACCTGCATCAATGCTATCAACCACATCACTCCTCCAACAGTCTTGATCACAACTTCATCGTTGGTAAAAGCCTCGGCAATTTGTCTTTGGAAGATGAACAATGCAAAGAAGTTTATAGCTGATATCACCATACCAAAACTTATAGCAACCTTTGTTGAAGTCTTCGCTGCACCTCCCAAACCAGCTCCTAAGAAATTAGCAATACGGGTAGATGAGGCTATACCAATGGCAAATGGGACTTGGTATGTCAATGAAGCAACTGTGGTTCCGATAGACTGAGCTGCAAGAGCTACTGTTCCCAAGTAGGAAGCCATCAAAGTCAAAATCTCAAACGCAAGAAACTCAGCCTCCAACATAATCAAGCCTGGAATAGCCAATCTGGCCAAGTTTCCCCAGGCACTAAAGGCATCTCTGATATTTAAGCCACCCCAGCACTTTAACGGGTGGATACCTGAAGGTGTGCTGTCTTCATTAATAAAGTAAACGGTGGATACAATTAATCCAATTGCCATTAACCAATAATTTATCGCAACAGCAATTGGAGCCCCCAAGTACCCAAAGTGACTGACAAGTAAGTAGTTCATGATCAAGTTTGAAGGAGCTGCAAAAAGTAACACGTAAGTCGAAATATGATAGATACCTTGGGCTTGCAAAAATCTCTTGCCACATTCGAAGGTAACATAAGCAGGTATTCCGAAAGCAATGTATTTCAAGTATACAGCAGCGAGCTTTGCAGTTTCTTTATCAGGAACCGCCAAACAGATGAGCCTGTAGCCAAAAAACACCCACAAAATCAAGATAGGAATCATAACAACGACAATCAATGCAGTACATTTTTGTATCCAAGCTCCCACCATGGTGTACTTCTTGGCACCAAAGGCTTGGGGACACAATGTGTCCAACGCAGTTGCAATACCTTGGATAGTAGCATATCCAGAGATGTTTGCAGTCATGGATCCCATGGATACTGCAGCCAACTCGGTAGCACCAAGGTGACCCACGGTGAAAACAGATACAGTGGAAAGGGAATTCTGTAATAGGAAGGTCAAAACAAGGGGTACCGAAGATCTGAATAATGCTTCTAGCTCAATTCTCCATGTAGTCTCTTCTAACTGCTTCCCAACGACTGCATTCTCGAACACATCCATGACTTCTTGGTCATTTTCACTGACATTGATATTATGGCTTCTCAAAAGCTCTCTTTCCTCCTCTATTAATTCTTGCCTGACACTTGACTTGCGGTGTTTTCCATGTCTGTCGCCGTGGCGAACTAATAAGGGTTCATTTTCGGTGGGTACTTCTTCAAGTCCGTCAGACGGTCTGTCGTTCTCGAAAGAAGAACTTCCAGTTTCCTTTGTCTTGATGAAATCTGATGGTACAAATATACCACCCTTTCCGACTGAGCCATAAACAACCGAGGCCCTTCTGCGGGTGTTGGAATGAGTGAATTGATGTGTCTTCTCGCCTTGACTCATCCTAGTGCTTTATTCTTTTCAATACCAATTCTGGTCTTAAGTACTTATCGGCGACACTCATCAGGCGCGACATTTTTTTTTTGATAATAAAAAGAAACTTACAGGAATGTGAAGAATACACCTGTAAATTCTATATAATTTTAATATACATTAATCGTAAAAACTCGGCCCAGCTGAATAGCTTTTGAATTCGAAAATATCCCCTTTCTCTATGGCTTTACTTGCCCAAAATCACCTGCTTCTTGCAATGGTTAGTTCAAATCACTGATGTTAGATAACAATTGAGCCAAGCATCTCTTGGTGGCAATATCATCATGTAAAATTAACGAAAATGTTCCGTCTCTCAATGGCTCTGGTAATATATTAGCCAAAGCCTTTCTAGCTTCCAAGTTATCTGACAAACGCATGTAACATCTAACCACGTGCTTCAACAATCTACCAGAACTACTGGACGACTGTTGAGGGTTCAGCGCCGATGTGGTGGCACTTAATTGGTCGATCATTTTCGATAATACAGATGCAACTGTGTGGAATCTTTCGTAAGTTGTACAGATGTATGATAATCCTTGGTCGTCGAGCAAGATCTTTTGTAAAATGAAGATGGCAACAGTTTTGGATAACTCCGAACTAATTTCCATTATATTTAAACACAATGGTACTATTTCGGTAGTCAAGAGGAAGTTGATGACTTCTGGGGTATCATTCTTCACCAAAGCACCGATTACACCCAAACTGGTCAATCTTAAGTATTCAAATGAACGTTGTCTAGCATTGGTTGATAAAAATGGGTACAAGTAAAGCGGTAAGTTAGCGCTGAGGAATAAGCCACGAGTCTGTATGTTCGATGCAACACACTGAAGCAAAGCCAATGCATTACACACTCTATTTGATATAGATGCTGTCAATACTGGAGGATTCAAGTAAGGATAGACAGAAATGATCTCCTCGAGTAATACAGTCATCACACCAAATGAGTTCCACAACAACAATGCTAAGTCGTCATACTGTTCCCTCTTTTTCCCTAACTCTAGCAATGCACGTTCTCTGTTAGCTCCAGTAACTAACTCTGATATCCACTGGTAGATTTGCTCATCATTTAATGCCTTATTGTTCGTAGCTATTGCATCATTTCCGGTGGTGGGATTAGAGTTAGCTTTATTAGATGGTGCTGGTGCTGGTGCTGTGGTATTATACATGTCGTTAATCGTTTGTTGTCTATACTTTGTGGTTGGCTAAGCTACGTCCAGCTGTAAAATAAGAGATTCAGGTTGTTCGATTGTATGCAGTAGACGTATTTTGGTTGGTGCACGGTCGTAAAAACGAATATTCAGATTCTCGAAGCTTAAATAGTTCACACAACGATTATACAATATGCTGTACACGTATATCAGCATGTTCTACATTATGATAAGCTCATTTTTCTTCGGTGCATTCAACTGACTTCTCTTCCACATGGGTACTCGTGCAACAGGTGATATTCTAGGGGATTTTTAACGAGCAATTAATGTAGATCGACATTTAGATGCGCTTAGAGTCGTGATGAAGGACTGGAAATATACTTTTCGACCTGTAGATGAAGAAGCTCTCCAGCAAGTTCTCCATGAAAGATTTATAAAAAATAAGCGACCTCGGTGAGGGTCGAACTCACGATCTTAAGATTAACAGTCTTACGCCTTAGCCAACTTGGCCACGAAGTCTTTTTTGAGTGCTCCTAGCATGTTTTGTTTATACTATCTCTCACGTGATTGCTGAATACATTCAACCTAAATTGAAACATACCCAAAAAAAGCAAGCTGAAAAGATTTCCAAAATCTTTGAAGGAATGAAAAGTTACCGTTTGTTGGATTTATCAACTCCAGAGAATACGGACCAGAACAATCAGAGAGATTCGTTCAAGTTCAAAAAAATTGACACGAAAGTGTGAGTTTCACTTTGATAAGAAAAAACGACCTCGGTGAGGGTCGAACTCACGATCTTAAGATTAACAGTCTTACGCCTTAGCCAACTTGGCCACGAAGTCTATTTTTGATTTTCAGTTGAAAAGATTTTTACAATATTTTGAAGTATAGTCAACTTTTGAACAATGTCTTTCAAATCGATAGGTATTTTGGCACACCCTCGTTTAAACCACAGTTGGACTTGTTTATAAGTCAATTTGTTCTGTGTTAGTCTAACAAAAGAATGTTTTGGCAGTATGATCTCCAGTAAGTTTTTTGTATTTTTTCGAAATATTGCGATATTACTGTTAAAATGATACAGAGCGGCCAAGTATCCATAAAGTGCAAACTTCTTCATGACGAGGCTTTAGATTATGCTAAAAAGCAATTGACCAATATTAAATTCATAAAAAATGATGGGGTTCAAATTTTGACATACTTCGGGTCGTAGTAACATCTTATTACGATTGATTCTCTGGACTACTCGATACAGTTGACGTATTCAAAAACAAATACAAAACTTTTTGATTAACTAAAACAGCAAAGACTAAAATCATTAATATATAAAGTTACAGCTCACAAGGAGTCAAAATACGAACAGGTCACAATGTTAGTCTTTACTCATCGATTTCGTCATACTTGTCGATTCTGTCTTCTGCTTTGTCCTCATCTTCGATCTTTTTACCTCCACTTACTGAGAACTGACCACCAGCACCAATAAGTTCGATGTCATAGTGCTTAGTAGCTGTGTTAACGATCCTGGTAGGTTTTTCAACATCTTCGTCCAAAGGGCCTAAACCAGGGGCATAGGTATCAGCAAAACCCCACGCATAAACAAATCCATCATCAGTAACAGCAAATGAATGATGCGATCCGGCACCAATATTCTTAATTTTAACTCCCTCTTTTTTTCCGAATTTAACCTCAGTTGGTACGGGAACCGCCCTAGCCTTGCCGTGTTCATCCTTATATACGGATTTCGGTAATTTGTCTTTAGGAATTCCAACTTCTTTCATATCGTAACGACCCCAAGCTAATACCTTACCCTCTTCAGTCAAGGCCAATGTATGATGCTCACCCGCAGCAATGATCTGGATGTTCTTTTGAGATAAAGACTTTATGACGGTTGGCTTGGTTATGGTTGAACCATCTTCCAATTCTCCGTTTTCGTCAGTTAAAGCACATTGTCCGAATTGGTTCAAACCCCAAGCATATACGTTATCGTCATGATCAATGGCAAAACAGTGAAAGTCACCACTTGCAATGTATTTAATATTGAACAACCCGAACTGTTGGGGTTCCAATGAACGATAACGGTGTCTCTCCATAACACGACGACCCAATTGATTCTGTTGGCCATTACCCCAAGCATAAACAATACCCTTGGAGTCCAAAGCGAGTATGTGATCTTTTCCAGAAGCTAATTGGACGATATTTTTGTACTCCTTGATCTTCATTGGAGTTCTCTGAATTTTAATTTCACTTCTCAAGAAGCCGAATAAACCTTCGTTGCAACGGAAACAGCCCCAAGCGTATACATCCCCATTATCGTACAAAGCAGCACTTAAATTGTCGGTGGCAGCCAATTGGACGATTTTTCCTCCCGTAGGTAATCCCGTAACTAATCCAGGTGTAGATTCCGATTCATTGAGATCACCGTCTTCATCATCATCATCATCATCTGCATCCACACTTTTGAGCACTTCTTTTGCCGAAGAGTCTCTACCAAGTACAGCACTATCATTATTACCCCATGACCACACTCTATTTTTTCCATCTAAGGCCAAAGTATGCATCCCTCCGACAGCAAAATCGACAATGCCAGTTCCATCAAGTTTTTCAGATGTTAAGTAGGGGTTCAATCTTGGTCTTTTGACCTCTTTGGTTTTAGCAGATGGTCCCAAACCCAACTCACACATCGAGCCGGTACCCCAAACGAATATGTCTAAAAGTTCAGTTTTCGCCTTGGGAAAGTCATTGAGATCAGGCAACTTCGAGTATGAATGTAAAATTAGTGAAGCAGTAGCACCTGACTTTAATTTCTTCACACCATTTGGATCAGTATGCCCATTCTTCCTTTTCCTTTCCAATGCAACCATTTTAATAGGGTGAAATGTTGTGATGGGCTCTTGCGATGTAAATGTAAATGAGCAAATCTCGGGTAATTTCAAAACGACATTTTACGACATCAGAGAGATCATACGACATTTTAATATTAATTTATTTATATTGGGTATTAAAGCGATTGATATAAAAGTTTTTGATTAATTTAATGCGTTTGTTCCGGGAATAGCATATCCTTGTCCCCGTCTATGACTCCATTTGCTCTTAGATTCGACAAAGAATCTGATGGAATTTTGTATGAGGTATCCCATTGAACCAATTGCTCTGAATAAAGCCAAAAGTGCCACAGTCCATAAAATGACTGCCAAGTATACGTTTCTTTTCGTTTCACCTGGCTCATAAACCTGCAACATTGTTAAGATGAACACTAAGTTCGAAAGCATCCATAAAAGGACAACTCTCGTACGCACATCTTTGGCATAGTCTTCTCCTTCCATTGACACTTTCTTGGTCTCGTTACTAGAAACCTTTTTATTTGATCTCTTAGCTCTGATATTGTAAAGTGTTTCGAGGTACACTTCATCAACATTAACATCTACCACAACGGCCTCATATTCACCTTCGTCATTCTTTTCAATGATATACTGATTCGACTTATCTTCTGTAGGATTATTATCACCTTTAGTACCCCACGAGACATCATGTGTATTGCAAAAAGCAAAAATTTGCAAAGTACAAGTATAGGATGGAATCATCAAAAAATACTGGGCCGAGCAAGTCACCATATGCCATGGATCCATGTATAAAATTGACATCAATGTGTACAATCCATACGTTGCCAATAACGAAACGACAATACTAACGAACACGTAAGTCGAAGAATCTCCCATTCCAAAATTTTCTATCGTGTTGAAAACAAAATAGAAACCAACAATCAATGCATATAATGCACAAATAGTTAGTAAGATGATTAAGGTCTTGAATATTAATGTTGAAGCCTGTGGTCTGTTTCCGATCGAAACAACAAACAAAGAAGTCAAAACACAAATACACAAGTAGTTGAATAAGGTAAATACCCAAAAGCCCCCATTGTGGCCCATATGCTTGTTGTGGATCAAAGATCCAGTCAAGAAGTAAAATGTCAAGTAAAAATTACTCAATGAAAAGAAAGAAAACACGAGATTGATAAACTGGTAAAGGAACTCCACATGCAAGAAGAATTTTCTTACAAATGTGTGATCGGTCCTCCAGATTCTGCTAGTGTGACGTAAAGAATATAAGGCAGCGAAGAATGCACCATTGATCCAACGTCTTCTTTGAGAAAGAAATTCGGCAATTGATTCGGGAACATCTGTTTCACCAGTAGCCAGCTTAACAAACTTCAATACCCAATTTTCATCTCTTTTTGCAACTAATTCCCAACACAAAATACGATCTTCAGCTAGGTACATATTTGCTTCGAAGAAATTCGTTTTGTTGTTCTTTTTGTCATTACCTTGATCTTTCAACAAATCTTCTCCTTTGAAATATGATGCCAATGGTCCAGTTCCATCTTCGTGGTTTTTCAAAGCAATATATCTATACGCTGATAATGCACCCGGCAACACACTGATGTACCCGAATAAGGATTCCGTTGGTTTATCTAAAATATTAGACAATTTATATTCAAAATTCTGTGATGCAACCAAGGGATTTATTAAATTTCTCCAACCCCTACCTTTCATTGCTTTAATTTCACCTGCAGCACCTGCCACATTCGAATCTCTGTCGAATGCTTTCCACAAGTTATAAACAGCATGGTTATCCGGTTTAGTACCGACATCTAACAATACAACAACATTTGGATCCAAAATTGGACAGAACGCATTGAAAAGCCATCTATGAGAGTTGATTTTTTTTTGATTTTGCTCTTTCAAGCAAAACAATACTTGAACTGGTGCTAAGTTTTTTTCGTCTCCTTTGAATTTCAAGTTTTCGTCGATGGATATTTGGGTAGTATACTCGAAAATATGAGCATTGACCTTTTGATTATTAACGTAAGGACGTGCAAGATTTTCTTGATAACACCCAGTTGCCGTCAATAATTGAAGGACTGACTCATTGACTTTATTTCTACCATCTGCAACTATGACTACTTGAATCTTTTTCCAAGCGTCTTTTCCCCACTTTGAGGATTTGTGTCTTGAACACAAATGAGCGACGTTTTTCATCACACCATGCATGGTTCTAGCGAACGAATATTCATCTTCGTTATACATGGTGATACAAATGACAATTTCAGTCTCTCTACCATATTTTGCACTTCTCAAAGTGAAGCCCTCTGATATAAATTCATCTGGCTCCGAGGTACATGCAGTATATGTCATATGTGTGAATTCACCAAAAGGTGACTCAGTTCTTGTTAATACCTTTTTCAACTCATCAGGAATTGGATTTTCTAATACCAAATTACCTGTTTTTCCTCCAACTAACCGAACTTTGCGCTTCACAGTGGTCTTTTCTCTTCCAGGGTGATATCCATTGCTAATGTTGTTCATAATATTTCCATCAATTGACTCACTGAAGTATTCGCTACCTTGATTTGGAAGTTCGGAGACGTATGATGAACCACTGTAAGCTGTTGATTCAGAGTATACTGATCTTTCTTCCAATTCTCTCGCCTTTTCATATGAGTCGTAGTCATAGCTGTCTTTCTTCTCGTCAGTAATCGTTTCTTGGTCATCATAGGTATTTGCTTCAGCGAAAGTTTCAGGGGAGAATATTGGTTGAGGAGGTTCCAAAAATCTTTCGCTACGTGTCGAGCTTCCACCAAATTGAGAACGTCTGGGCGAGCCCCGCAAGCTCTCGCTTTCATCAAGATCATCATAATCCATCATAAGCTCAGTTTTCTTTTGACGTTTTGGAGACTCTCTGCTAGTGAATTGCGCTCTTGGAGTTCCATTTCCATATTGGAGATTCGGAGTATTTTCAATGACATTTCGTCCCATAGTATTTGCTCTGGCGGTACTTCTTGTGAATATATTAGGTGATTGTCTTGTACCCTGCATTGATTGAGGAAAGGCCATGAAGCCATTCTCCTCAAGTTCGTTACTTTCATCGTCATTGTTCATGTTAAGGTATCTTCTAGGTGAAGTTCTGTCACTAGTGAATGCCGCATTCGGTAACATTGGATGGTTCTCCCTGAAAGGGGAATCCTCAGATTCATCAAAGGGATTCATCTCGTGTTCCAACAAATTAGCAATAGCAAGATATTAATTTGGTCGAATAAGCAAATGCTACACTTTTGTACTTATATTGATCGATTAATAGGATTCTGCGAAGCTGATACTTTCTCAAAGATCATAATTAGTGTTTACATTTTTATTTGAATGTTTTGATATTGTCCAAATTAGGTAGTTTAATATTTGTATATTTCCATCCCAATTATTGCGGCAGCTAAATGTATCAAAATTGACGCGCGCATCTAATACAAGCAAAAAGTTCTCAAGTGGAGAAAGTCACGGTTATTTTGATGAGTTCAAGGTCATTACTCGGGCTCCCCTAGATTGGTTTTATATGCCTAGATCCTGGTATGATTTTTCAAGTACTCGTCCACACATAACTTGAGTGCGCTGTTTGGATAGCACTGATGTATCGAAGGGCTTTCTCAAGTTAATGGATGTTTATCGGGCAGCGATAAATAGTTCAATAACCAGGATCTTTCGTGAGTGTGACCTGTTGCAGTAATTACGGGATCGTATAGTAAGATGAATAACATCGGATCACCAAGATAATCAGGGGTTCTATCGAAGTAATCTTCTATGTTGCATGATTGTAACTGTTTGACGATTCATTTATTAAATCTTTCGTGTCATCGGATTATTTAATGGAGAGTTTTGCTATTGCGCATTCTTGGATTTCGGGCTTCTTTAGATAGTCTCTTAGCGTTGAGGTCATCAAGACTTGTAAGCTTCTTCAATTAATTTTAGAGCCTTATCATAATTTCTCGAGCTATAGAGAACTTACAAGCCATTCTAGTAAATGACATCGTAATTCTTTTTGTCCAAAGAAAGGGCTCGTTGACCGTCATCTTTTATCTTCTTCAATTGCTGAGCTGTGGGCTTCGGATGCTTCTTAGCATGAAAGCATTAAGTTTTATAGCGAAGGTGCAAAAATTGAAAGCCTTTCATTAACCTTGGTTGGCTAGTGCTATGTTTGCATTATCTTTGAATAGCATAGACGTGATTCACACTCTCTGGGGAATTCTGTCAAACCATTTTTGTGATCGCGCCAGTTCAAAGTCCAAAAATTGATAACAGAACCAAGGTTAGCTCTACATTAAGTTACATAATTGAAAGCATGGGTGATTTCTCAGCTGAGAATAAATCCCCATTCTACACACATACCAACAACTCATCGTCATCTAATATTTATCCCCAGACAACTAATGTAACCTCAAATGTTTCAAGTGTTGGATTTAATACGTTAAAGAAGACAATTACCAATTCATCACTGGGTTCAAGCGTCAGTATCGCGACAATTAAAACAAACCCACTAACACGTTTATTTACCAAAAACCGATCACTGTCGAACATATTTCTGGCACCTGTTCAGTTAGGAAGTAAGGAAAACCTACAAAACAATAGCGATGATGATAGTGTGGCAACAACTGGCTTGGATCTCAAAAAACATTCTTCAAATACATCTAAATTCAGACGTAACTCCAAAAACAGGCTCTTTTCAAATAAGAATACCTCAAAGAAACCAGACCTAACGATTCAGACGAACGGTCACCACGGCTTGAAGGTGTCAAAAAAAATACTAAGTTCTAACCTGGTCGGTGAAAATGTAACAAATACTGGTAGAAAGAACTCGGTCTCTTCTCCGGTTTCCACTCTTCACAACTTGTTTCATCGATCTCAGAGTAACTCTCAATTGAGCAACGAAGGCTTAGGGGCAAACCACTCAATAGATTACAATACGAAACAAAAAATAAATAATAATCCATCAAGAACCACGTTCAGCCTATCTTCAAACAACTCAAATTCAATTGTTTCAGATGTCGATTTCGCGATGATTTACAAGTTTACCGATCCAAATTATCCTGTGGATGAAACAGACGGCTCAAACGACCATTCTCTTCTAGATATACATAAGAAGATGCTAATTCCAACTGACCAATATCTACAAAACCGAGTTCACAAAAACCAACATCAGGAAATGGGTCTAGGAATTTTGGGAGACGACAATGATGATGACTATCTTAATCAGACCGATTTCGATAACAAAGGTTCGAAATTTCTAGACCAGCTTTTTGAACTCACAAAACCACTCTTTTTGCCATCTAAACAGAAAGTGCTAGGTAACGGATCAAAGCATCCATACCTTGGGTTCACAATTGAAGATCTTGCAGTTATCATAAAGGATAATTATACGAAAGATTCTGGCTCCTCAATGGGAGTCACTCGCATACCAAATGAATCGATATCGCAAATTGCAAATTCTCAAAAGAGTTCCAAATCCAAGCTCAAGCCTAACAAATTCGGTAGAGCCAATTCCATAACATCTGCGCATCCAAACCTGGATCAGCCATCAGAGAAAGTTGATGAGTACATGATTCACGAGATATCACTTGATTTATTCACATATTTTGTACGATGCATGACGATTTTAAAGAGAGACCTATGTGCTGAAAACAGAAGCTCTAGTAACTTAAGTTCCAACGTATTCAAAGGAAATAATGAAAATGATGCAATGCTTATGAGCTCATGGAAAAATATTTCGTCAATATGGGAATACTTCAACTTCAAAATTAGATACACGATACTTGGAATGTTCCAACCCCTTCAAAATTCTTTCAGACAAGCCTCATTGCAAGATCTTACGAATACTGGTATGGTAGTTTCAGCTGATATAGACATAGAAAATTCGCTTCTCTCAGCGTTTCGCGAAGTCATAATAAATCCGTTCTTGCTTAAAAGAAGGAAAGCACATGAGGACTCCCTGGATGGCGACAAGAAATTGGTGAGTCCGTCGAACCGCGAGAATTGCAGTTCACAAGCAATTCTTCGAGAAGAATCATTACTTCGAGCTAATCCAAATACACTACACAACCTAGTTGATTGTTTCGGAGTAATTCTGTGCATTACGCATAATCAGACAGGAAATATTGATAGTGAGCAACACATAAAGAATCAGCTTTTCATTCAAATTTTTGACTGGTTAACTAAATTAATATAAGATTAATAAGTAGTTCATTGAAGTACTCAAACTAATACAAAAAATCTACCGTAAAATTTGACAAGTAGACTACAGCAAAAATATCAAAAGCATATCCTTCGTGCCAATAATTGCACTCGTTGCACAAGCTCCAAAGGTTGCTTGAAGCGCTACACAAAACTAACCAAAAGATAGCTTTGTATATAGGAAGGTATCTCAAGCAAAGGGTAGTTCTTCAAGTGGATTTCAAAAGGTTATAAAATGCAAATTCAATGATAATATCACACCATCTATAACTGTCGAGGAAGGCAACTAGGACATATCAAAAGAAGAGAAAAACAAAAGAGAGGGTAAAAAGAACAAGAGGATCTTGAATAGTGTTTCAGATTCCTCGATGCCCACAGAAAGTACTCAACCTAACACATACAAAACCTTGGCTTAAACTCTACTATGAGTGCTAGGATCTAGTTAACTGGGTTCGTGGATTTAGCCATTCTCAGTTAAAGAACTAGTAAATGTGTATGCCAAAGAACCAAATCATCTATATTTCTACAGTTATTCGAAGTAGAAAGCACTAAATATTAAGCAAACGATTACTAGTGTATAGGTCAATTGCATTGCCATTGAAATCGTTTTTTTTTTTTTAAATTTGTATCAAGAGCTTTCCAACAAGGAGCACACACTTGTAGACAATACAAATCGGGAACATAAGTCAACTTTCCAAACTTACAAAATCTACAATCGATTAAAAGTTTTATGCACTCGATGTAGTTGAGCTAAATACTGTGACACTTCGAGCTCTCTGTACACATAGCATTAATAAGTAGTTGAGATGCTACACAAGTATGTATTCTGACCATTATAGGGATACTACGTGTTTAGTTAATCTGACATATTCTCGTATGAGTTTTCTGAAAATGCATCTTGTGTATGAATCATGTATCTTGAAGAAAAGCTTTTAATCAGTATATTCAATAATGTCTAAATTATTTAATTTGACTTCCGATTTGAAAGTTTGATTATAAATAACTTTGCCATCCAGACGTAATAACACAGCGATACCAGATATTAGAGGTTTGTTCGATGCTACTAACTGAGTAATTCGAACGTACTTTATTACTTTTGCCTTTAGTGTATAGGAGCTGGGATGAGACGTTGCCATCCGTATCAAATGTGCCAAGAAAGACAAGCATCAAGGTGAGTACTACTGAATATCGTGCGACTAATTGAACTGCTGAGGGTTTGTGTTAAGGTTGGGATATCGGATAAAGGAGGTATATATCAATTGCTAATCAAGTAATAGTTCTCGTCGTGTCACTAAGGCTCTTGATTTGTTTACTACGATCAAATATGTTACAGGGTCTGTGTATTCGACCGGCGACCGGACTAGGTGTTGATATAGTGGGCACTACGTAAGAGCAAAGTATACCTCCTGGAACATCACAACACCATGGATTTTGAGTAGTACTATTGTAACCGTTCAAAGAGTGTAAGAAATTAGGATATATTACATCCTCACCGAATATACTTAGTTTTGTTTAACGCATAATATCTCCGCGCATACACCGATACGTCCTAGGTACATATTAATTTGTATTTGCGCTGGCACACCTATATTTCAATCATTTGATTTAGGATTGTGATCTTCTACCCAGGAATGTGCTGAGACTAACAGTGCCATAAGAAATACCACGCAACGTTTTTCAAAAATATTGATGGGTATTTTTTGATTAATGGACTCGAGATCGAGATGGTTTATGAAGGAGCACCATCTTTGCAGATCTAGCTAGATTCATGGAACCATCAAATACTTTTACATAAACGTATAGTAAAAATTTATCTTATCGAATGAGATGGCACATACTGAGTTACTATAGATTGTGAGAGAATTAGAATTAAAATAAGGATTATAAAAACAAACTAGTAGGAATCCCGGTGGCTATGCGTTCGATAATAGATGCCCTCTTTGGGAGGAACATTTTGAGTTTCAGTGTTGATCGTTGAAAATGTTCAGTTGTGAAAATTCGTATTTGTGCTGTGGGTTGCATTCTAAAAGGAGTATTGGTTTAGGGAGTAATTATTGTGCTACCTATACGTCTTCTACTTTTTCGTAAACTGCTTTTCACAGCAATATTCTACAGGTGATTCAAGGCCTTGATTTCTTGTTTTGAATTTATATACTTTATAGGTTGCACTGTTGGTCAAGACTAGACTTTGAATGCTGTATCTGCCTCTACTCGGGTTCAGTTTTGTATAGCCTTTGTGGTGGCATTTAAGAGGTATAATGATTTTAGTTCGTCGCATTCGAGATTTGTTAACCTTTACTTGATAAAATTTAATATTTTACTATAAATTACAGATGTAATTCTGGAGTTTTGTCCAGGGTAAGATTTAGTTTAAGGTGGATGAGATAATGTGAGACTTCGTTTTGAACTTTAATGTGCTTTGAGGTTCGTACGGGTTAATTGGATTTGCCGGATGGCTCATTAGGGGATGATAAGTGCATAAGGATTATCTCGGGACGAATGACGATCTTGAATAACTCTGTGCGATGCTTGTCGTACAGTGAGGCTATGCAAATGGGAGTCGATCAATGTATATGCACTGCTGATATTTCTAAATAAAGCGTGTCCTTATCTTTTATACTATCGTTGTTTCGTTTGGTAAAATGCATGTACGATTACTTTTTGTATTTTTTGTAGAGTTTATTCGTAGGAGTGCTGTAAAGGTATTGAAGCGCATATACCGCTCTTGCGAATGACCTGTTGGAACTTGCCTTTTCACAAAACTATCTCATTTTTGCAGATAAGATATGGAGCTAACTACGTTGCACTTCTTCGTAGAATTCTTATAAAGTCGGTACAATATGTGTTTCTTGCTTCTATGTGAAGCTGCAGATGAGAGTTTTTTTTTTTCGGGGAGGTCTACGTTACTTAACGGCTTCGTATATCAAGGATTGAAGAATTTATCTAGGGAGATAATATTCTGTTAAAGAGGTGACGAACACATATCTGGTTACGATGCTCATATATGTGGTGTAGCATAGTTGAAATGGGTTACTATTTAGCGTTTTCTTGACGCTATAATTGGCATTTTTGTCTATATTTTCAAATGCTATAATTCTACAAATAAATTTAATTTTCTTATGAGGAATTCCAATGTATCTTTTTATATTCCTAGTTGCTCAATTTTACTTCCTGTCGCCTATTGATTCGGTATTTTGAATATTGGATCGACCAGAACCCGCTAGAGAATTGATGAGTAGTTTGGTTGACACACTACCAACTCGATGTAGCACTGGTGATATTTATAGCTCGCTAGTAGTAGTTCTTCTTACAAGGATTACCAATTCTGATGTCTAGAGTTATTTCTTCTATAGTGGTGCCCGCTGTAGCAAAGCCAGCGAAGTCTGCTGTTATATTTGTTCATGGTTTGGGTGACTCTGGACAAGGCTGGTCTTGGCTTCCACAATTAGTCAAACAATCGAACTTAATCAAGAGTAGCGACTCCATCAACTATGTGTTTCCAAACGCACCAGAGATGCTGATAACTGCAAACGGTGGCTATGTTATGCCTGCTTGGTTTGATATATTTGAGTTCGGAAATCCTAATGCAAGGCAGGATATAGAAGGTCATTTGAAGAGTTGTGCAGTTTTAAAAGAGTTAGTTAAGGAGCAGATTGAAGTCAATAATATTCCTGCTGAGCGGATAATCATCGGAGGGTTTTCGCAAGGTGCAGCTGTAGCGTTGTCTACATTAGCACTTCTCGATCTTAAGATTGGTGGAGTGGTAGCATTTTCTGGGTTTTGTCCAATCAAGGATACTATTGAGAAAGATCAAAACTCTAGCGGTATCAACTTGGACACCCCTATATTTCAGGGACATGGAACAGCAGATCCAGTGATCAATTATGAGTTTGGAAAAATGACGTCTGACTTTTACAAATCATTGGGCTTCAAACTTCAATTCAACACTTACCCAGGTGTTGTTCATACTGCCGACGAGAAGGAGTTAGCTGACGCGCTCAAGTTCATGTCCTCTATTTTAGATTAGTAAACTACTCCTAAAAACTAAGATTTATGTAAAAATTACAAAGAGAATGGTGGCACCGACGTAATTTTGAAATGTGATCGTAATGTACTGATTTGATTACGCGGTTTACCCATCTAAAATATTTCGTGTACAAACCGGAATATTGTCATATAGAGTCGACAGATCGATACGTGTATGTCTTACACAAGTCTTTAATTTAATTTCGAGAATTGATTAAACAGTACAGACAATTGGGCATGAAGAACATCGACAACACCCAATTGACGTCAAAAGATAAAAGGTACATACAACAAGTAGAGAAATCGCTATCATCATTTGATTCGCTAAATGAGTGGGCCGATTTCATTGCATTTCTTTCTCGTTTGCATAAAGCTCTTCAGGTAGTTGAGGATCAAAAGGACTTCCACACAGTTGATTGGATTCCCCACTCATCAGATGTTGCTAACAAATTGGCACTATGTTTGTCCTCTAGATTACCTAATGGAGTTCATCAGAAGACATTGAGTTTGTATGAATCGATTTTCAACTCCCTCAAAACTGAAACATTCAATAAAGAGTTGTCGGTATGGCTCCCTGGTCTATTTCCATTAGTCTCATACTGCTCAATTCAAGTGAAACCTCAGTTAATTCGAATCTTCAAGAACAATGTACTTTCCAGTGTTTATCCAGATAATCTCAAGATAATGACCAAACCTTTCATGCTTAGTTTACTCTCAGGTCTTGATGATGAGAGCTCTGAAGTTTTTGGAAATATAATGAGTTTGATGGATCAATTCAAAGCTAAATTGGCGGATGATTCTCACTTCTGGCAGACTATGTTTCTTTGTATAATAAGTAATCCAGAAAAGAGATTAGGTGCTTTACATTGGTGTAACAAAAGACTTCCTGTGTATTCTACCATAAGGAATGGTGAAAAGGAACATTTTTCCGATGAGGCACAGGCCTCTTTAAATCCAGAACCTGGCTTGTTGATAAGGGCCTTCGCCACCTCCATTAACCCAAACTCGTCAAATCTTAATTACGCGAACGATGTGATTGTAATAAGAGGGTTTTTTGATTTGCTTCTAGTTCATTTACCGCTAGACAGTAAAGTTTACGAGAGTCAAGTGTCACAAAAAGATAAAGAGCTATTGATAATGGCTTGTTGTAAAGTAACTTTGAAAAAGGATATGAGTTTGAACAGAAGATTATGGAATTTCTTTCTCGGACCAGAAACGGACCCAGACAAGGATTTGGGTAGCTCAAGGTCCAAATATTTTGAAGAGAATGCTTTGGATACATTAGTTGCCGGGTTGTTAAAGATGACCAACTCTTCAGTATCGAAAAAGGTCGAAGCCTTTAAAATGTCTTTATCTATTATTATGGATAAGTGGGAAATTAGTAGTTTAGTTACTCCAAGACTATTTTCACCCTTCCTCCAGACTTGCCACGAATATAAAAGCAGCCTGGATATTCTAGTACCAGCTCAGGCATTCTTTGATGGCATTGAATCATCTTATATTTGGAGTTATATTGTTGGAATTATCTTAGAGGAAGATGACAATAAGTTGGGACTACTTGAGTTTGTTTTGAACACTTTCAATTGTAATGAGGAAGAAATGATAACATTACATACGCCGTTAGCAATTTTGTGCATGTTGGCAACTTCCGGTATGTCTACAAAAAAGGTTACGATTCTCGAAATTTTGTTCAGTATGACTCCGCAAAGAGCTTTCCTGACACTCACAGGTAGTACTTATAACCGAACCAAAGAGGAAGTAACAGGATTGATCAAGGACTACTATCAAAATGGCTCTATCGCTGGGGCCGCAAAATCACCGTTCTCGGGTCAAGAAATACCATTCTTGATAACACAATTCTTGGAGGATGCATTGATTGATCATATTAAGGAGGTTGAGACGTCTTTTAGTCTATGCTCCCTATTTTCAGACCTATTATCGGCTATCCCTAAGCTGGATGGATATGAGTGGAAAAGCGACAACCTAACGAAATCCATACTAACATTACCGGTGAGCAAAACCGGAAGTGATGGAGAAAGTTTGGAAAGCAACTCGCTTATTGCATTAGGTGTCACGAAAGTCTTCAACTATATATCGAAGTCATTGCCTGAAAATACTCGAGAAAAAATTCTCAAGTTAATATTGACTAATTTGTGGCCATCTGTTTATAGAAGCTATCCCTCAAATTATCAAGTAGAGGTTGTTAAGGCCATTTATGAGTTAGAAATCAGCTCACCGAGACATAGCATTGAGGCCGGAATAATCGAACTCATAATGAGTTTGCCTAAGGTTGAGCGTGTGAAAGCCTTTTCCACTTTGTGGACGCATTCTTCTTCCATAAATGAAGGTGATCTCATTTTAATACGACCACTTCAAGTAATATTGGATGAGCTCGACTGTAATGCTAATCAAGCATATTTGGTAGTCTGTGATTTTATTAACAACGCTGTTAAGGATGGATCGAGCAATAGACTCATGAAACTTGTGACTAGTCCATTGCTTAGCTTTGATTTGATGCAAGCAGATCATACTGAAATATCCGAGGAAGATGATTTGGGACGATTCGCTTACTACCTCAAGATTATTCTTGATGTGTGTAAAACGAATGCTAAAGCATGGAGAGAAGCATTCAGTCATGAGTTAGCGGTCATGGACTCGGGTTCTAAGCTTAATCTAGTTAAATCTAACAATTGGGACATATCCACCTATAAATCATTGGTTTGCTCCGTGATTACCGACTTTTCCAACCTCAAATTGAGTGCGGAAATTACTCAAGACCAAGCGGCCCTAAATGATCACTATAATTGCATCAGTACCGGTCTTGAATTATTTTCGCTTTTAATCTCTGGGAACGAACTGGATTTTACAAGTAATTTTTATTCATTACTTGCTTCATGTTCGTATTATTTCGGGTTGGAAAAGTACAGCTACACGATCGAGCTAATTCAAGTCAAGTATTTGAAATGTATCTTCCACTTTTTAGAGCTATCTGAAAGTGGAAAAATAAACCTACGCTTACTACATGTTGAAGACGAAGGCAAAGACTCATTGATGGTGAGATTTTTAATCAATGGAATAACCAATGCGCACTCTTCCTTATTACTTGAGAACTGGTTGTTGCTTTTGACCAGATCTCTATACTTGTTCAATGAATCTGTATTCAGTGTTCTTCTTACTTTGAATGATTGCATAATCAGGAAAATTGACAAATACCTTTCGAAGCTATTGAAACAGGAGACATTTGATGATTTGGAAGATGCGGAAACGGCTATTAATACTTTAATATCAGGACTTGAAAGCTTGCTCTCTATTAGCCATAGCTTTTTGTTAGCGTCTAGCGTACGCTTCAACAACGACAAAGCAAACGCTAATAACGAAACAGGATTTTTTGGATCGGTGATTCTGGGAGTATTTCTGATTGAATCGCCAGCTATCAGAACTACTGAGCAAAATAAGATGTATTCGATTTTGCTCTCATTTCAGGATGCTGTTAGAGTTTGTTTCAAATTATGGGAATGGGCAGATTCTAGACAGCACAATATGAGCGATACTTTGAAATTGGGGGACAGGTCTCAAATTGTTTTGGCTAACAAACTTAAATTCAGAGCTCGCAAAATGTTGGAGTCGTTGATGGAGCTTGAAAAGCAAGAAGTCATCGAAACTTTAGTATACATTGACGAACCGGTTAATAAAACTATAAAATTGCTCAATATTTTAGGTGGTGGCAGACCTCAAATCACTTTGCCGAATCTCTTGGACTCAATCACGGCGCGTTGTTGTCCCCAGATTCTAGATGAGTCCAGAAAATCAGCAATGAACATCCCCTTAGGTGAAAAAGACCTATCGAAATTTTTGGTTTCTTACTTTGAAGGCTTGGATACAGACTCGATTTCAGACATCTGGGCAATTACAATTCAATTCTTTAAAGATGTGCTGCTCCACAGTGATGATTATAAGTCGATCTTACCCGATTGCTTGAAATTGATGACAACTCTCTCCTTGAAACTCTCAAAGTCGAAGATAAAAGATGACAGAAGGAACAAGAAAGAGCTATCAGAGGTGTTTATTAAACTCCTCACTAGTACGGTGTCAGGAAAAAGCAGTGACGTTGATCATTCCGACTCTGAGAGAGATATTGAGGAAGAGAGTAAGGATGCTCCAGGTCTTGAAAATTCAACTATTCTACAAGATGATGTTTTCGATGCACTTGTCGTGGTATTGGAACACTTAGATTTGATAGTGACAGACCCTGAAAGAGCTTCATCCTCCTTGAATGTTATAATTGCCAACTTGGTAAAACCCCAAATCAAATCAAGGAAGATAAATGAGATTTCAATAAAGACCTTGATGATCTTAGATTTAATTGGTAAATATAGCCCCAATAAAACCTGGAAGGGGTTGGTGACTGATGCATTTATGGATGCTAGATTCTTTACCGTAAGTTTGAGCAAGCTAAAACTTTGGAATTCCATCATGTCCACTTGGATTACTATCGAGCGAGAAAAAATTGTTGACTTGATCTCTAGAATAACACCGTTAGTTCTGACGACACCAAGTAACATATTCATTTGGAATGAAAATTCAGAAATTGAGAACAAGATTCAATCTTTTAGGAGAATAACGTACTTAATATTAATTCAACCGAAGGATTACTTCTTGAATCATCTTGATTCAATATTTGATAAGATCGAGGATTCTCTCGGGGCGTCTTGTCCTCCATCTTATAGAAGCGAGTTATTGACACTATTAAGGGCAATTACTTTGAAGTTCAGTGAGCTACACCTTTTACCTCGCTGGACTGTCATATGCCATGAACTCACTTCAGTGTTTGACTCTTTGGCATCCAAATCTGTGAAAGACCTCACTTCTTTGACTGGAGACGAGCTAAAACTTGCGTTAAGTGGTTGCAAATTGTTGGATCAATTGTTGCTCCTAGGCTGTGACGAGTTTAATTTGAATGAATGGCTTTACGTTTCAAGTAGCCCGGAGGTAATGAATGGATCTTCCCTTACTTCCATGATTTCTGTCATAGACAGAATTTCCAAAGAAAAAGACTTGACGATTTTAAAGATTCTGCCGATAAAAGTGGATCTGCCTCAGGGTGATCTTTCACCTTTACTCAGTGGTGTAAAAAGCATCTCGAGTATTACAGAATTAAGACTATTCTTCGACTATTTGAGTTTTATAAACTACGAAAGAACATTTGGTCTTTACGATTTAGACTTTGAGGCATGTGAGTTGGATGTCTTTAATGACTTGCTATAGTCTCAAATAAATATACAAAACAGTAAAAGGCGGCATATCTTCCCTACTACTCCAAATAACCTAAAGACTAAACTCGAA
Organism: Suhomyces prunicola; assembly: GCA_030568655.1. Classification (NCBI taxonomy): domain Eukaryota; kingdom Fungi; phylum Ascomycota; class Pichiomycetes; order Serinales; family Debaryomycetaceae; genus Suhomyces; species Suhomyces prunicola. The sequence goes on from JAJMGJ010000011.1 coordinate 39,216, forward strand.
ATGTAATTCCGATCTCTAGTCCCATTCAGTGCGAATGAACATATAGAATAAATACAGTTTGTCGTGGTTTTGCAGTTTAGTCGCGTATTAGCGCTTCACAAATTTCGTGTCTTAAGTTGATTCTTATAATAGCTATGTCTTTTTGGGTAGCGAAAAGTCGAAGAGAATAATGGCCGGCACAGAATCGAGTAGCTTGTACAATCATGATCGTGTACATAGTATGTCTTTAAAACATGAAACAGAGAGTGATGAAGAATTTGATGACACCAGAATTGAAACGCCTAGGTCGATTAGACAAGACTTATCTGGTCACAATCTAAATTCGAGCTATGCTACCGAGCAACGTAAAGACCAAGATCAAACAAGAAGCACAACAACAACAATTCCATTGAAAGACCCCCAAATTGTCGACAACGATACCGAGACTGGGAATACTGCAAAATACAGAATAAACAATGGGACTCCCAAGGCCATACGTCTTAAACTGAATACAACAAGAGCTGGTTCTCATCATGAAGGTGAATTCTCTGCATTTCCTTCTACCTTTCCTGAGATTCAAGTTACGACTAGGAGGTCATTCTCACAATACTCCAGCCCGTTAAGAAAGCAAATTAGCAGAAGATCGGTTGTAGATTCTCCGCCATCAAACCTCAAAATCCGACCACTAGATCTCAACTCATCATCATATTCGAAAGTTGCAGAAACACACGAACTTATTGAAAAAGCGAGCTCATCTCGGTCGCAGAATGGGAGCTTAACCACTCGCGAGCCCGTGAAAGGATATACAAATGAATCAACGGATGAGTCAACAAAAGGTACTATAGATACTATAAAACATACCAGTCCACCAAAGAAAGTTAGTGTAGCAGATAATCAAGTATCCCCAGTCCGATTAAGCAACGATTTTCAATCATATGATCTCGATAGAGATGCTGTTTCTCGAGCAAACTTGTTAGAGCGGGTGAATCAAACGTTGGACTCGATTGGTAATCAAGAGGCACTTGAAGGTTCACCTGTCAGAAGCTACGAAAGGAGTTATTTGAGGTTTGGCTCCTCACCAAGACGTGACGAAATGAGCGCAAAAACTACAGAGAGAGAAGATGACGTCTCATCTTCGAGTGACTTCGATGGATTCATAGACAAGTTAAACTTCAAATACCGAGAAACTAGTCCTGTTCTTGGAAATTCAACTCCTAAAGTTGAAGAGTCGTCACCAAAAAAACCTTTGGTAGGTATTCGAAGGCCCATGGATAATATCAAAGAAGCTGGTGAAGCATCTAAAGAAGATTACGGACGTGATGTTAAAGATATTTTCAGAAGAGATAGGGAGCCATATTCAAAATGTTCGGAACATTTACGATACCCAGGCGGAACTTTGCCAGGGACTGAAGAATGGAGCTCAGAAAAATGGAAAAAGCTAAACAGAGTTGTTCGACTGAAAGCCATTAGCAGACAAGAGGCTATAAATAGCCAGGCTTTGATTCAAACATTTGGGTGTGCTAGCAGAAGTGAGCTAGCTCAAAGGATAGATTTCCTAATCAAGTTTAACAAAATCAAAGAAAAATCCTCATCAAGAGAAAAAGGCAAGATAAAAAAACGCTGCAAGAAAATGCAAAACAGGTAAGTAAAATTTACCACTGCATTGCATTCATTACATTATTCATCATGGTTACGTTTGTATTAATACTTGGCTATAAATTAGAACACTTGAGATAAAACTTTCGAGAGTTTATCGTTTGGTTTTGAATATTCCTTGAGCTCGTCCTTCAGGTCAGCTCTTGTACTTGTAACTTTACGCTGCTTAAAATTCCTCCTTATTTTCTCCTCTTTCGGAGCTGTTTCACCAGGGCTCTCGTCTTCTTTTTGCTTCCTCTTTTTCTGAATTCCAGTTATCATTTTGGATTTTTCGACATTATTGATGAAATGCTTGTTCAATTTTTGCAGCTGCGAAATTTCTAGTGCAAGCTTAGCTTGTCTTATTTCGTTTTCTTTAGCGATTTGTTGGGTCAAATCGAACCACTTGAAACCCGGAAGATATTTCATATTTATCACATCGTCATAATAGTAGGAGGTCTTTTTACCCCCTAGAATGTTAGCATTTAATGATGAGGCACATAATTTTGCATCTTTTTTGTTTACGAACTCTACCCAACCCTCAGTAAAGTTCTTCTTTTTATTTCCTCCATATTTCACTCTCTTGTGATAAACTGTGGCATCCTCTGGTTTCAAAAACAATCTATCTATCTTGCCAAACCTTGATAACACAGAACGCAACTTCGCAGGTTTCATGTAGGGAGGAATTTTTGATAAGTAACAGACACCAGTCTTCTTTATTCGTTTCTGTTCTTTCTCCAACTGGCGTGGAGTCAATTTCTTTAGATTATTCAGATCATTTGAGACTTGGCTCTCAACCTCTTCAGGTGCAGAATGGTTGTCTTCTTCTTCACTTTCGAAGTCGTTGAATTCTGCAAATCTATCGTCTTCTTCGGCCTCCTCATTTCTGACGGGTCCTGTAGATTTCTTGTGAATGAAGACTTTGCTGTTCTCATCTTCAGAGTCTTCGAAATCATCAGAATCAGAGTCTAAAGAACGTACTGGTTTTCCAGATTCATGGATATCTTCTTCATCACTGCCCAGTTCGTCTAGTTTGGTAACTTTGCTCATAGCTTCTATACTAGGACTTTCGTACATAAAATTAACTTGATCGTTAAGATGAGCCTAGAAATTTTGACCCTGGTCACGTGAGTTAAAGTAAATAGTATCAAATAATCGTTTGTAAGATCCTCCTTTTATGCCCGCACTTTAGACAAGCAGTTTTCCATTTGAGTCTGCCAATTGATGGAGCTATTGGCACTGAATTCAATGATTAAGGAATAAACTATCAATGAGTAATAATCAGGTTGTTGCTTTCTACCGCAGTATCCAACCCAAACGCACGGAATTCATACATAGTTTGGTCAAAATCTCTGGAGTTACTCTTACAAGGTTTCCTGAATTTATCTTTAACCATTAGCTCCTACGTTTAGTTGTGCGATATCTCTGTATTTACACTTTTCAAATAATGTGCCGTAAATTGCTCTTTGGCAATGGGCTTCTACGTTTATCGTGCTTTATAAATCGTTTATTAATCGTAATTTCAGGGTCTATACATGGACTCGTTATTTAACTAATTACGGTCAAGAATTTATTTCTTACCAACATCGTGGCCGGACTTAGCACCTTCGGTGGCACCAGAGATCACACTCGAAACGTATTCAGCGGCGTTACCAACTTGTTCCTTGGCAGCGTCAACGTATTCGGAGGCGGTTTCGGATAAGGTCTTTTGGTGAGCATCAGCAGCATCCTTGGCATCTTCGTGGCCTTCCTTAGCCTTGTCGGCAACGGTTTGGGTGAAAGACTTTTGGTTGTCTGGAGTACCCTTGCTGGCTAATTGGTCGACCTTGTCAGTGACGGTTTCCTTGGCCTTTTCGTAGGTGCTCTTTTCGGAATCTGGGGTAAGAGTTTCAGAAACTTTGTCAGATAAATTTTTTCTTCCGGCGTCAGACATGATTATTAGGTTTTTATGTATTTAGTTGTATTGAACTGATGTAAAAGAAATTATGAATCAACGGGTATTCGGTTAAATTTATAGTTTTTTCAGTAGACCTGAAGGCGTATACCTTCGAGGTCAAGTTAGAATGTGCATATGATTGCTAAAAGAGTTGCATGCAGTTTGTAGTTCTATTGCGTACTACCTCGCCACATTAGTTCCGTATTGTGCAGTATGGATTGTTCCACGCAATCAAAATCCCCAAAACAGGACGTGGCGCATGCCAACATACCGTAAATTAGAAAATATCGACAGCAACTTACTGTGGGATGATCACGCTAACCACTATTTTGTGCCGCGATTGTTTATAAATTTCGCAGCTAAGGTTGCTATTTCCTGACCAAAATGGCTCGAAGGCTGGAGAATGCTATCACTTTGTTCCCAATGCTTCTTTTTACACGTTTTGATTGGAGCTTATTGTTTCGTTACGTGTTCGTTAAATTATGAGACAACTCTCGAAATAATCAAGTAACTGCCGATAACCCCTGTTTCAGTAATTGAATATTGTCAAAATATTGTACGACATTCTTCGAAAGTTTACTAGGTTGCTCGGCTCTACACCTCGAATATCATATCCTTGGTCCTTGCGGACCACTACAGTAGGATGGAAATTTGGAGCATGCAGACTGTTTCTACTTTTTCAACCCCGAACACTCGACAAGATTGGTATAATAATAATTAAAAGACAAGTAACGCGAATGACATTCGCCCGCCGAAAACTGCAGCTTCGTACAAAACAAACTGCAAACACTGTTCACGTACCAGACACACCAAAAATTGATCACAAGTGGTTGTAGTCACGTGTGTAGTCACGCGCTGAAGATGGCATCTCAAAAATTTTAGATATTGACGTTAATGAAAGGATGCAAATAAGGTAATCGAGACATCAAATAACCATAAAGTTATGGCTAATAAAAGAAGCGTGACTCAAAGCATAGATCAGAAGATCTATGATCTCATACATGATCTTCTTGAGGCTGAAAGTCAGGCCAAATCGGCCAACTCAGAAGACTCGAGTGATCCGTATGCAAAGATAGCATCAGCCAAACAATTAAAAGGATCCCAAATTCTAGAGTATGTTCAACTTAAAGATTTTCAAATGAGACGAATGAAACGGGCACTATTGGAGAAGGCAATTGCAGCAGTTCTCAAAGTGGTGGTAGAGGAAGAGGAAGAATATTTCAAAGACCTAAAACCAGAACCACAGGAAGATTCAACAAACGAAAGAGAATTGATGGAAGTCAAAGATTCGAATGAATTGAACAAATCCGTGGTCTCAATGTGGAATTCGGCCGATTTAAATGAAAAAGCTGAATCTGAACAAAAAGTGGAACCGGAAAATGCAAACGAAACAGATCAAGCGGAAGATGAATCGGATCGGAAAAGAAGCAAGACCAGCTCCAAACTGATAGCAAAGAAGAGAAAGAGCAAAATTGATCATGGTACACCAACCTCGACTTTGTCTTCTCTTGGGGGTCTTGAAGGCATTACAACTCAGTTAATGGAGTTGATTGGTTTACCGATATTGCATCCTGAAATATACTCGTCAACGGGTGTTGAACCTCCTCGTGGTGTGTTATTATATGGACCACCGGGCTGTGGTAAGACCTCCATTGCAAACGCATTAGCTGGCGAACTTCAAGTCCCGTTCATAAATATTTCAGCACCTTCTGTTGTCTCAGGTATGTCAGGAGAGTCAGAAAAGAAACTACGTGAAATATTCGACGAAGCTAAGCTTGTGGCCCCTTGTATTATTTTTATGGATGAAATAGATGCAATCACACCAAAGAGAGATGGAGGAGCTCAAAGGGAAATGGAAAAAAGAATCGTGGCTCAATTATTGACTCTTATGGACGAACTTACCCTCGAAAAAACAGATGGTAAACCAGTGATAGTAATCGGTGCTACAAACCGTCCAGATTCTTTGGATTCTGCTTTAAGAAGAGCAGGTAGATTCGATAGAGAAATATGCTTGAATGTTCCGAATGAGGATCAAAGATGTTCAATTCTCATGGCCATGACAAAAAATTTGAAAATGCAATCAGGTGTCAGCTTCAACTTCAGAGAATTATCTAAGATGACACCTGGTTATGTTGGTGCTGACTTGAAAAGTTTGGTTACTGCAGCAGGTATAGCAGCCATCAAGAGAATATTTGAAAGTTTAAGTGAACAAGAAGAAGAATTAGTGAAGGGAGCTATTCAAAGTGGAAACACTGACTCGATGGACATTGATAGTTTGGCTTTAGTGCCTGACAGTACATCTGTTGATAAGTTTGAACTGAAGTCTGATATTGAAAAGATATCGACTATTCAGAAATTCCTCAATAGTCATCCAGAACCTTTGACTGAAGAGCAATTGGCACCATTAGCCATAACATACGAAGATTTCTTGACTGCATTGCCAACAATTCAACCAACAGCCAAGAGGGAAGGTTTTGCAACTGTACCTGATGTGACCTGGCAAAAAGTTGGAGCATTACATCGCATCAGGATGGAATTACACATGTGTATAGTCCAACCTATCAAAAAACCAGAACTTTACTTAAAGGTTGGTATTTCAGCACCTGCAGGTGTCTTGATGTGGGGTCCACCAGGGTGTGGTAAGACATTATTAGCCAAAGCTGTTGCCAATGAGTCAAGGGCCAATTTTATATCTATAAAGGGTCCAGAACTATTAAATAAATACGTCGGAGAATCCGAAAGGGCCGTGAGACAAGTGTTCCAAAGAGCCAGGGCTTCTGTTCCTTGCATCATTTTTTTCGATGAGTTGGACGCTTTGGTTCCAAGAAGAGACACATCATTATCGGAATCTAGTTCGCGTGTGGTTAACACGTTATTAACGGAATTGGATGGTTTGAATGACAGAAAAGGGGTGTTTGTAATAGGTGCTACCAATAGACCCGATATGATTGATCCTGCGATGCTCAGACCCGGAAGGTTGGACAAAACATTATACATAGAATTACCAACTAGCGAGGAACGCCGTGATATTTTGAAGACTTTGATCATTGCAAACAAAACTCCAATAAGTGGTGAAGTCGATTTGGAAAAAATAGCGAATGATGAAAGGTGCAGAAACTTCTCGGGTGCAGATTTGTCTTCCTTAGTTAGAGAAGCCGGTGTTTTAGCATTGAAAAAGAAATTCTTCAGCGGCCAGCAAATAAAGCAATTAGATGCTTCTGGATTTTATGAAAATAATGTTGTGGACGACGATATACTAGTCACGAATGAGGACTTCGATAGAGCATTGAGTAGCATACATCCTAGTGTTAACGATAGGGATAGAGCAAAGTACGAAAGGCTCAACAAAAGAATGGGATGGAGCGTTATAAGTGAAGTAGAGTCCGAGAAAAAAGCAGAGCCTTCCAAGGAAGGTGAGCCTGCTGCTTGATATACGAGCTGACATCTTAATTATACATAGAATGTAATATAGACAATGAAGAAATCAACACATTTAGTACTTCACAAAGTATAACTATCAGCATTAATGACATAATTTTCAGATTTGTAGCAAAATTTTAAAAATATGTGACACAGCGAACTACAAAGACTGAGTATCTGAGGGTATAAATTAACAAGCCTAGTAAAACAATTCCAACAAGATCAGTGCATGTATTGAGCTTGTCACCTATTTCGAACTTGATATCTCGTTTTGCGGATCCAAAATAAGACTACCCTTGAATCAAATGTCTGTACATGGAAGGTTGCAGTTTGTTTAAAGCTGAACCCAGTCCAGATTGTTTTATAATTTTTGGCAGTACGATCTTGAAGAGCCTTTACACCGAATTTGACTCAGAAGTTAGAAACATCATTTGGCAATGCCATCTACACTAAATGCATCCAATGAAGCCAACCCTAGTGTTCCAAAGTCTTCTGCGGATCAAAACCATAGTATTCAAGATATCAGAGAAGCGACTATCATATAGATGATGTAAATTGTAAGATGATTTAAGAAGTGAAGTTGGAGCAGCTGGCAAGCAGGCATATCTAGCCATAATCTACAGCTAACAGAATAGGATCCCGTTGTAGTATTTTTTCATTCATCTCTTACGATCTCGCGCGCTGAGTTGAAATTTCACCGGATTCATGCCCAAGATAAAAACTGAGCGTTTTGACTAGTGAAAAGCTTGGTACATTTCATACAACACGAAAATGGTTCAAGAGATAAACTTAGGAGTGACTGCAGACTTGCATGTTCACTTGAGAGATGGCGATATGATGGAGTTGATTACTCCAACTGTCCATGAAGGTGGTGTCTCCATTGCCTACGTCATGCCCAACTTGGTTCCTCCAATCACTACTATTGAGAGGGTCGCTGATTACAGAAGCCAGTTACAAAAGCTCAGTCCAGAAACCACTTTCCTCATGTCCTTTTACCTTTCGAAGGAGCTCACCGAAGATTTGGTTGCCGAAGCTGCTTCCAAGGGTTACATCCATGGAATCAAATGTTATCCTGCTGGAGTCACCACAAACTCCAAATACGGTGTTGATCCAAACGATTTCACCGCCTTCTATCCAATTTTCAAGGTTATGGAACAACACGGATTGATTTTGAATATCCATGGAGAAAAGCCAGCCATCAAAGAAAGTGTTAAAGAAGAAGACGATATTCATATTTTGAATGCTGAGCCAAAATTCTTACCCGCATTGAGAAAATTGCACCAAGACTTCCCCACTTTGAAGATCGTTTTGGAGCACTGCACCACCGAAGATTCGATCGAAATGATTCGTGATTTGAACAAAAACACTGGTCCAGATGACGAGGTATTTGTAGCAGGAACTATAACTGCTCATCATCTTTCGTTGACTATTGACAATTGGGCAGGAAACCCAATTAACTACTGCAAACCGGTCGCCAAGTTCCCTAAGGATATGAGAGCTTTAGTGGATGCTGCAACGTCGGGTGAGAGATGGTTCTTTTTCGGGTCTGACTCGGCTCCCCACCCAATAGAAGCCAAGAGTACTCATGTCGGAGTTTGTGCTGGTGTTTACACTCAAAGCCATGCATTAAGTTATGTCGCAGAGGTCTTTGAAAAACAAGGTAAGCTCGATAACATTGCCAATTTTGTTGGCAGAAACGGTATTGAGTTTTACAGATTGAAGAACGTCACCGGTCACAAGGACACTTGGTTGGTAAAGAGAGATATTGTTGTTCCAGAAGTGATAGCTAACAACAGCGGATTGAAGGTTGTGCCGTTCAAAGCAGGCGAGAAACTTAGCTGGGCTGCAGAATGGAGATAAGTACGCCTTATACCGCAATTCTTAATTACGTAAGGCGCTCAAAAATGAGCCTGAATACAACTTTGAGATAGGTAATACGACATATAACCCCTCGTAAATAAAGTTTAATGTTTTACGCGAATCGAAAACATCCATGTGTAATTTCATCTCAACTGCCTTAATGTAGAAAAGAAAGCCAGACCAAAATAAGAAACGCAGATTTGACTGTGCGACACTAGCGATGGAATCAGCCGCCTCGCTCTTCAGCTGGTTTTCTTGACGCTGAGGCTACATCAGACTTTGACACTAGAATAGCAACTTCTCACGGAGGTATAAACAACCCTAAATGTCCACTTCTTGGCATATATAACCCACTTCTGGGCATTTATATGCGAGATATAAATAAAACCAACGGACTTTAAGGAGCTTTCTACTAGGCGAGCTATGCTGCATGCGGGGCGTTGATTTGAATGAGTTAGACTAAAGAAAAGAAACAGAAGAAACTAGTTAATTAAAATCCCGGCTCAGCTTTAGACTTTGGGGTCGCCATCACCTAAACATGATAATCATTCCAAGGGACCGTAGTGACATATGAAGAGAAAAAAAACGTGGGGTGCGTAAAAAGCGCTTGTGAGACGCGGCATTTTTAGCCGTGCCTGAGTCCAAAAACAGGCATGGCCTAGGTGAGTTCGCTGCTAATCGTTCTCTTTGAAGATTTGACACTTAATGGACCAAATCCGCGAATAGACTAACGACAGAAGCCTCGCTCATCACAAATGTAACAGCAATATAATTGTATTTTAGCTTTTCACTCGTACTGCCTCTCGAAGATTGGTGCCGCTCGTACCCACGTGCGTCACACGACAGTTCATTAAACAACTTACACGTGTGATACGACCCCACGTTTCCGTTGATATTCTACTGAATGAAGCGTGAGACCTCTCATACACCGCTTCAACAGGCCAATGTAGCCTGTACCAGCGCCGTGCAACTTGGGTGAACCCTAGCTGGTGTCAATTAAGTGCTTAGGCGAATTATGGGATTTACATTGTTATATTCTACACTGTTATCTATTAGCCAAACGCTCGGAACGGAAATTTAATTTTTGTGATCGTACTCAATCGAACTTTAACGATCCTCAAGGGCATTCTATTAATTATTTAAAAAGAGCGAGCATACCCTTTTGCTGAAAAAAGTTCTGTTCCATAGTTTAAACCAGACTTTCTAAAACTGTTTGCTACTAAGTTCACCTTGAGCTCTATTCAAAATTTTCAAAAATAGGCCTAACTACTCTTGGATCATAATTGTGTAAGACTTGCCAAGCAAACTCAAGCTCTACCCCCTAGTCACGTTGTTGCCCAGAAATTCCCCCCAAGCATTACTATTCCTTCTGTGCAAAAAATAGTCTAATATGACATCTAGAGATTTGCCAAAAAGTTTCAATGATCTAGCCTTCGGATGGACTAGACATTTGAAAAATGAAATTACTTTCGGAAAGAAGAAGGAGCAGCTTATAGCTGAAGACGAGCAACCAGATGATTTCGAAAAAGTTAACAAAGTCAAGATGAAGAACTTGTGGCCCGCTTTCATCGCTGGTGCTGGTTTGTTCTCCGATGGTTATGTTAACAATTCTATCGGTACGGTGTCATATTGTTTGAAGAAGCTCTACCCAAAAGCTTATGCACACTCCAATGCTGCCTCTAACGTCGGATCTATTGCTTTTGCCGGTACTGTTGTAGGTCAATTGGTATTTGGATACATATCCGATAGAGTGGCAAGAAAGGGTGGTATGATGATTGCGACTGTCATGATGATAGTATTCACTCTTCTTACTGCTGTTGGAACCTGGGGTGCACATGGTAGTGCAACCGGTTTGATTGACGCTTTAGTTACTTTCAGATTCTTCTTAGGTATTGCTATCGGTGCTGAGTATCCAACTGCATCTGTCATTGCATCCGAGTTCGCAAACATGTTACCAGCCGGTAAAAGAAATCGTTACTTCTCTTGGTTCACAAACTCTATGATCGACATTGGTTTCATCATCAGTGCTTTCGTGCCCATGGTTTTGTTGTGGATTTTCAGTGACCGTCACTTGAGAGTCGTCTGGAGATTAACTCTTGGTTTGGGTGCTATTCCTCCTCTTTCCCTTTTCTTCATGAGAATGAAAATGACAGACTCCACCGCATTCAACAAGTTTCACATGAAGAAAGTAAAGAAGTTCCCACTTTGGTTGGTAATCAAGTTTTACTGGTTCAGATTGTGTGTTGTGTCGTTGATTTGGTTCATCTATGACTTCTCTGCGTACTCTTTCGGTATTTACTCCAGTTTCATTATTGGTGAAATTATTCCCGACGGAGATATTTACAAGACTTTTGGTTGGAATGTTGTTTTCAATCTCTTTTACCTTCCTGGGACTTTCTTGGGAGCCATTTCTGCCGATTACTTTGGTCCTCGTTTGACCCTTGGTGTGGGTGTGATTGTTCAAGCTGTTATTGGTTTTATCATGGCGGGACTCTACGGCACTTTAAAACATCACATTGGTGCATTCGTGGTCGTTTACGGTATTTTTACCACTTTAGGTGAGTTTGGTCCAGGTAACAATATTGGTTTGTTAGCCTCCAAAACTAGTGCTACTCCCATCAGAGGTCAATACTATGGTATTGCCGCAGCAGTTGGTAAGATCGGTGCTTTCGTTGGTACCTGGGTTTTCCCAGTTATCATCAAGAATACTTCTAGTAAGAAAAACCCAGACAGAGGTAACCAAATGCCATTCTATATTTCTTCCACTTTATGTGTCTTTTCTGGTATTGTTTGCATTTTCTTCTGTCCTAGTGTCGGCCAAGACGCCATTAACAAGGAAGATGAAGATTTCAAAAACTACTTGGTTGCAAATGGTTTCGATGTGACTCAATTGGGTGAATCTGTTGTCACTGAAGACTCTGACGGCTCGGTTGAAAGACCAGAAGCTAAGAAAACAGTAGACAACGTTGATGTCGATACCCAGTCCAAGCAATCCACTTTTACATGAGTGATTGCAGTTCAATCACAGACTCAATCACAGATTGATTGATTAATTTTCCTTTAATTCATTCATTTTTTATTTAAATCAAAAATATCCCCCGAGATTCAAACACGATTTAATTCAAGGTCATCTAATTCAAATTGAAATACACTATTATTGATTCCGTATAAATAATATAGACAAAAATACAAAACCCAAAAACCAACTCGTGTAGAATCACGCCAATTCATGTGGCTGATTAATAATAAAAATAATTGTCTTACTTCAATTTCAGTGGACTAATTTAGACGTTTTAACAATTGATCCAATAGTAACACTATGGCTTCCCTGGACAAAACAATTCTATATACTAGAATAGAGAGAACTTAACTGAGCTAACACGACTGACGGAGCTTTCCTAATCACGATATACCTTCCCGTTGGAGCTAATTCTGTTGAGCCTGTGGTCACACGGGGTCACATGACTAGTCATATACTGTAACTATGGTCGAAATATTAGATAATTATCGTGAAAGTAAAGGATGTGAAGAGTTAAGTGATATCACCGAAGGTCTAGAACCGAGATACGTAATTCAGGGGGTATCATGAATGCTCCGGAGTGAGTCATGATACAAGGTTCCCCATTATTGTATTCATTATCAGTAAAATGCTTGTTCATGAATACAATCATCATAACGAATATCATTCTTGAGATGAACTACCTATTTACTATAAATGGAGCTGACATTTGCCTTCTTCACATTCTTCAACTTGTTAATTGGGGCAAGAATAAACTTCCTACTTCAATCGCAGTGTTTCGAATATAATATCCGGCGTTTCCTATCACTGAGCAAACAACCACACGATACAACTTCACCTCTACAAGGCAAGTAAACATATAGGAATATAGGCAATACAGCTACATGCTGGTATAATACCAAAAGAGTGTCAAACTTTTTACCTTCTAACACAACCAGGGGCAGGAGCTCAACATATGTTGAGCAGATATTTCTTTTCAATCTAGAAATGGAGGGTTGGCCGAGTGGTCTAAGGCGGTAGACTTAAGATCTACTGGACAGTGTCCGCGCGAGTTCGAACCTCGCATCCTTCATTATTTTTTCTCGAGTATTCTTTTGCACTAATCAGTATTGATTCAAATGAACAGCCCTATTTATAGTAGATTTATAATAGGTATGTGTTATGTATGCTGTTGATGAATTCTGTCATAACTCTTTAATCTAGATCTTATCACAACCGAAGATCGCTTACAGAAACAGTTGAGCGATAAGATAAGGTTCCTAATCCCTCGTTAAGAATATTATATCCTCCGGTCTGAGGCTTAATTACGAATCCTTTCTCTCTATATCTTTGTTGTAGGCCTTCAATATGGATCCCAACTTATTGTTCGATCTAGAACATCAGAACAATCATGATTTTTCTCATTTTTGTAATTTTTTGAAAAATATCTGACTTTTTTCACAGTGGAAGAGATATCAGAGTACAGTTACATCGTGTCGTCTATAGCATTCTTCGGGTTGTCTAACTAATTGGCCTCAATATAGGATAGAGGTAGACTGTAGTACAAGTTCCTACAGTTTAAACACGGTATTAAATTCATAGTGACGAAAGAATATTAAGTATATCGAACTTTTAGTAAGCTAGGTGGTTCTTTTCAGATTTCATAGTACTCTATTTAGTCTTTCAAGTGCTTGGCATTGGACAACTCATAGGCATAGGCAACAGACAACTTGACATGTTCGTGCACATGATCAAAATCAATTCTATCGACGGTATCTAATACAGAATGAATGTAAGAAGACGAGTACTTCATTTCACTTTCAATTAAGAAAGCCGAGGGAAAACCATGTTCGAGAGCAGAAGCATGGTCGGAACAAGCATACCCACAGCTGGTTTCATGATAAGGAATATCGTTGTAAGTGTCAACCACAAGCTTCAAAAATTCAACCAAATAAGGGCAGACGTTATCGGTGATCAAACCGAAGTGTGGCTCTATTCCTTGGGCAATGGACTTTTCAGTCGAACCAGTCATGTCTTGTTGCAACATAGCAACGACAGTCTCATTGTTTATAGCATATCTCGAGAAAACATCGTATGATCCCAAGAGTCCTCCTTCTTCGGCAGAGTAGAAATGGAACTCTAATGTGTTGTAAGGCTTAAAAGACTTGGAAACGTACTCATCTATGATAAGTCTAAGGGTTTCCAACACCGTAACAGTACCAGATCCGTCATCGTCTGCTCCTGGCGCCTTTAAGATGTTTGGAAGAAGTAAGTTCATCGAATCTTGATGAGATCCAAGAACAACTTTATCGGTGGTTTCACCTGGAATGGAAACAACAATACTATACTGGTCCCAACCTTCGTGGTGAACCTTATTAATAGACACTTTATCATCCACAGGTTCGATTATCTCGATAATTTTACCAAAGAGCCAATTGGCACTTTCCACTCCACTTTCGGACATGTAGTATCTGGTAAAGAAGGAACTGAAGGTGGCCAAGTTTTCCTTTACAGTTGGAATACTGATCTTTTCAAAGATAGAAAGCACTTCTTCGTTATAAGAAGTCTTCTTCGGGTAGTTATAGACAGGAACAGTCTTGATACTGCTAAGTTGCTTTGCTCCTAACAACTTGTAGTACAACGAACCACCAGTAGAGGCATCAACCATTCCTTGAGCAATGGCATCTTCAATGCTAATGTGGTTGGTGACGTCAATAAAGTTCACATTACGTCTTCTAAGTGCCAATTTATCGGCTTCAGATACCACCTGGAAGTCGTTTTCGCCGAGCTTGATAAGCCTGTTATCCTCGTGGGAATTGGAACGAAAAGGATTGAGTTTGGCAGCAATGTTCCATTCGTTTGGAGCAGTGAACCCGAAGGGCAAGGAAGTGGCCGTAGAAGCAAGTAAAACAACTGTAGCTAACTTCATTGTGGTGTATGAAGAGTACTTAATTGAAGTTTGCTTATGGCTTTATCAGGAGCAGCATCCTGCATATCGGCTATACGCAGAGCTGGGCCATTCTCTAAACGGCACGAGCTTGAGGTTAGTGTGGCTATGATTATGCGAGCGACTGGCTAGATAAGGTGGGCTCATTAAGCATCCAAGCACTATATCCAAAAGATATCTCGTCTTAAGAGATCTTGAACAATGTATGTAGAGAGATGTATGATTAGTACCTAGAGAAATTGTTACGCCATCTAATTATGCGCTTGATGTAGGACCCTACTCCAGTAACGCATAGTCTGAAGTGCTGCCTGCGTAGCCTCTGGAAGTGCCTGTATAGCCTTTAGAAGTAACCCTCTCTAGGGTTCGCATGAAAGTCTACGCTCTTCAAAAGTTTTTACCCGGATTTGCGAAGCCCGAAAAACTATAAAAGGGCCGACTTCTTATCTCTTTTACGGTTTTCTTTTTTTTCTTTGTCGACGTACTTCATAGGATCATTTCTATAGGTCACGTCCCTCTTTGACTCTTCAAAAGAGCCACTGAATCCAACTTGGTTGATGAGTGAGATACCCTTACGCCCTCAAAGTGAGAATATGTTTAGCTTGTCCGTGATTCTTAGCAATCTGGTCATCTATCAATTTGCCTTTGCCTGACTTTTGACTCTGTCGATCGTCTTTAAAGGAGCGATGATCTTGACCCTCAACCTTATACTTTCTCGGAAGGAAAGGTTTTGGGTGGGTGTAAGTGGCTGTCTGACAAGTTACTTAAACTTCGGTTTAAAGTGACTATAGTTAGCTATGTTGAACGTCGACCAAATACCGTAGCTCTTTACTGCGTAGTCTACGTTACATCAAGATGCATCGTACGACACCTTTAATTTGAACGTACACTAATTTCGTCAACTGTGTCCGTTGAGCGAATGCGCATCTGCCACTTGCAGCCATTCGTCTCTGAAGGACGTTTTTGTGTATTGTGTGCCCCGTTTGCAGCCACTTGCCACGTAGTTTTCGAAGTTGCCTCCTTATGCGTTTTATGAGTTGATTGCCTAAGCCACATTCGTCTCGCAAACAATTACCCCCTTGAGCGAAGGCAGCCACACTCTAGATAGCACATAACCACGTGAACTTACCGTAGGGCTATAAGTTCCCCAGTATGCTCAACAAGAAACTTTCACTACCCAATTGAAAATGGGCGGCTTATCTACCAATCTTATCCATGCAGCCGACGAGCTCTCTCGTGTATCAGATGTTATCAGTCCAATCAACATATCCACTACCTTCAAATACAACAGCGATCCAACCAAACTCGTGAAGATTGCAGATATCCCAGATGTCAAGGTTGTTGGTGGCGGGTACTACTACTCGAGGCTTTCACACCCAAACTCAGAGCAAGTTGAAGCAAGCGTGCTGGCTATTACAGGTGGATATGCCTTGGCGTACTCTTCGGGGTTGAGTGCTTTCTTTGCGGCCATGACCCACTACAACCCCAAGGTTTTGGCCCTTGGTGATGTCTATAGTGGGAACGTAGGAATTGCCGCCATCTTTAGTAGAAACAATGGCCTTAAGCAGGTCAAGATCAGCGACGGCATCGGCCACTTGGGCAAAGGCGATTTGGCTCTTTTGGAGACCCCTGTCAATCCAAACGGTACATGCCACAATATTCAAGAAATAGCAGATGCTGTGCATGCAAGGGGCGCGTATCTACTCGTGGACTCCACTTTTGCCCCTCCTCCATTGCAAGATCCATTCGAGTTTGGTGCTGACATGGTTTTGCACTCGGCTACCAAATTCTTCGGAGGTCACAGTGATTTGTTGGCCGGTCTCTTGATCACCAAGTCTAGAGACATCAGAGACCAACTTGCAACAGATAGACTTCATTTAGGCACCATTATTCCCAGTTTAGAAAGCTCTCTTTTACTTAGAAGCTTAAGAACCATGGAGCTTAGAGTACTCAAGCAGTCTGAAAATGCCACCAAGCTCGTCAAGTATTTAGACGAGAACAAGGAGAAATTCTCTGTCTTAACCGGCATTCAGCATGGTTCGTTGCAAAAGGAGGAGTTCCTCAAGAAGCAATTGCCAAAAGGACACGCTCCAGTGTTCACAATTACTCTTAAAGATGAGGAATCAGCCAAGACTTTGCCATCGCGCCTTAAATACTTTCACCATGCTACATCACTAGGAGGAGTTGAAAGCTTGATTGAATGGAGAGCGATGAGCGACCACCGGGTGAGTCCAAATCTTTTGAGAGTAAGTGTAGGTTTAGAGAACATAGAAGATATCCTTGAGGATTTTGACCAAGCTTTACTTTCCTTGAGTTAAAATATTTAAGTAGAGGAATACATCCATAATCTTCAGTACTGTAGTATCGTGGCGAAGAACCAAGAGAGTTGCAATACTAATTTAGCATTGACAAGAAATGATCGGGTTGTCACACCAGGCTATGCTTACATAGAAGAGCGCAAATGGTTTAGTGGTAAAATCCAACGTTGCCATCGTTGGGCCCCCGGTTCGATTCCGGGTTTGCGCACTCTTTTTTGGTGGCTGACCTACTATTTTTTGGTAAATAGACAGTGGAGCCTATTAATCTAACCTATTACCATGCCTCTTCTTGCTTACTATCTTCTCTAATCCAACGAGTTATACTTATAGAATGCGCACTGTAAGTCATGTGATCGCGTCTGTTAAAGGTTTATTAACGTCAACTAATCACAACTACAGCGCAAATGGTTTAGTGGTAAAATCCAACGTTGCCATCGTTGGGCCCCCGGTTCGATTCCGGGTTTGCGCATTTTTTTTGTTTATTCAGTTTCTATTAAGGTTGGTTCCAAGTTTGCGTTATCTATTAGTATCACTGTTCTGAACATCTTTTCATACTCTGGAGTAAGACCGTTTTTCAATATACCTATGATGTTGGTTACTTGGTTGATGACAAAACTGAAATTGGAACTGTTTTCGAAGCTTTGGATGGGGTGAATCCATATCGAGATATTGGAATAATCACCCACCCTTTTTATGGTAAGACCACATATGGAAACTTGAGGTTAGTAAAATGAAATAATATTAATCCGCCAACTACTCACTTAACACAGGTTCGAATTGACTGTAAATGTTATTGGATAGCGTACGGGTAGCGATATTGTTGAAAGCTACCTTTTCCATGCTCTTGTCGACCTTGAGCTCAATAGTGTACCCTTGGTTTAAGTACTTTTTGAATGGGCTGAGACCCATTCTGAAAAGATGGAGTTTTGGCTCATCTACCAAAAAGCCAGCCAATTCGTTTTTTATTAGCATTTGTAGATCTTGATGTGTTTCGATAATACTGTGAAGGGACAATTCTTTGCTTGGGGTATTTTTGTACCTCCATACATTCCACTTGAAGTAGAAATTTTGGTCATAGATCAGAGCCTTCTGCACATAAAGTAGCATGTATCTAAATGCAAGCTTTTGATTGTGGTTGATGAGCGCTATTCTGCTAGACGGGACACCGGAGAAAGCCACTCCCGACTTGGTGGGAGGATGAGAATAAACACTGGAAGCTAGAGTTGCACATTCAGACTCAGGTTTCTGCGAGTTCGGACCATCTGCGCTAGAGAAGATCGAAGGTGAAGTTATTGTGGAGGGTGAGTTGTCCGTTTGTGCACATGCCTTGTCAGGAGCACAAACCAAATCGTTATCGATGGGAGGGAGTTGTGAGCTGGCGGGTTTTCTCGGAGGACTATGCGCTGACTCTGTTTCTTCGTGCATCCATCTTTTCCAGCTTTCCTTCAACCAACTCTTCTTCTTCACAACTTGTTTCATTGGGTGCAAAAAAAAAAACTGAGTGCAAAACCGGGTGCAAAAACTATGAGAAAAAACTATATCAAATTGTTGTAGAACTTAACAATAAGGAAGTAAAATCTGGGAAGAGGGCAGTAGGGAGTACCTGGAGAGAATGCGAAGACTTTTGGGACACAATTCCACCTGGCGATATATTCTATAGTCATAGACAATTTGCAACCTGCGCAACCACATCACGTGACGGCATCAATCAAAATGTGGCAGCCGAACACTCTCGAAGAACACTCTTGAAGAACAACAAGATGGGGTCTGTGTTTTTGCCACACTTAAAGACAGGATGGCATGTGGACCAGGCTATTCTTTCAGAGGACGATCGATTAGTGGTGGTGCGGTTTGGCCTTGAGCAAGATCCGGGATGCATGATGATGGACGAGATTCTCTATCAAGTACTGGAGAGGGTCAAGAATTTTGCATCAATATATTTGTGCAACATAGACGAAGTAAAAGACTTCAACCAGATGTACGAGCTAGACGACGATCCGTTTACGGTTATGTTTTTTTACAGAAACAAGCACATGATGTGCGACTTTGGGACGGGGAACAACAACAAGCTCAACTTTAGTATTGGCAGCAAACAAGAAATGATTGACATTATAGAGACAATATATCGGGGCGCCCACAAGGGCAAGGGTCTAGTGATCAGTCCGCGAGACTACAGCTCGTTGCGTAATAGATAAAAAACTCGTAAATTATCTAAATATATTATTTAAATCAAAGCAAGTACCAAAGGAGATGTGTATTCATGGTCTAGCGCTCGTTTTCGGCGTTTTCAGCGCGAAAGAAGTTGACTGCCAATGGCTTCAGGTGAGGCGCGTTTTTGGCGATCCAGTCTCTGACCCCCGAGCTGGGAACGCCAGTTCCCCAGTTGGGTCTGTCAGCAGGGGCGGGGAGCGCGGTGGCCAGAGGGTCCTGCTTATAGAGCAAAAAGACATAGCGGTGGTGGCCGGTGTCCTTGGGGGGACCGGGTCCTACGTAAGGCAACAAGGCCTGGCCCTCGGAAGGATCGATTTTGTAGCTGACGCCGTCATCGTTGGACTTGATTGACAAGTCGGACACCAACCAATGGGCGTACTCCGACCATTTTTTATCGGTTCGCGAAGGCGCATCGGGGTCGGTGAGCACCAAGATGAACTTGTCTTCCTTGGCAATGGCTTCGGTTTCGCCGTCCTCGTGCGACAGGTTGGGGGTATATTGGATCTGGGGAACCTCCTGGGTTTCCGCCACCGTCAATTCGTTCCCCAAGCTGACTTGGACCCCTTTGGGGTACTCAATGGTCAATAACCCCTGGGTATCGAATTTGTCCACCACGTCTGGAGTTACTCCATGCTTGGTGTATGCTTGGTCCAAAGATTGCGAGATTGTGATGAGGGGCATTCTTGATATTCTCACGAGCGGTTTGGGCGAGATGCGAAAACAATTGGGTAATACGGCTCGACGCAACATCCCTTATATACCATTGGCTTGAGAAGTCGAGGAGTGGTGATATCTGGCAGAGGTGTGTGGCGGCGAATTTTCACCCGAATGATCTTACATTTGCTGTGCATAACAGGGGTCCGAATCATTGCTGCTACGGCGCCAAAATAATTGCTACAATGGTGGCTCGTGGGGCGCCGAGCCAACCCGGGCCGGCGACTCACGTGGCATACCACGTGACACGAACACTACAAATAACTCACACACTCGTTATAGTACATTATTAGCTAGGGGTAGCTAGTAGTTGCCCTGGTATCCCCGCTGGTAGTTGGGGTACGGATAGTTCTGGTTTGGCACGTTGGTAGGACTGGGGTTTGTAGGAAGCGATTCCGGCTGCTGCTGGAGCAACTGCTGTTCCATTAGCTGTTCGTGCAAGATGTCGTCGCTCTGCTTGATCTCATCCTCTTCTTTGACCAGCTGGTCGAGTGGTGGCTGGTTTTGGTCGTGGTCCTGGTGATTAGGCTGGGTTGGGGGTATTTGCGGCTGTGGCGGGAGCGGTGGCTGTCCAATATATCCCCTGGTCAGCGAATACTTCTTAGGCTTCTCTTCTTCACGAGGCGCCACATCAATCAAGAAGTCAAACATGTCGCTTTTGGTGAGTGCGGCGGCGATGTCCGACTTCTGTAAGGTTCGACGTTTGTTTTCTTCAGCGTGGATCCACGCCCGCATGGTCAACTCGGTGATGAACACATCGCAACCCTTAGCAAAGAGTATGGGGGCCTCGGCACTGATCATGCGCACGTCTTCGTCGGTCTTCATCACTTTTTTGATACGGGCAAGTGGAAGCTGGTGGTTTTTGAAGTCGTGGTCGTCGTGCTCGATCAGGTTGATGGTTTCCTGCCAGTATTGCATCATCATATCGCGAAACTTACCCGTAAGACCTTGGCCGACATTGTTGAATGCGCCACCTGGCTGCAGCTGTTGTTGGGCTGCTGCCGCTTCGGCTGCAGCTTGGGCGGCCAAGAGTTCGGCTTCATCTACAACGTTTTGGGTGGGGGCGCCTTGGCCCGATTGCAAATGCAACTCGTCGTTCAAGTAGGGGTTTTCGTATCTATCCATGATAACTACGACGTGTAGCGTGTACGAGGACTGTAGTTGATGTACAGATCGATTGGGACTGGTATCTACCTGTTCGGGTCACTTGTAGTGTAATAGTTAGTGATGAAAATTTCGCGGTCGTTTCTCCGGTTCGGATGACGATATGCAGGAAGACCAATAGTTGCAAAAGATGGGCTAGTTGAGATATTCATTCGTTATTGGTGCCAACTGTATGTATTCTGTCTAAAAGTGCCGATCTTGTCATCGTTGAGCTGGTCTCTTGTCAAGGATATCTGCATTTACTACGTCTTAAAATAGATAAACAAATCAATTATCACTAAGTTATGCCTGTGACATTTTGTAGGTTTCGAGTACATTATTCTGACGATATGCTACTTCCTCGACAGTATTATTTTCCAAATATTGATCATATATTTAAAGACCAGCTCTGAAGTCCAAATGCTTAAGTAGGCTGGCGAAGCCTAACTTCTCAGCTTGGTAAAACCCATGTGCCCACTCTTCATACTCGGGTAATTATAAAAGCCACACTATGACTGCTCCATCCCTCATCCTCGTTACACTGAGATGGTATCGATTCTACCTTTTATAATTCTTTATTCTTCACTTGGTAATCGGTTGATTTCATTACTATGTTCTCTACATAGGCTTATTAAAATGATACGATATGCTCTAATTATCTACCTTTTCGACAGAAAGCACTTTTTCGTCGAACCTGACCGACTTTCTTCTCTCCCCGGTGGGCGCATGCTGCGAAAGCTCAATCGACTCGCCGCCCAACTGCTTGCCGGTTTCTGCAAGAAGCTTTTTGACATCGGCACCAGAGTGCGCAGACGAAGACTTGCGGCGGTGTTGTATTTTCAAGTCTTCCTTACACTTGTTACACGCGCAGTTGAAGCCCCAGTTCACCCGAAGCTCCCGCTGCCGCTGCTGCACGGTGTGCGCGGGGTTGACGTATGTGGTGGTTAGTTCTTCGCCCGCGCGAATATCGCGACTGGCAAACACTTTTAGTCCGGCCAGCCTTTGAGGCTGGGTCTCCACCGAGGTTATGGGATCGCAGTTGTGGTTCAAGTGAGACTGGATCAAGTATATGCTCGAGTCCAAGTTGTTGATGTTGTAGGTGCCCATCATGAACAAGAACTCGCGGTAGTCCACCTTGGTGCTTACGCCAGGGAACACCCGCAAAAAATATTCATAACCCTCCTTCCACAAAGTTTCCTGCTGCTCTTGCACAAATAGCGCGCCACCCTGAAGAGTGTCGAACGCCCCCGCAGAGGAGTTCAACGCCTTGTATCTGGTGTCTTGCGACACCCGCGCCATGGCCCGGAACTGTTTGCCCTTGATTCCTGTCTTGTCCAATAGGATGTTGGCGTAGATGACGGTGATGGCGTAGAGCGCGTTCCACTGTTCGCGCAAACAGTAGTCCTGGAGCGCCAAGAATGCATTGGCGTCGATCGCCTTGCTACTCTTTTTACCCGGGCTGTACACATTATGCTTGAGGTGGCCATGTAGCACCTGGTCGGTTTTTTTGCACCCCTGCGAGCACCAGATCTCGGAGCACACATTACAGTCGAGCCCTTTCAATAGCGAGTGACTATTCTGCAACGCCACTCCACAGTACGCACACGCCTTGCCCATCTTGATGAGATTGACGGTATCCAAAGGGGGAACAAAAAAGAGCGGCGTTTCGCTCCACATCATCTCGCCTTTGGCTATGTTCTTCTTTGCATACAACCCCTTCCCGCGCTTGGACGTCATCACGATCTGGACCTTTTCGGGCAACTCGATATCCGGGGTCATTTCGGACTTGATTTCGCTGGCATACGTAAACTGCTCGTTGCTGGCGAGCAAGCCGAATTTCTTCAACATCTGCTTGACTCGTTTTTCGGAAATCGACCAGTTGGGGTGCTTTTTCTTGACTAGCGCATGCAATTTGGCCATTCCCAACAACTCGTTGGCAGGGTCTTCTTTCCAGATCGCAATGATCGAGTCGACCACCTGACGTTCGTGCGGCACAGCGGGTGCATCCTCGACCTCGTTCTTGTCGTTGATGGAAATGACCTCCACCTTGTTGCCTAAATCCTCCATTACTTGGAATACAATTTTTGACACTTTTTTCACCGAGATTTTCTGCGCATCAAACTAATGAATAATAGCTAATCTACACTAGTCTGATCACGTATGATCATGAATTACCTTCTATCGATAGAGATTGGTGGATCAGCATAAGTATGGTTTATAACTAAGCTAGCAAAAGAACTTTAAAACTGTGATGAAAATCACTATAGCTTTCATTAGTGAATTCATAGTAGATTCACTACAAAAAATAACTGTGCACTAGATAATGGCATAGCGCCCAGAGTAAGCAATAGCTAGGGTAGCTACGATGCTCAGCTTGCGGTGGAAAATAGCGAGAAAGCTAGAGCCAGAAGTATCGCGTGACGTGATCTCCCGCTACGTTTCGCTATCCCTGGGAGACTGAAAAATAGCCTCGCACTACATTCTCACCGTACTTCTACCATTTGATTGAGTGCATGTTTCTTTCACAATAGTCTTTTTCGAGTATTATAAGAAGAAAAGCACTGAATAAAAAGAGTAAACTCAACTGTATGAGGAAAAAACCAAATTGAATGGAGCTCTACAATGGCCGAAAAATATCAATATTTTTACTACATTTAACAATATTATGATATTTTTAAAGACTTATATATCTCCACAGCTATCAACGGCGGCTTCTTAGATCCAAATATTATAGTTTCCTCATCTCATCAAAGAAGAAAGAGAAGATCGTAAACTTAAAGGTGCTGAGTAATGAAAAGATTTGGTGGCTGCAAATTGTATCTGTGAGATTGGGGCAATCTGAAATGATCCAGCGGCAACGAATTTCGAGAACTACAACAAACGCGCAAATGGTTTAGTGGTAAAATCCAACGTTGCCATCGTTGGGCCCCCGGTTCGATTCCGGGTTTGCGCATTCTTTTTTGCCCATCAGGCCAATTTTTTCAAGCTCAACTCAACGATGTGTTCGGTCAAGAATGCCAAGGTCCAATTGCGGAGGGAGATCAAAAAACGTCTCAAGTCTGTGTCGCATGAGTCGATCGCAGCACAGTCTAGCGAGATATGTACGCTTCTAGCGGCCCACGCCCATTTCGTCAAGGCACAGTCGGTGGCCGTCTACATGAACATGCCGCATCTGGAAGTGCAGACAGACACTATTATACGCAAATGTTATGAGTTGGGCAAGCAGGTGTACCTCCCCAGATGCAACGCAGCACCCAAAGAGGGCCGTAAGCCCAATTACTTGTCGATGCTTCGGGTGCCGTCGTACAGTGACGTCACCAAGCTCGAGCCCCAGGGAAAGTACCGGCTCTTGGAGCCGACCCACGGCGTCGATGCCATGGACCACGGTAACCTAGACTTGATCATCGTGCCTGGCGTGGCGTTCACCACGTCCAAACTCCGGTTGGGCCACGGCGCAGGGTTCTACGACGAGTTTCTCTCGGTGTACTCCGCCAAGCACCACAAAAAACCGTACCTCATCGGAGTGGGGCTCAACGAGCAGTTGGCAACCGAAATCCCGCACGAACACCACGATTGGGCCTTGGATAGTGTCATCATTGGCAACAGCATATATTAGTTGATGACTCATAAAACCAACATACAAACTGTAGTCATATATTTACTTAATCACTCCTATCATACAGTTTTCAAGCATCCGGTCGGCGTTGACCCAGCTGTGGTACTTGTTGAACAACGCGGTTCCGTCGCGTCCAGCACACTTCATGATCTCTGCTACGCCTCCCGGGTGGAACTTTATATACGGGGTAATATTAAACACTTTGCCATTGATACTTGTCCAGCAATCCTGCTGAGTCTTGTGCTTTTTGAGCTCGTCGGGCGAGATGCGAACGTACTGGGCGGGCGGGGTGTTGGGCGGCACTCCTCGAAGTACGTGGCGAGGGGTGTTTTTGTTGAGCTGGGCCCAGTCTAGCGGCGAGTGGCCGGGTTCTAGCGCCACTTTGTTACGACTGGGTGCCCCACGAACCCGTAGTCCTCCTGCTACTCTTTGGGCCGAGTTGGCGGCAGGAAACGACGGCACCGCCAAGCTGGTTCGGGAAGGCCCCGACGGGGAAACCACCGGTTTTGTGGTCTTGTCTTCTACCATACTCCTTCCCTATTGCAAAGTGTAATCTGTAGATTGGTGGAATCTGTAGGTTCTGAGATTTGCTCAGCGCTGCTGACGTAAGCGGAAATGGGTGCAAAAAAGCTCTGCAGCATACCAGCCTAGCACCGAATGACCAGGTGTCAGCACCAGAGTAAATGCCACCTAGCTCTAGATAGAAAAGTAATCCCAAGTACTCATATCAAGCACCAATAAGCACTTGTACAGATAACGCCAAGCATTCCCCAATCATGAAACTTGGTGTTTGTTTTCTACTCTGGGTCTCTTTCGCAGCCACTCTTCCCACCGAGCTACACCACTTGCCTACCAAGAATACGAACAATGGTTCTGTTGCAGCTGCCCAAACGCGCTTGGATACTTATACTCTTTCAAAAAGAGACGGTTTGGACCGCGTCAAAATGAACTACATCTTGAAGAGATCGCCCAAAGCAGTGGTCATATTCAAAGACTCCAACACCGCGCTAGTGCCCGACCAGAGCATCATCGACACATCCGATGATAAGCTCAAAAAGCACGTCAGGTCCAAGACTGATTTCACCTACCACGAGGTGCAACTACAATCGGACGAGCCGCAATTGGAGGAGTACTTGCTTCCCGCAAGTCCTTGTTTGTCGTTTCAAGACATGTACGAAGACGGCGTGGGCAGAATCGCCATAGAGTACCAGATAGCCCTCGACTCGGCTCTAGATGGCGTTCTTGAGGGCACCCTTGGCGACATGCCCGTGAGTTTGGCACTACAGTACAATTTCGATCTTTTGGGCTCCACCTCCACCACTTTTGTGGGAACCTACTCGTGCTCCACTGCCAATAGCACTGCGGTGAGATTATTCTATAGCCCCAACACGGTGAGGGTCATGCCGTTCAAGCGAAAAGTGGTGTATAGCATGAAGAAGTCGCGGTTTGAACTCGGCCAATGGACGCATTCTCAAGTGTTGACGCTCGTCACCACCACGGCGCCAAAGTACCACTGTGCTTACGAGGACCATTTTGATTTGCGCTGTGACGTGCCCGAATCGTCCAAAACCAAGTTCAGCTTCAACAATTAACACCAATTACCTATGTAATAGATGTATATGAATGTTGTCTTATACAAGAATTACATCTTTATATCAGAGAGATAGTCTGGTGATCTTATATGTAACCTAAATCAATAAACCTTTAATACTATTCATCTTATGGTCTGATATATCTCAGTAGTTTTATATGAATTGTTTGTAGGGTGATAATTAGGGCTCAACAATACAAAGATGTCACACTCAAGACACAACACTAAGTTTAGACCTATTAAACATGATGCTTGAATATTATTTCAACTGATATAGATAGCAACCACGGTCAACTAAATTTTTGTTTTTGTAGTTCCAACTCAAGCTTCTACAAGTATTGTATTTTTTTTTTTTTCTTCTTCTATTCTATTCTCTATTCTATCTTATTGACTCTTGATTTGTTTCCGGTCTACCCTTTCATAATATAACATGTAGACACTGGTGGTTTCACACAAGACCGACGACTTAGACACTTCAGATACCGCAGCATCACTGATTCTCCAGTATGGGTTCTTGATGAGCGATGGGATCTTCTTCATCTTGACTTTCTTGGGCTTTTTCTCCGGTTTCTTTTCTTCTGTCAAAGTAGATAAGGTCGTTGAGAAGTAGTCTGAAGGCTCTTGGATCTCGCCCACCAAGACCTCGGCGGGCGTTTGCAAGCCCGAGTTCAAGATCTCCTGAATATCGTCTTCTTGGGTCCGTCCTTGGATAATCGAAGGACGACGGCCCATCATCAGGGAAAACTTGTGGCGGAAACCCGAATCGTCGCCGCCCAAGTCAGTTGAAGAAGGAGGGTGGGCATTGGAGGGGGCTCTGCTTCTCATAGGGTCTCGTTCACTGCGTTTTATACTACCAGAGTGGGACAAAGAGAACCCTCTGCGTCTAGTTGGGGCAGCAGCAGAGTCCGACTGAGCCTCGGCCTCCTTGCTGGCAGCTTCTGATTCTGCAGCACTGGCGGGCTCGACATTATAAGTGGTTTCTTCGTCGATGTCGTCGATAATTTCGGGCGACAACTTGAAGATAATACCGTCCTTGTCCTTCACAAAGAGGGGTTTGTGCTTGTAGCACTCGTAGTGGCCTTGTGTGTGAGACCCTTGGTGTCTTATCATGGCCTTAAGACGGTATTTGTACACGTCGTTGTCGTTGAATTTGAACGACTTGAAGTGTTCTTTAAGATTGTCTGTTTGGTCTTCGGTGATTGGGGCATTATTGAGGGTTTCAGGTACTTTGACCGAGTCGTCGGCTTTGTTCTTGTCGTCTAGAGTTACTGAGGTGTTGATAGATTGCCGGGCGGTAGAAACAACGTCATCGTCGCTGGACTCATCGCTTTCGTCTTCACTCTCAGTGGTCAACCCGGCTTCAGATTCCGTCACCGTGCTGTCATCTGTAGTTGTGATTGCATCATCGTCGTCGTCATCATCCTCAGGCCCTTTTTCATCTACATCTTCACGCTGAAGCGACTCTTCCTCCATATCGTTTACATCTCTAGTCAAGACATTTGTGGCCAAATTATCGTCCGAACTTCCATACTCAGAGGCATCTGCTAATGCCTCTGCCTCTGCAGCTGCAGCCGCTTGAAACTGCTGGAGTTCTTCGTGATATTCTTTACCAATAGATA
Organism: Suhomyces prunicola; assembly: GCA_030568655.1. Lineage (NCBI taxonomy): Eukaryota > Fungi > Ascomycota > Pichiomycetes > Serinales > Debaryomycetaceae > Suhomyces > Suhomyces prunicola. The sequence continues at coordinate 67,200 of JAJMGJ010000011.1, forward strand.
GAACCAAATGGTCTTTGAACGAAACCCTGCATGGGTTTCTACTAATGTCCACACCATTGAACGAAGATCTCGAAAGATGAAGTCCCACAATCTTCGGAGGCTTGAGAATCTGGTTCTTTCTCAAGACAGTAGATGTGATTTTGGAAACGTCTGTATCGTGTTTCTTGTAGTCTTTGATGAATTTTTCGAGTTCGGGACTCAAGTCGTCGTTGATGCAAAAGGCGGGGTTTTCGGCAATAGACTCGATGGTCGAAATATACTCGTATTCCGGCTTGTTTTCTTGAGTGGGCGTGAGCTTTTCTTGGGCCACAATGGCATTAATTCTACACTTGACACACTGGTACCCCTCGATGGACTCCAGCTCGTTCTCCTCAAGCAAAGTCTCGATATCTGTGGCGTGTTTTTCAGGAGCATGAAGGGTGAGCATTAGAAAAGGGGAAAAAGAAGGTTTGGAGACCCCATTACATGCCAAACACCTCATTTGGGTCAAGATCAAGCCGGAGAAAGGGAATTCCGGCACCTCGATCTGCTCCAATATCTCATAGTCTTGGGGCGAAGGCACGTTGTTCAAGCCGTTGAGAGTGGCCAAGTTGAGTTTAAGTTGTTTTAAGAAACTTTTGAGCTTGGTGTTTTCAAACTCCAAGGTTTCATTGATGAGCTGGGTCAATTCCTGGGCATCGTGCTGAGATCTCGAGATCTTGGCACTGAAGATCTTCTCAAGACAATGGAGGAATGTCCATACCGAGATAGTTCTACTGGTAAGTTGGGTATGCTGGAGCTTCTTGAGGACTTTGCCTAAAGCAACGTGGAGGGGGATTTCGAAGCCGTTGGAGTTTTTGAACTTGGTGTTGCTTTTGATTTTGGGCAATTTGTCCGCGTCGATGTTCCTGGTTGCCATGAACTCGGCCATTTTCTTGTAGGTGGCGTAGAACGCGTTGATGTATTCGGCCAAACCGGGCAACGACGAGTACGCCTGGACAGACGAGTTGGCAAAACAGTCGTTTCTCATGTTGATGAAGCCGGTGGTGTGTTTATCGGGACGTTTACTGAACATTGCGGGCAGGGGATTGACGGTGGGCGCAAGGATATAGTATGCTAGACCTAGTAGAACAAGTAGAAACCGATTGCGAGCTAGGTGTCTGGGGATTGATTGAAGGTGGGGAAGTAGATTGGTGAAAGTAGTGTGGAGGGTGTGATCAAGATTTGGGGGCGTCTGTGGCAAGGTTGGTTGGTTGTTTAGGGTGAAGTAAAGATACCAAAGGCTCATTATTAATAGTGACTGAGCGTGTATTTTTGCGACATCTTCGCGGGGGAGAGTTTCGCCGCGCAGCAAGCGAGGCCGGGCGCCGAGGGTGCACGGAACAGAGGCGTAACACGGAGAATTGCTATGGTCTGCTACGGGCTCGAAATTCGGAGAACTCGGAAGCATCGTAGCACAAGCACTTCACCACCTCACCATCTCAGCGTCTCGGCACCTTTTGACACGACCCAGACAAGGCGATAGCCAGTGGGATGGCCGCTCTAAGCATACTAACGTGACCAGGTGTGGTGAACAGAGAATAGGGAGAATAGTGAGAGGGTAGCAAAAAATAATTCGCTAATTTTCGATGTTACGTTACTATACAGATGGCTGCAGTAATGGGGTGAATGTAGAGACGAATAGAGAGTGGCAGTACTCCACGTAGTGATTTATGCCAGTGATTAAATATTATGGAGGAACCAAGTCAGTAGTGTTATCATGAGCCAAATAGGCAAGTGCGTGGAAGAAAAGAGTGACAAGAGTAATAAAGTGAGTACAAAATAGTGTGCGAGTACAGAAAAGTCAGTAAGCAACGTAGCAGTGAGTTAAAATAGTCAGAGAGTAATTGGATCGCCAGAAGTACGTATTGATTCTAGCAGTATTTGTGTATCTATTTGCGTAATACTAGCCATCTATGTTGGTCACTCTGGCCACCAGCACCATCAGCATCTAGCTTCTTCGTGCACTTAGCTACTCAAACCCAACTCTAATGACTCCAGAAATTGCAGCCACTGTTGCCGCGAAACTTGGACAGGCTCTATCAGTCCATCAGGTTCTAGAAGCTGCCAAGTACTCGTCCAGTGCGTGTTGCGTGGTTCTTCACATGCTATCTCATACTTCATCGCTCTGTTAGTCTAGAGAATCAACGTTCGTTACCAATTCTTTGCCAGTTGGGTGCATTAGTGGATAAAGTGCAAGTAGACCCATTTTAACTCTACTATTGGTATTCTATTCAATATTCAGTCGTTGAATCTTGAATGGGTGGATAGAGTTGGGGCTGAGTGTCAGTTATCTAAGTCTCTAATTCAAAAGTTAATTACTCTCATAGTGACATACCCAACAGATACAATGATAGCATAAGCTATCACCGAAGATGGCACTCCTCGGGTAATAAATGTGCCCACAGTCAAATAAGGCTTGCCAAAATCGTCTGTCATGCAAATCGCAGTGACGTTGGGGAATCCAGAGGTAGGCAACCCCATGGCCGCAGAGCACAACAACGCACTGGCCATGATCAACAAGCGAGGATGAGGATCTGGCATGTGGTTTCCGATTTCTGAGACCAATGGGATGATAATAAGCGCGGCCACTGTATGCGAAACAAAGGTGGCCATGGTCAAGATCAACAAGCCGAAAGTTAGGGTGACTCCAAACAACGAAAAGTCTTCCACCTGGGCTTGGATCGAGGTGGCTATGGTGGCCAACAATCCCAGCAGCGCCACCGCTTTGCCCAACGCAGTGCCTCCCATGGCCAAAACAATGATGTTCCAAGGATAGTTGTTGAAGTCTTCGGTGGTCAACAAACCAGGGCCAAAGAACAAGATGATGGGAAGCAACGCTATGATACCCATCTCACCAAATATCCCCTTTAGTCTTGAAGCCACACACCACAACAAGATCGTCAGCGCAGACACCCCCACAATATACCACTGCACACCCGAGAACTTGTCGTCTATGGTTCGAATTGGCACAAGTTGGGTGTTCAGCGTACGGAAGGTAAGCAACAAAAACACCCAGATAAGCACCAACAGCAACACGCACACCGGCAAGGCTATGACGAACCACTCGCCCCACGACGGCTGGGGATCCATGGCTCCAATGGCGATCATGTTTTGAGGCAGCGCGATAGGAGAAGCCATTCCTCCGATATTAGAAGCCAAAGCAATACCCAAGATTAGGGCATTGATGAATTGGGATCCTTTGGGCAAGGTACGCAACAACGGCTGGATAATCGAGAAACAAAGCACTGGAGCTGCCACGTTAGACACCCACATCGAGGCGAAGAGGGCCACGGACATGATAGTAAGAAGAACCACCAGCGGATTAGTGCCTGCTTTCGACAAGATCCACGTCGAGATCAACTTGGCAATATGGTACTTTGACAAAGCCGCAGCCAAGGTAAAGCCGCCTAGCAACAAAAGGATCACCGAGTTCCACATGGTGGACAAAATGTACTTGGAAGAGTCTTCGGCAGACATCAAAGAACCGTCGGTATTCTTCAACATCCCAAGCCCAACTATAAGCAACGGAATTAGCAAGGAAGTGACAAAGAGAGGAATGGTTTCGGTGGCCCAAAGAAGTGAAGCACAGATCAAAAGTGCAAAACAGTGCAGTTGAGCAACATCTTCAAAAGGGGAGATCACCAACATCGCGATGGTGATGGCCAAGATGAGAATGAGTTTGAGAAGGGCGGGGTTTCGCAACGAGAAGTTGATTTGCATAAGCTTGCCGTCCTTAACAGCCTTCTTCTGGTTGGGCTTATCGCCTCTATCCAATAATTTAGAATTGGCAGCGTACGTCTTTCTCTCCAAGCCGATCATATCTCTCCATACCGTGTTTCGCTCCCAGACCACATGCTCTCTTAGGTGTATAGACAACTCGCTACGAGCTGTATCGAGATCGTCCCCATGATTACAGATCAATGCATACAACCGAATAAGCAGCTCAATGTGGTCTTTGAGCACAGCCATGGTCTCGTCGCGAAAAACATACGTTTCCAAGGGCAATTTGTTCAAATAGTCGTCTTTCAAGTTGGTGTTGAGCGACTTATCGAACTTTTTGAGTGCTTTCTTGAACCCTGTTTGGTTCAACTCAACAAACGACTTGAGCTCAGAAATCGTGGTAAACAATTCAATTACTCTTTTGCGCAAAATAACCCTGTTTTCAGATAAGAGAATCAACTGGGGAGGCAAGTTTTCGGTGGCATTATTCAAATTGTTCCATACGGATGGCGATTTTGGCGATTTCAAGTACTCATCCACCGACTTGCTCCGGGCCAATTCCAAGCCCTTAGCACGGCCACGCGCGGCCTGATCAGCATGAAACTCGTTATAATCATCATCTTCGTCGGCATCTTCGGCCTGTGTGTCGGCGTCTGTGGTATTTGAGGCGTAGCCACGGCCATTGCTCGCACCTTCGTTATCAAGTGCAAACTGGTTCAATTCGCTTGTTTTTCGCCCACTGAGATACACAGAGCCATCAAGTTCCTTCTCAAAGTTTTCTATATCAACAACCAAATCATCCATAGACTTGTAGACAAAACTCTCCTGGCTCTTGTAAAAGTCGTCGATCTTCTTCATTTCAGCATCCAAGGCTGCAACAAACACCATCAGAGGCAGGGTGCCGTTGCCTAGCACATCTGCCGTGGAGGAATAGTCGTTGGAAATCAAGTGGGCCGCCTCCAAGTCTTCATCTTCCGATCTTCCTTGCAGTTTGCGCAAGTTCTCGCGCTGAAGCGTGTAGATGAGCTTCTTGAGCGTCGAATAGGCTATGTACTTGGATGTCCATTCGGGCACTGCATTGAATTGCAAAGAATGTGAGAACTTCATCGACCAAATGTAACAAACACCAACTGATTATAGAGTTTTTTCTTTTAGTTAGTCCACTGGTAGTGTTGAAGTCCTGGTCTTGGTCTTATAAACTATTATCTGATGTAGTCGATGAGACACTTTATGAGGCTTAAAGGAGGGCGATAATACCACGTGAAGTGGTAGTTGAAGATCGATAAAGAAATCACCGGGGCACGACAAAGTTGATTGACCAGCATAGGGTCATGTGACCATTAGAATAAGAGATAATCAAGTGACTATCAAGATAATGCATATAGATATATGTCTTGAGCAGTGTTGGGAGTGCACAGACTCAACAGAGAAAACAATACGTTACAGTGTTACATGTAGCATTTGTGCTAAGAGGGAAATTTGCACCCGGAACTGTAATTGCTAGAATAATTGGCGACACTATTGTTGATTCAATTATTCTGTATATATATTACTTTGCGAAATTTCAGCTGCATAGACTCTAGTGATGTGACTATCATTCTATACAACCAACTGCGACAATGGGCATAATTTGTCTAAGATGTTCACGCAATACATAATAGAATTTCCAAGACTCATAGCTTGGAATGCTCACTGATATATATTTTTTTGCACCCAACTAACCTACGTAACAAACAGAAACAAACAAAAATACATTATTTCACCACCAAGCCCGGGCTCATAAAGTGGTGAACTAGGCATAGCATAAGACCTAGTAACCGATGTTCTTGGCTCTGTATATGACTAGACGATATTGTTAATTAATAAGTATGGTAGGCTACCGTGACTGACTGATTATTCCACAACTGTATTAGAATTATATGCATGTTGTGCTCTGACAATTTGGTGTATATACCTATCTCACGTGACGCGGTGAACAGAATTCACCACCGGATCCTGCCGTCTACGAGTGTTTACTAGCTATTTGGCAGAATGCCAGTGGGTGTTCTGTGCCGGTGTGTTTTCCTGCCAGTTCGGCAGAAAAGGTTACATGCTCACCCACAATTTTTCTCACATGATTGCTCAATTCGCACTACTCTGACAGCAATGTTGTGCAACACCAAGTGCGACACGAAAGTGCGAGAAAGCGTCACTCAAAAACATCGACGTATCTACACATCCACACCACCACACCACACGACACCACACCACACCACACCACACACTGAGCCATGGATTTTATGTTCTTCTTGATCGGATGTAAGTAGCGAGTATGATCGAGATGCACTATTACTAACGCACAGTCAAAGAATTCAACAAACCACTAAAAGAGGTGGGCCAGATAGCGTGCCAGTGTGGCCACTGCCATAACCAGGCAGCATATGCTATACGGACCATCAACTGCGTGACTCTATTCTTTATTCCGGTGCTCCCATTTTACTTTTCCAAGAGAATAAAGTGCTCGATCTGTGGCACCTCGGGAGACATAGACAATGCGGTGATCGACCGGTTGAAAGCGGGCCAGCCGGTAGCCATAGGCTAAGTAGAGCGGCACTAGCTAGACTAGCGCTACCAAATAATACGTATGTGTTGTGCGAACCCTATCAGACCGTTGTAGCCCCGTAAGCCCCTCCCAATTTGCCTGTTTTCGGATCAGCCGCGACTGCCGATTCAGCCGTTCAGTCACTCCACAATCCACCGCCTTGCATGAAATGACCACCTCTCTACCACCTGCGTTAGCCGTCTCCGCATCCGTCCATTCCTTGATTGTGCAACTGCTGCGTATGGTTCCACATCAACGCAGGTCCGAGTCCAGACACATGCACAAGTCTATGATAGACGGGGCAGACTAGACCGACTACCAATAGACTGGGCGGTGCACACGTGTAGGAAGTCTATTGGTAACATGGTTAAACATTTAACAATACAAGCGGTCTATTGACCAGCTGTGGTGTGCCTACTGTGGGGCCACGCTACCTTTGCAACCATACCAGGTGCGCCTGTCATTATCCAGACCTTTTTATGCCGGTTCTCCCGAAACTGTTTGGTACGTCGTTGCATGTTAAGCTTTGGCTCACGTCATTTGAATTAATGCCAATTGGGAAGTTACGGTTCTTTTCTCACCCCATAATCAAACCGTACTATTCGTTTTCACCTATGCAAGAAAACTATATAAGACCACCGTAGGACTCTCCACACTCTGTTGATTCTCTAATTCTCACAAAATGTCTTTCAATATAGTAGCTCGTGCCGGTAACGAAGTGTTGCAGATCAACCCACCAAGCCTGGACATCGATATCCACTTGACCAACCACGGTTCCGATTGGTTGTGGGCGGCGTTTGCGGTGTTTGCTCTCTTTGCTGTTGTCAATGGTGCCATCTACGGGTTCACTGGCTTCAAGTCCAATGGATTGAAAAAGATCCTCTTCATCTACCCTCTTTTCACTACCGCCATCTTGGCGTACACCTACTTCACCTATGCTTCTAACTTGGGCTACACCTATACGCCCGTCGAGTTCCACCATGTCACTACCGACGAGGACCTTGGCCACAGACAGGTGTTCTACGTTAAGTATATCGGGTACTTTTTGAGCTGGCCATTTGTGTTGACCATTTTCGAAGTTTCCACCCATACCTTGGAGTACACCAACGAAGCGGCAGACTTGGTCACCAAGATCTTCCACTTGTTCCAAAGCTTGTTTGTCAAGTTCTTGCTTACCGAGATCTTTGTGTTGGGCTTGTTGATTGGCATTTTGATCAAGTCCACTTACAAGTGGGGCTACTTTACATTTGCTGTCGTGGCCCAATTGTATGCTATTTATTTGGTTGGCTACAACCTTGTGGATTCGTCCAGGGTCAAAAAAGTCAACACCTTGAGCCTTTTCCTCATCGTGTTCCAGATCGTGGTGTGGATCTTGTACCCAATTGCCTGGGGCTTGTCTGAGGGTGGTAATGTCATCCAACCTGACAGCGAGGCTGTATTCTACGGTATTTTGGACTTGATCACCTTTGCTTTCGTTCCAACTGCTTTGACGTGGTTGAATGTTCAGACCGTTGACGACGACTTCTTCCACAAGTTGCTCAGGTTTGATTTGGCTGAAAAGAGTGCTCCTACCGGGGTCGCTTCTCCACCTGAAGATGTGGAGAAATCCATTGGTGAGACTCCAAGACACAGTGGTGATACTGCTGTTCAGCCCACCGCCGCCGTCTAGGCCAACTCCCTTCTCTTTTGCTAGCTTTTGTATCGCTTTTGTACCCGCACAGTGGTGCCTAATGATCTAATACTGTTTTATGTTTTATGTTATACGTAGTTGGGTGCAAAAAAACTTCCGCTTTGTGTCACCTGGGGGTTCCACCCGCGGTCACGTGATCCAACACCCCTTTTCATCGTAATCTCAAGAACGCCACATTCCAAGCGAAGGCGACTCTTGTTAATTGTGAGTTAATAGACCATGGCACGCTCAGAGACCCTCAGACCCCAGCCTGTGACTACGCAATTGCTCAAATTGGCAAAAACTCAGCAGTTTTACTGGTTTTTGGGCCATGTGTTTGCTTTGACCAGCTTTCTCTTGCAGACCATCACGCTGTTCTTCAGGCCCAGATCCGCTCTCAAGTATTACAGGCTCACCATCCTATCCATTCTAGTCACCTATATCATTGTCATCAAACAAATACACTTTAGAAAACTCAACTTGGCCGACGTGTCGGCCACCAGGTTGGCCAGAGATGAAAACGTCCAGTACTTTCTTTTGGCCCTGACCTTATATTTGGCCAGCTTCGTTATTGGCTCGGTGCCAGGAAGTCTTTATTCGTTCATAATATTTGCCATCTTCCATGTGTTGACTTACTTTCAAAACAACCTATTGTCTCTATTTGTTCCAAGCTTGACCGCGCAACAATATGTCAATGGATTGATCAATCAGTTCACTTTGGCTTACAATCAACAGGCTCTAGTACTTGCTGCCAACTCCGAAGCCATCTTGTTGGCATTATCGGGCTTTCAATTGATCCCTTCTCTCTTGCTTGAGTTGATCTGGTCCAGACAAATCGTGGTGTTTTCTACGAAACTACTTGTATTTGGGGCAATTCTTGTGTTTGTGAAGTTGAGATTTGATGCCAATCAGTATACAAAGGCAGTGATTGAGCAGTTTGATGCGAAGATCAACCAGGTTGTGTTCCGTCTAAACAATCCAAACTTGGCTGCGACCTACAAGAGTTACAGAGAAACAGCAATTAGGTACTTGTCTGCTGTCCATTTGCCTAAAGAGGATTTGAAGAAGAACTAGTAGAGTTATAGATAGACACTCCTACTTATCTAAGCATGCTTCTCATATAATAGAAACCACAATTACTCCGGCGCTACCAAGGCCGTCCAATACTGATCAAGTTATACTTTAGTCATATATGATACCTTAGACACTATAATAGTGGCCATTATAACATTTTCATACGGTGTATTTTATCCAATCATCTGGTTATACGGATGGAGCTGCGCGTGATACTTCATCACGTGAAAACGATCTTGTAAATCATCTCTAAATCATGTTGAGATATTCTCGGTATTCCTTAGTTATGGCTTCTCAAAGTACCAAAAAGTTGGCCAATGCCAACGCAGAAACTCTCAAGCAGCTCCACCTCGTATCTTTGGCCATAAACGCCCTTGTTTTGGCCGTGTTGTTTATCTTTAAAAGACCAGGCAGCATCAAGCCATACATCTTCTTTTCCATCCCAGCTTTCGTCTTGCAGTATTGGATTGAAAAGAGTGGCAGACCGGTCTACGCAGCTGAACAATCTACCAACATTGTCAAATTGGCTCGTCCAGGAGACGACATCAACCGTGCAGGGCTCTATGAGTACTTCTTCGACACGATCTACCTCACATGGATTCTCGATGTTCTTATGATACTACTTGGAACAAACAAAGTATGGTACTTGTACGGGGTGATTCCTGGGTATGCAGGCTATTTGATTTTTGGAATTGCAGCTCCATTTTTGAAAAAGTCTCCCCAGGCTGCACCAGAAAAGGAAGAGCCCACCAAGAGCAAACGTCAACAAAAACTAGAGGCCAGAAAAGAAAAGGGTCCTCAAATGAAGTACAAGTAACAAAACGGTTCTTTACTGTTCTTGACTGTATATATCCAACATATCCAACATATTTAATGTACTTATCTATTAACCTGTATTCTTGGTAAACTGCAAAATGGCGAAATCAAAATTTTCAACCAATTTGGTCTTTGTCAAAGGGGAAGATAGGGTTATCTACACACACACACACACACACGCACATATATATATATAATTACTTCAATGCCCAAGATCAAGGACCTCGACTCGTTTATTGACTCTGCGTCAAGTTTACTCAATGCATTTCCCACAACCACCCGCTTATCCATAACGTATTCCAACGTCGAAAAGAAACAGGCCAAGAACGGCAAAGTGACCAAAGAGACCAAATCCAATCGCGCTACGCATGTGGTGAGTGCGAAGCTCTACGAACCCGCCTCAGGCAAATGTGTCAAATACAATACATTCAAAATCAAAGAATTGTCCAAGATACTCACGTTCATTGGACCAAAGGGAGTCAACGTAGTGACTAAACATAGCAACGAAGAAGAAGAAGAGTCGGTTCACAAGACCGGTTTGGCAAGCATCATGAGTAATTGCAAGTTTGAAGATAAAGAAGAAGAAGAACCTATTAAAGAAGTGGTTATAGAAAAGACAGCCACAGAATCACCGGCCCCAGCATCAAAAAGCAAAAAGAACAAGAAAAAGAACAAAAAGAAGTAACCAGTGATCAATTGACTCTTTCACTAAGTACTCAGGCAGTATCAATCTGCTCAATATCACTCAGTTCACTTACTATTGACAGTACCCATTTTTTGTCAATATTACGAGTGACTATTGTTACCCAATATTATCCAGTATTATCCAGTATCACTCAGTACTCAGTATAATATTGGCTTCTTTTGATCAAGTGCAACTTGTAATATACACAGTTATGTAACCCTTGTAGCAGTCATATGAACTGAAACTGAACTTAAATGTATTGGATTAATACCTGAATAATCCTTTAAACTTTGAAACAAGGTTTTCTCTTTTTCCAGTATACTGTTCTTCTCTAGGCGTACCAGAAGATGTAGTTTCGGAAGGATAACTTCCTGGAGCTTTCAATATAGCCACGATATCGTCTTTCTTGGGAATTGTGGCTGCAGAATCATGGGATTTAAGAGGTGGTTTATTAAAAGAATTGTTTCTTGAGCCCGAAAGAGACGATTCTGGAGTGGATTTGTGGAGCGAAGGCGAGCTGTTTTGGGTTTCTCTCGATTCAGGAAGGTCTTCTTTAGAAGGCAATACTGCTGAGTTGAGCAAGGAATTGGTGGGTGTGTTGAATTGGTCTTCTTCTGCTGGTTCATCTTGGTCATCGCCAATATCATGGTAGTCATCAGTGGAGCTAGGAAGAGAGACAGCAGCAAACGAAGAGGTGGAAGTAAGTACTTGGTCTAGACTGGGTTGTTCCGCTTCGTGATCCGATCTAGGCGTGTATCCAGAAGAAGCAGAAGCTAAAGACTCGTCAAAATCTGAAAGAACATCATCATCATCAGGAGACGGAGAAGCAGATTTGGCAGAAAATCCTTTAGAGCCTTGTTTCTCAACAGGAGCTACCGGTTTCTCCTGCGACTTGCTAGGGCCCGCTTCGGCCGATTTTCTCGTCAAAGGAACAGAAATAACACCGGGAACTGGCTGAACTGGCGTACTCTTGAACTCAGGTTTGTCGGATTTCTTTTCTGCGTTTTCTGCAGAATGCTTTGCAACACTATCCTTTGTAGGAACCGATTTCTTCCTAATCGGAATTGAAATCACGCCTGGAACTGGCTGAACTGGCGTACTCTTGAACTCAGGCTTGTCGGATTTCTCTTCTGCGTTTTCTGCAGAATGTTTTGCAACACTATCCTTTGTAGGAACCGATTTCTTCCTAATCGGAATTGAAATCACGCCTGGAACTGGCTGAACTGGCGTACTCTTGAACTCAGGCTTGTCGGATTTCTCTTCTGCGTTTTCTGCAGAATGTTTTGCAACACTATCCTTTGTAGGAACCGATTTCTTCCTAATCGGAATTGAAATCACGCCTGGAACTGGCTGAACTGGCGTACTCTTGAACTCAGGCTTGTCGGATTTCTCTTCTGCGTTTTCTGCAGAATGTTTTGCAACACTATCCTTTTTAGGAACCGATTTCTTCCTAATCGGAATTGAAATCACGCCTGGAACTGGCTGAACTGGAGTGCTCTTATTCTTTTCTTCATCCTTAGAATGGTCTGCTCTCTTGAAAGGAACACGAATCACACCTGGAACTGGCTGAACAGACGTACTTTTGAAAGTATCCTCTTCATCCTCAGAAGTGTTTTCCTTTGAGTTTTCCTCAGATTGCTTCGAATCTTTCTTAGGAGGAACTGGTTTAGTCAAAGGAACAGCGGTTACGCCCGGAACTGGCTGAGAGGTTTTGGAGACATCAGAAGTGGTTTTTTCCGGTCTCTCTTCGTCAACAAGGTCTTCAGCCTTCACAACGTTGTTTTCAACGCCATCGTCCCACTGAGTGGCGTATTCTCTATTCAATTGCCACTCGCCATCAACCACAAACTTAAACACTAGATTCTGTCTGTGTGGCACCTCGACTTTGTGCTCAAATCCGTCGACCACTGATGTGGCAACAACAGATTTGGACCAGTTGTCAAAGTTGCCAGTCACGTACACTTCAGACGCCGACGATGGCCTGGGGTTAGTAAACAGCACGAGAATACACACAATGTACTTACCATCGGATTGTATATGTGTATGTCATGATTTTAACAAAGTATAGATCAGATCAAGGTGTACTTATAAGGATGTACACATTCGGAGTTCATTTGAAGATCATTTTTTGCCGCAGATAAGCTCCCTAATGTGGGCCTGTGTTGCTAATTTGGTGCTCTCAATTCGGTACTAGGGGGGGCAATTAAAGTTTAAGGGGTGAGACAAAGATAATACGAAAAACGCATGCGAATGCGCGGATAGAGGAAATGTTGGGAGACATCAACGTGGATGTGTACTACGATGCCAATGGAAGGGTAGAGTGGGTTGTGGATGTGTAGTGGATGTGCAGCGTGGTGTGGTTATTTGTGACCGGGCGTGGCGATTGCGCGTCTGCGACAAAAGTACAAAGTTGCATAGACAATATCGTATTTTCTACGCAGCCCAACAACTGGTCCAGCTCGGTAACCACCCAAATACTACCAAGAGGTCGATTAAGGTTTGAGTCCACGATGCCAACAGGAGTGCGTCGAGTAAGACCACTAGGGACGTTCATACGTTCGCCCTGATTATTGGAGTACGCTAATGTGTCATTTTCGCAGACGCGCTCGTATTTTCTGATTTGCAGCCATTTCGCACTTTTGATAATTTGCAGTTACTACCGCTCGACGGTAGCAATGGCGACAAGTACTTGTGATGCTACGACTTCTTGTTAATGCAGTGTTTTATTGTGAGTGTAGTTATTAATTGAAATACTTCACCCGGATCCATACACTGGCAAGGGCTAATGCTCTATATATTACCAAACATGCAAAGAGCCCGCCAAAGTATGCACCCAAGTTGATGTCCAAATTGTAGTTTTGCAACACCTCTTTTCCAGTGCCCAAAGAGCACTCCGCCAATCCACAGTTGAATTTTTGGTTGGCAAACCCGAGCTTGGCACAGATCCCCACCCCGTACTTCATAGGACTGATATAGTTGATGCCCTTGAAAAACGGCGGCATGTTGATCGACATGGTCCCCCCCATGAAAATGGCAAGGATCACCACGTTGGTCAAGATGTTGGTTGCCACCCCCAAGTGGTTGAAACAACTGTTTACCACTATGCCCAAGGACTCCCCACACGAAATCGATACGAAACAGGTGGCGAACATCCCGAAAAACATGGGCGCGTTGCGCGGAAGGCCCACGCCGAAAACAATGAGAATGCTAAAGAGGAGGGTGGGAAGCACCTCGGTGGGAAGCTCGTTGACCAAGTAAGACCCGTTGAACGTAAGGACCCCGTAGATCCCGTCTTTGTATTCCTGGTAGAAAATGTCCCGCTCAAAAGGATAGATGGTGATGTTGTTAATGAGACCAGCGTAGTACAAGTTCAAGGCCTCTTGAATGAGACCCAACCGGTTATCAATGCCGTCTTTGTTGTTGCGCAACGGGGCGAAAAATAGCGTGTGCACAATGGTCAAGAAAATGGTCTGGCCTGCTCGCGAGATTATCACGTCTTTGGAGCGGAACGCATTGAGAAACTGCCGGGTGACAATGGTGCGGAACGTCACCCCGAACGGCTGCAGCACGAACTTGTAGCGATCGATCTCGATGGCGGCGTTGGCCAGACCAACGTACGGAACTTGGTTCGAGCTAGGGCGGTGCTTCCACCGCGAGATCATCAGGTCGATCCGGGCACGGCTTACTTGAGGCTCTTCGTCGTCGTTGGAGGAAATCAAGTCAAGCATGTGGTCGGCCACGTTGATATGAGGCGGCACTTCGTGGCCAATGCTCTTGAGGTACTGGGGCACGTCGTCGGTGTCGCCATTGTAGACTACGTGGCCGCCCTTGGCCAACAACAAGAGCGAGCCAAACGTGTAGAACATCTCTTGCTGCGGCTGGTGGATCGTCAAGACTATGGTGGTGTGGTTCTGGACACTCAAGTCCGCGAGAAGCTTGAGGATCTTGATGGCGTTGGTGGAGTCTAACCCCGAGGTGGGCTCGTCCAAAAACAACAATTTGGGCTTGCTAAGCAACTGGACTGCAATCGACACTCGGCGCTTCTCGCCTCCACTGATCCCCTTGACAAATTCGGACCCCACTAGCGTATCGGCACAGTCGCTGAGACCGATCTGGCGGATAAGCTTTGCCACGATTTGGGGGATTTTGTCGTGGCTCTGGTCGGGCGGGAGACGGAGCTTGGCCTGGTAGTACAATGTTTCGCGCACCGTCAAATTGGCAATTAGCGAGTTGTCGTGCTGGGTGACGTACGCGGAGACCATGCTGAGGTCTTCGGGCGACACCGTCTGGGTCCCGTTAAAGTCGATGGTTCCGTTGGCCACGTAGGTGGACGACCGCGGCAATCTGTTGGAGATATAGTTGAGAAGGGTCGTTTTGCCGCTTCCCGAGGGCCCCATGATCACATTGACACGGTTGGGTGCAAACGTGGCCGAGATATCGTCAAGAAGGGTTTTTTCGCCGGTCTTGCGGCGCCACTTGGTGAGAGCTGCCGCGAGCGTGACCGAGTTGAGATTGAGAGTGATTGGTTGTGGTTGTGCGTGCGCCACCGCGACCGAGTCTTTTTTGCAGCCATCGTCGTGGTTGATTTCGATGGTGGAATTGGTCAACAGGCGCCCCTCTTTATCATCCAATTCGGGATGGCTCGTTTCCTCGCCTTCCCACTTGTTTTTGATCACCTTTCCTACAGAAACATCGTACCGCAACAACCTTAGGGCCACTGCGCTCATCAAGTAGAACCCCACGAGCCAGCATACCAAGATTCCCATGGGCTCTCCCACCCATCCGCGCGGAAACCCCAACACTTCGAGGTTGTAGTTCCCGGTATACTCCAAACAACGTGACTCGTCGGTGTAGGGACACGCGCCGACCCACCCCGTAAACTGGTTGGCGGTCAAGCCCCCGAACGCGTACCAAAAGTAGGCTATGTATTTGGTCCACCGGACGTACACCGGCATGCTCGCCGCGTTGACAAAGTAGCCGCACGCGCTGTTTTGTAGCTGGTAAAACCCATTGAACACCAACGCACTAATGGAAAAGTCGGGCGAAATCGCAAACACAAAGATCGCCGAGCCCATGCCAATGAAGTTGGTCAAGATGGTGAGCGCCACGTAGATGCCGAAATACGACAAGTCGCGCTCGCCGTGCGAGTTCTCCGTACGGAGCCCCCACATGAAGTAAGTGATACATGCATAGATTACCGGCACCGGCAAGTCCTCCAAAAACAATTTTCCCAAGCGTCGCGATATAAGCCACCCGGGGATACTGACACAGTTTTCTTGGTACTCGCGGTAGAAAAACATACCGTCGACCGACCACAAGCGCTCGATCTCAAAGAACATGGGACAGAACCCAATCACCTCCATCATCACATAGAGGGTGGACGTGAGGGACCTGATCCCGGCCAAGTCGGGGTGGGGTTTGAAGAACATCCACCCCGTGGCCACTGCCAAGAGCGCCGAACCCACGTTGAGCGCCAACAACGAGGACGTGTCTCTGTAGGTCAAAACAAAAGTTCGCTTGGTGAGCACCCACGTCTCGGCCCACAACGATAAGCGCTCGGCGGGCGCGAAACATTTGAGATTGTGTTGGAACACGCGCGCTTGATCTTTTTGCAGCATTTGCAACGGTTGTTGATGCGAGTGCACCTTCCACTGGGCCACCAAACGATCGATGCGCGCGTTGGTGGCGGTTTCTGAGGCGTGCGACGACGAGTCCTTGATGGACAAGTCGATGATGTATTCGATGAACGACGCCGACAGGGCGATTTTCTGGACCGGATCCACGAATTGGAGCCCGTTGAAGTAGGCGCCGGTGTCGACCAAGTTGCCGTAGTAGACCATGCGGCCGCCTCTGGTGAGCAAGCAGAACTTGTCGAAAAGCATTGATATTTCTGGCCGTGGTTGGTGGATCGACAACACCACGGTGATGCCGAATTGTGGCGATGCGAGTTTTTTGAGAACCCGCACGAGCTTGAGCGATGTCGAGGTGTCGAGGCCGGTGGTGGGCTCGTCCAAAAAGAGAATTGCCGGTTTCGAGAGAAGCTGGATCGCCATCGACACCCGCCGTTGTTCTCCTCCCGATAAGTTGGTAGCGTGTGACGAGAACGACGCTATGCGCTCGTTGCGGATGGGCTCGAGCTCCAACACCGCTAAGAGCGAGTCGACGAGCTCTCGTCTCGCGTGGCGGGTGGTGGACTGCGGCAACCGCAAGGACGCCTGGGTGTCGAGAGTTTCTGCGACCGTGAGGCCCGGGAGGAACACGTCGGTCTGAAGGAGGTATGCGTGGCTAATGTGGTCGGTGGGGTTTTCCCGGGTGTACTCGATGTGGCCCTCAAAGTGTAGTTTTTTGTTGGTGACGTTGACTCTTTGGGATAATGTGTTTAAAAGGGTAGTCTTTCCGCTTCCGGAACCCCCCATAATGGCCAACATCTGGCCGCTGCCAAGTTCAAACGATACGTCATCGAGGATCGTTTTCTGGCCCAGTGGCTCGGTGGCCTTCTCTGCGTCACCACCGGTTGTGGTGTTTGCTTTCACGCGGACCGTCAAGTTACGGACCTTTAGTCCCACTCTATCGTGAGACTTGATCTCAAGGGTATTTGACTCCATGCTGTGTGACTAGTGCCTGACCAGAAACCGTACATACAAGCAATTCAAGGAAATAGATTTCACTTATACATCGCAAGGCGAAATTGATATCAGTTTTGGGATGCAAATGATGGAGCGCAAGTGGCCCAATCGGGAAGCGCACTTCAGGGCTGTAAAATAATTAACCTTCAGGTGATTCCGCGGTTTCGGAATGCGAGTATACGAGCACGGACGGCCCTGGCAACCTTACTCAAACCGGCAACTCTACCCTACTGTCAACGGTCGAAAACGACCCTGGCACGGAAATACCATCGCTCGGCGCCAAAATGCCTGGCACATGGGGTGGAGGCTGAATAAGGAACATGCGCTGATGTGCCGTACATTTGGGAGGGTTGGCTCTGCCGGGGCATGGGGTGGTATAGGGGAGGTGGCCTTGATGGTACCTCGAAATTAGGGTAGCTGTTGCAACTCCGAAATTCCGCCCAAAGCGCAATTCTGCAAACGTTGTGCCCAGAAACGCCGGCACTTTGCGAGCTGCAGGTAGGCTCAACCGACGTTACTAAAACTGACTCATGCAAAGCGATGGGTTCTTGAGTCCAATTGCGTTAAGCTTGATACATGGTGCACTAGTCTCAGCTCGTTCCGCGCCTCAAATGAGGGAAAACCCGTTCTGCCATGTAGTCTTGCAATAAATAAAGTTCACTTTCAGATTTTTAGTGCTATATTGTTGAAATACTACAAATAATTGGTAGAATTCAGTGTTATGCCCCAGGCTATGCCAAAATGTTAGTTAGATCAATATACCTGTAAGAGAGGCATAGCGGTAGGTATTTACGAGGGGTGGGTTTGCATTTGTAACCTACCACAGAGAGGCTGCCTACGCACAGCGCGCACACTCCACGGAGTACCGAAGTAGCTTTAAACTATATAGTGCAAAGAAACAAACACGGATTCTCCACAAATCTGTAACCAACCAAAAAACTCCACCCCGAAAACGCACGGTCTATACACGCAGGGCATGGTGTCTAACGCTCGTGATGGCCCAACCACAAGCGGTCGCACTTACGGTGACCTTCGCACTCAGACTGGGATGAAAATTGGAAATCACTGAAATAAGACTAGCCTAACAACTACCACAAGTACGGATGGAGTATTCCTTGAATACAGCTCGATTGGTTCATTTGCGTAAGTGAGAGAAGAGAAAAGAGTTACTCGCACATCCATGGGACTAGAAGGTTGGACTTCTTACTATAACATCATTACTCATGGTGTGATTCAATCAATATAAACTATTGCCCACTCCACTTGTCTAGTGTTAGCTTGTAGTGCTTGTTTGTGTGCTCGTTCTAAATATATTTCATTTTCGCGTTGTTGTTTTACGCGTTCTTTTAACACCCTGGCATTCTCCCTACACGACCTTTATCAACACATTGATCCGCAGCGACAATCTGGCTTTTCACCTTCCAAACTACTTCTGCAGCGTACTGATCATTATGGCTAAAAAGGCTAGCGGCTCCGCAGCCGCCGCCAAGGCGGCGGCCCTCAAAGCAAACAAGCCTGCGTCCATTTTCAACGTCGACCCCGTCGCGTCCCCCGTCTACTCGCCCGGCCCCATCAGGCTGTTTCTTGTGTCGACACCAACCCCTGTGGTTCTCAAAAAAAGACTGATTCTAGACATCAAAGAGTACTACTTGGTCGGAGCTTTGTTGCTAACCTCGTTTTACGTACGCCTTTACAACCTAGCTGGGCCAAACTCGGTGGTGTTTGACGAGGTCCACTTTGGCGGTTTTGCCAGAAAGTACATTTTGGGCCGCTTTTTTATGGACGTTCACCCTCCGTTGGCTAAAATGCTATTTGCAGGCGTGGGCTTGCTTGGCGGCTTCAAAGGTGACTTTGAGTTCAAGTCCATTGGCGACGTTTATCCTGCAGACGAATCTGTCCCATACGTGTTGATGAGACAGTTCCCGGCACTTTTGGGCATAGGTACCATTATTCTTTGTTACTTGACATTGCGCAACTCGGGTGTTAGACCGCTCGTTGCCTTTGCCACCACTCTTTTGTTCATAGTGGAAAACTCAAATGTCACCATTTCAAGGTACATTTTGCTTGATTCTCCGCTCATTTTTTTTATTGCAGCCGCCGTTTATTCGTGGAAAAAGTTTGAAATCCAGCTTCCGTTCTCCGGCAACTGGTTCAGAGCCCTTTTTGCTACCGGCATTGCTCTTGGCTTGGCCGTATCTTCCAAGTGGGTGGGTCTTTTTACCATTGCCTGGGTGGGCATTTTGTGTCTTTATCAGTTGTGGTTTATCATTGGCGATTTAACCGTCTCCACAAAGAAAATTGCCGCTCATTTTTTCGCCAGAGGCTTGGTATTGTTGGGTGTTCCAGCTCTTCTTTATGTGGTATTCTTTGCTATTCATTTCCTGGTATTGACCAAAGAAGGCGACGGCTCGGCCTTTATGAGCCCAGCTTTCAGAGCCGGTTTGGAGGGCAATACCATTCCTCGTGATATCAATGCCAAAGTCGGTTTGGGCTCTGTTGTATCTATTCGTCATCTCGATACTCTTGGCGGATATTTACACTCGCACCCACACTTCTATCCTGCTGGTTCCAAGCAGCAGCAAATCACCTTGTACCCACACTTGGACAGCAACAACGACTGGCTTATTGAACCCTACAACGACACAATCCCCACTGACCAGTTTGTACCTTTAGTCGACGGCATGAAGATCAGATTGAAGCATGTGAGCACAGGCAGAAGATTGCATTCGCACGATGAAAAGCCTCCTGTGAGTGAACGTGACTGGCAGAAAGAAGTGTCTTGTTACGGCTACGAAGGCTTTGCCGGTGATGCCAACGACGACTTTATTGTTGAAATTGTCGACTACAGATCCAAATCTGGCGAAGCCCAGGCTTCTGTCAGAGCCATCGAAACCGTTTTTAGACTCAAACACGCCATGACAGGCAATTACTTGTTTTCCAGCGAAGTCAAGTTGCCAGACTGGGGTTTCCAGCAGCAAGAAGTCAGTGCTGCTTCCCAGGGGTTGAGACCTTTGACCCATTGGTACATCGAAACAAACTCCAATGACTTGCTTGACGAATCAGAAAAGGAGGTTGTCAACTACCCACAGCTCTCTTTGTTTGACAAAATTGTTGAGTCGCACAAGAGAATGTGGAAAATCAACCAGGGGTTGACGGACCACCACAACTGGCAATCTTCGCCTTATTCCTGGCCTCTTTTGTTGAGGGGAATCAATTATTGGGTCAAAGACAATACCCAGGTGTATTTCCTCGGTAACGCCGTAGTTTGGTGGGCAGCGTCACTCTCGATCGCGGTGTTTGCCGTCCATTTCGTGGTTTCGGTGCTCAGATGGCACTTGGGCCAGCCAGTTGCACAAGATAAAGAGGTCTT
This sequence comes from Suhomyces prunicola, assembly GCA_030568655.1. Classification (NCBI taxonomy): domain Eukaryota; kingdom Fungi; phylum Ascomycota; class Pichiomycetes; order Serinales; family Debaryomycetaceae; genus Suhomyces; species Suhomyces prunicola. The sequence continues at coordinate 87,762 of JAJMGJ010000011.1, forward strand.
CAACTTCAACCAGCAAACTTTCTCCTACGTTGCCGGCTGGGCCTTGCATTACGTGCCATTTTTCATCATGGGAAGACAATTGTTCTTGCACCACTACCTCCCATCGCTTTACTTTGGCATTTTGGTCTTGGGACACACCTTAGAAGTATTTACAGGCTATTTGATGGCCCGTTGCAAGACCTTGCACAAGTTGAGTTTCGTGCTTGTCACCGTATTGATTGCCTTGAGTGCAGTTTTCTACGTCCAATTTTCCCCATTGATCTACGGATCGCCTTGGACAAAAGCCCAATGTCGTAGCTCCAAAGCTTTAACGGGGTGGGACTTTGACTGCAACACATTCCACGAAAGTCTTGCCGACTATTCGTTGCCTTCGTCGTCCACCCCTGTAGACCCAACTGCAGTGGCCGAGCCATTTGAAAACGCAGAACCAAAGGAAGCAAAGGAAACTCCGTTTGTGCAAAATGATGTTGCTCAGGACGATTTGCTTGCCTCCGAGGCCGAAACAGTAGAAGCCCCGGAAAACTCCAGTGTCAAAGAAGAAGCAATAGTTCCTCCTTTTGAAGATGATGGAACCGCAAAGAAAGTGGATTCTCCAAAAGACATTCCAGAATCTGATTAGTACTATTCCAAAAGACTCAGAATCTTTGTACGACCTAAGACTTTCCAGAACCATATGTACATAAGTGTATAGATCTTCCATATGATATCATTATGGAATCTACCTCTCAAAATCTGACGTGATTCTACAGAAAAAAAGGAACCATTCGTGTAGTTGACCAATTCAAAAGTAAGCTTCTCATAGCCAACCGGGTATCGATGCTCGGTCTTAAGACTGAACCATCTCTGGCTTACAAGCGGTGTGAATTGCAATACTTTAGCACTCAAAACAAGCCATTGAAAGTGCATTTTGACAGAACATTGTGTCGCTAATGTTTAGTTGTCCAGTCAGGGTTTTAAGTTCTACATATAGTTGTCAGTCTGATCTGAACCGGATTATCGGGAAATTGATATACGTCGATTCCTGGCCTACACCAAGTATATTTATTATCTCAAAATCGTTGTAGGAGTTAAGCGTCATACAAATGGCTTCCTGTTTGATTGGGTAATGCAAAGTTCGGAGAGTATGCGTCTACTGCTTGTAGTTATTGTCATTGGCTGCAACTAAGTTGGCTGCAAAGTAGTACAGCTCTGGCACACACATATTCGAAGTCCTTATACAAGATGGCCCATTCATGTACCCAGTTGCTCGAGATGGAAGCAGACAAGCGATGGCGAGGTCCTACATCCCAGACACCAGGAACTTGGTCAATTCGTCAAGTCTCGTCTCTCGGTTCCGTGCGAATTTGACGGCCGCTTAAAAAATATCTGTGCATTCAAAAAATATCGAGGTTGCAAAATTACATCGAGCAGATTTATCTATATTATACCAATAATGATCTTGCTAAGCTTTGCCCTTCTGTTGTTACTCTATATATGGGTCTGTTTCATATCATTTCAATGATGATCATTATCATTGTTTCTCTTGTTCTTTGATTGTTTCGTTTACTAATGCTAATCGTCCACGTTCTCAATAACTCTGCCACTGACATATTTCTCGTTCCGGACCATGTCTTGTAAGACCGAATAGACGTGAAGAGCATCCATTGCACTTTTGACACTCACATATACGGCAAACACCGATGGTGCACTGTAGACTCTCCACCAGTGACCGTACTGAGCATATGTCAAGTAGCCATAGACCGCAAGCATGGGCACAAACAACTGCAAGCTGTTGACTACGCACAACCTAAAGCACTTGCGGAGCTGGGCATTTCTCTCTTCGGAAGTTGCCAAAGTTCCCAACGAGAACCGAATATCGTTGAGTGACCACGCAGCAACTAGAATGTGAACTGGCACCGACCACTTGTTGAGCAAGTACCGGCTATCTGGGACATAGACGTAGAGCTGGTCAACGCCGAGTTCTCCGTAGTAGTATTTGAACGGAATGTCGATACAGTACGAGTGAATGCTTCCCTGGAACACGGCAAAAGCCATGAGAAAGAAAGTTACGTTGAGAACCTCTTTGACGACCCTGCTCACGAAGTTTGGGCCTGGTGCGTTTTGCGGTTCCACTCTAGGCTCCGCATCGACTCGGCCATCCACAGCCCCATCCACCTCGTTCTCTCCAGCATTCCACTCACGCCGCTTTTTATCGTAGTGGAACAATGCAAACGCAGCCAAACGCGCACCGATGGACAACGAGACCAAGTCGGTGTTCCAGTTGAACGGCATGCTGTTTTTGAGGCAGTGGCTAGACCCGCTTACAAGGATCCATGCTCTAAGCACAGGTCTGCCTACCACCAAGCATACCGAGAAGACGGTCAAGATCAAAAAAATGGCGAACATCCACAACATACAGAACAACCCAAAGCACCTTGACTTGAAGTTGGGTGGGCGGTACACTATGCTGTAGGCGTTATCCACGCTCACCTCGTCGTCCTCCGAGGACGGGGTTTCGTAGTTGGGAGCCACTGGATCCAGATTGGCGGCCTTCAAAAGCTTGTCGTCTCTGGTTACTTGCACGAAAAGTTTTTTGACAAACTTTCTCGACACAGTATCGTTGTCGGGCACCCTGATGTACGAGCCGTTGGGCACAAAGCATGCCTTGACGTCGGGGTTGTCCTCGAATATTGCCAACGCTTCACGGTAGGTGGTGGGTCTGGAATAGTCTGGCTGGCTTTTTCCTAGCAACAGCTGGTACAAATCACGATACACCACGTATCCACGTTCTTGAGACACCGCTTTGCCCAAAATGAAGTGCGACAATCTCAACTTATGGGCCGAAATCTCAAACACATTCTTCCAGTACATGTAGCAAAACTCTTTAGCTTTGACTCCATATGGCCCTACCACAAGATTGAACCCATTGGCAATGGCTGCCACCAATATGTAAAGCGTGGCGGTGGAGTACACAGCATTGCCTTGGGAATCCGTGAAAGTGCCTGGTACAATAGTGTCGTTATTTGTACCGTTGAACGAGAAACGAAGCAGCCAAGTGACTCCACCGATACCGACAAGAATAAAGCCCGTATAGACTTTGGCACTTAGGTATATTCTCGTCAACTGGAGCATGAGGGGCTTGACCAAAGCGTCGTGAATAAGCCTGGCGTTGGGGTCTTCAGGCGACCGCAAGAAGAAGAGCACACCGGGCCTCAAGATCTTGCCTCTTACCATTCCTACAAACAACGCAAACCACACCATGTACATGGTGCCGACCGACCAGTAGGTGAACAACAAGATGTAAGATGCCTGGGTGTGTTCGGAAATACAGGTAAAGAGCAAGTCCACTGACTTTGACCCGTCGGGATTGGTTCGAATAAACGATGGGAGGATTAGAGGCGCGCCACAGAAGTCCAACAACCACCCACAGTACACTGGAAAGAAGAAGATTTCAATGGAAAAGATAAGGAACACCTTGAGGGTGGCCGTGATCTCAAACAACGCCTTATATATCTTTCTGGGAGTGCCCATTACTGGTCTCTGTGCTGCCGATATCGATCTCATGAGCACGTAGACGGAATACGCCACGAAAGAGTACCCCATTGACACTATTAGGACCCTTTCAACAAGCGTAACAGCTTGGTCAGGAGCCGGTTCATCGAACACCGCAGCCAAAGCCAGAACAACAGGGTCGACCACGTACTGTTTGAGAGTATAGTATGCAAATTCCGTCTCAGGAGATTCACTGATGAAGCCCGAAAGTTTGGAATTGATGGTATTGCTCCATATAACGCGAAGCCACGGCACTCTGGGCCCCAAAAATACCCCCATAAAGCGCACACTGGCTCTCAAAACACCAGCAAAAGCGTTTCCCAACATATGCGGAATAAAGTAGAACACAAACAAGTACGAAGTAATGACCAAATCGGCTGTTAGGGCAAGAAGAATGGGGGTTTTGATGTTTAAAACAAGCCCGAAGATCTCAAAGATATCGGCCGCATTATTGCCTTCTGCCTCCTGCGCTGCTTCTAGCGCTTCTTGTTCTTCAGCCACCGCCCGGGCTTCTTCCTGGTCTCTTGCGATCTGGGCCTGTGCCTGTGCTAGTAAGTGTCTAGTATCTCTTTCAACGTTTTCTCTTTCGTCAAAGTCGTTTTCTCTTTCTTCGTCTTCTTCTCTGAACTCTTCGCGAGAGTCAGTATTTGGGGGATTTGGGGGATGGTTTTCAATCGCTTGTCTCAACACATCTTCGGCAGTTTGCCCATTACCCTCTGGACGCTCATTTTCACCCTGAAGATCGGAAATTGCCTGGGCAAGTGTCTCTAAATGCCGGAGATCGGCCGCAGCATTATGGTTTCCGTTATTGCCATCATTTCTCAACCCCGCCAAGGCCTGCTGAAGCATATCGACCAACTTGGTTCTTGGCTCTTTTCCTATGCGTTTCAACAAGGCTTTGCTGTATCCTTCGTCTCTGACTACCCATTCGTGTTCGACAAAGAGAGCTACGTGGACGACTGCAAACACAAATACATGGCGAAGACCGCTGTAATACGTGTTTTCAAGAATCAATTGGGCATACACTAGGAACAAATCCACTCCTTTTGTTTCTTCAAGGGTGGATAGGCGGCTGGTTATGTCGAAGTTGCCAAAAAGGAGGGCGTTGATGGTGGAGGGATTGGTGGGCGGAAGGGCTCCGTCTATGGCCCAAGTGTAGATACGGCCACATAGCTTCCAGAACAACGGCAACTGCACCACGAGCCAAACGTACAAAACCAGCGAGGCTGCTTTGACGGCGGTGGCCATGCAAATACTGACTGTTTTGGACCAGATCATCGCCAAAGGGATCCGATCAGGCATCAGCGGGTCGTAGGTGGTTCTGAACTTGTACTCCATGTTGCAGATGTCGCATTTCTTGGTCGATTTGTGGGAATGTTTCAACCATTCAAAGAGACAGTCCTGGTGGATATACTTGATGGAGCCCCTGCACTTACAAGGATGGTAGAGCGGCTGAGAGTCGGTGCCTTCGCCACGGCATATCCGGCACGTATGCTCCGAGTCCATGACAATACACTATGTGATGACGATGATGATAGGTGAAGTGGTGGAGAAGGACAAGTAGATGAGTAGATTTAGATGTGGTTTGGCGTTTTCCGGAGGAAAAGAGAGAAAATAGCGAGAGTTAGCGAGAGTTGGTGAGGGGAGCGAGAAAACAGCGAAAATAGCGAGAATGGAGGAAAAAAAAGAGATGGAGAGAGGCAGTGATATCTCGACTATAGGTGTGATATCTCGACTATATGTGCAGTGATTTGACTATAGGTGTGATATCTCGACTATAGCGGTAGTGATTTGACTATAGGTGCAGTGATTTGACTATAGCGGTAGTGGTCCATACTACAGTGTGCGGTAATAGGCAGAGTAGGAGTCGAAGTAGGCGGTGGTGCAGTCGCACTCGCAGGGGCTTTTTGGCTGCAACAGCCACACCACGAGCCAGGCAGACATGGTCATTACTCAACTGATTCGCCACTTATGCTTCCTTAATCTACAAGCCCGTCAGGTCATACTATTACATCACTGCTCTTTCTTTGCCAGTAATCTTATTTTTACTATGCATTCAACGTATCGTCTCTTCGATTCAATACTATTTCTCGCCCTCTGCGTCTCCTTTGACCATGGTCTCGTCGGACATGCACTATTTAGTACAATTACTTGAGAAGTGGCTGCGAAAAATTCAAAAGAGTAGACTGCTGGTAATTTCTAGATGCAGTTGATGTTCTGGTGCTTGGTAATTACATAAACTTTCTTTTGAAAATGATACCTCTATTAGATCAGTATATTGAACTTTTAACTGGACAAACATTAAGTTAACATATAAAACAACATTGTGCATTATAATGATGCTGATAATGATTAATTCTAGTATAATCAAACACAAATTCAATGCATATTTTACTATAATATTGGTAGGTTGAAGGGTGTAACCCAATAATTCTAGTTGTATTCAGGGATCTTGTACAAGAACTTCATTGTTCATCGCCTTTCTACATCCACGATGTCCTAACCACCACATCCCATCTCAAAACCCGTTATCTAATGTCCAGTAAATCTTGGATTGAATTGGTTGATAAACGACTGGAGTACGAGTTCCACGAAGCACCAGGTGCAATAATCATCACCTTGAACACGATGGAACGAGCTTAGTGCATTCATCTTTCCAAACTGTAGATAAGCGGTAGTAGCACGTACACAATGTAGGCTCTGCATACCTATTAGTATTTATTGTATAATACGGAGTTGCATCACAGTGCAACTAGCTCTATGCAATAATATCCCACTCGAAGTTCCATTCTCCTTCGAACCTAATCACACCACTTCAACAACAACTCTTCAGTTACCTCGTTTGAGCTTCAGTACTTCCTACTTAAACATGACATTCCCCGTCACCTTCTTTTTCTTTTTCTTTGTTTCCTCAGGCTTTGCCTCGTCGTCTGCGTCTTCGTCGTCGTCTTCGTCGTCCTCAACCATCCCACCAGCAGCGCCGTTTTCCTCATTAAAGTTCCCTGTTTTCTCCTCAAACATCTTCTTCACACGCTGAATACGGTAGTTTTGCTGGTTAATGTACTGGAAACGCGCCAATTTGAGGGGGTCGTTCCGCATGGCAAACACCAAATCGTTCATTTTGACTCTGGTTCTTCTCTGCGATCTCGAGTACGACACTAGTTCGTGTGAAAGATCCACAAGAAACTCCGCCAAAAGGTCGTCAAGACACTGCACTGTGGCGTCTGAAGATACCGGCCGGTCGCCAAGGGCAAATAGCAAGTTTTCGATATCCTTGGTGAAAAGCCCTTGCTTCTTCTTTCTTCTTTTGGGCGTGGTGATTTGGGGCAAAGGGTACGGATTGTATCGCCTTACGAAACTCGAGGTAGCAAGTGGCCCCCCAGCAAAACTAGGCGTGCCTGAGTAGCTTGGCGTAGCTGAATATCCCGAGTATCCACTTCTGTAGCCAACGTTCGCGTAGGTGCTGGGGCCAGCCAGAGGGCCCAACGAGGTCGTATCGGGCGTGCTATTGTAGTACGGAGTGTATGTTGGATATGGCTCATTCGAGGTGTCAGGTGCAGTTGCGCCCGTGTTATACGAGTCACTCATGCTGTTGTAGCTGTTCTACTCTACTCACACTGATCAGTTGAATTCGATTTTTGGGTCGCGCACGTCATCGGAACTGATTTGCAGCAATACCAAAAGTTACAACAAAGTCCAAGGAGAATACCTTCTAATCAGTCCAGTGGTTGCAAGTATCAAATGGGTCTAGTAAAAAATCATGTAAAGAAGATGCAGGGAGAGCTGTAAGCAGTTATGGAGATGCTGATTTGGTGGTGGAAAGTGCCTAGAGTGCGATTGGGGTGCTAGACTTGTTTTATGTATAGTGCTAGGTTTGTGTTTTATAGTGCTAGGGTACGATGTTCCAGATGAGTGCTAGTCTTTTTTAGAGCTCTTGGTGTGCTAGATTTAGCAATATTTGCCTACATTCAACATCCATTCTAGTTTATTGGTGCTGTTAACTTTACAGTAGCTATATTAATTACACCTGCTAATTGTGCACTTTTGGCTGGGCTAACATTGATACTAATGAATTTAACATTATTTTCCGTGCTTGTGGGTACTTTTGAGTGCTGTTGATGAGTTTAAACTACGAAATCAACAATACTCGGTTCCACTCTTGACGCTATTCTCATTTCTGTATTAGTCTATTCAGTATCCACCAATTGAGCACAGCCAACTGATATATATAGCCGAAGCTAAAAGTTATCTGCTGGAATTTTACACTGCAGTATCTTTACAAATTACTAGTTTTTTTCTTATCAAAACATGTTAAATTAGCGTACTTTATTAGTCTACACGCAATGGATCTCTAGGATGCCATTCCATGATCAAATCGTCCTTAGGGAAAATGGTAGCAAACACCTTGATTTCTTCCGACAACTTGGTCTTGTGGTGGACCAAGTCGGCGTTCATCAAGTACTTACCCAATAATCCCGTGAATGTCATAAGAACATAGTTCTTACCAAGACACTTATGAGAACCGGTACCAAAAGGCAACCAGTTTCTGTTTTCCATTTCTACAGTGGGGTTTTCCCATCTTTCAGGAATAAACGAGTCTGGCTCAGCATACACTTCTGGATCGTGCAATGCTGGATAAAGGGTTGGAACCACCATGGCGCCCTTTGGAACGGTGTAGTTGTCGGTGATTGGGAAAGGTTGCTTGACAACGTACGGAACCATCAAGACAGGCGGACGGTAACGCAAGGTTTCTCTTACCACGTTGTGGGTGTAGGACATCTTGCCAATAAGCTCCAAGCTCAAAGGAACCGAAGGATCGCCGTTTCTCACAGCCAACTGTTCTTGTCTCACCTTGGCAGCGATGTCTGGTCTGTCTGCTACAATCTGGAACAACCAACAAGCCAACGAAGAAGAAGCATCTTGAGACGCAAACAAGAAGGTGAAAATGACCTCAGAAATCTCCTTATTGGAGAATTCTCTAACCAACAAAGCTCTGTCTTCTTCAGAAATAGAGTCGCCCAACTTCGATTCCTTGGCCTGTTTCATCAAGTAGATCCACTCGTCGACAACACACTGGGGTTTTTCGCCTCTGACGTTGATTCTTTCCTTCGACATCGCAGCGATTTCTTCGAAAAGAAGCATGGTTTTGTGGGCAAGAACCTTTCCGTACCAAGTCTTGGTGTATGGAATAATGATGGGGAAGTTGACCAATTCCAATGCAGCGGTGATTCTGTAGTAGTTGTCGGCAATTTCGGCAATCTGCTCTTCCTTGATGTGGTCTCCGCAGAAGGTTCTGAGCGAGATGGCACACAACAACTCTCTGAACAAGGGGAAAAACTCGGTTGGACCGTCGATTTTCAAAAACCGGTCAAGGTAAATGTCCATATACTGTTCTTGGACCTGGATATAGATCTCCAAAGCCTTTCTACTGAACAACCCGTTAAGCGACTTTCTATAGTCACTGTGGGCTTTACCGTCCAAAAACACCCAGTTGGTGGGTCTTAGGATTTTGAAGGCAGCATCAACCACACATGGCTTGACATACTTGTGGGAACTCAACACCTTTCTGGCCAAGTCTCTGGACGACACAATAACCACGAACTTGTGGAAAATAGACACACACGACAAGGCGCCCGAGTTCCACTTATCCTTGTACTCCTCAAACTTTGGGTCCAAGGATTCCAAGAAAGGACCGATGATAGGCCAGATCTTGTACTTGGGACCGGCAATGGGCCCTTTTCTGATTTGGTACATCACCTGGTCGTACGTTATAGCACCAATGACGGCAGTAAGGGTCCACTGCCACCACGTAATCTGCTGATAGAAGGCGGTGGTCGAGGCCACGAAGTCACCATCGAACTTCTGACGAAGACTGTGGAGCCCTTGGCCCAACGGCGACGTGATATTGACGTTCATCCCAAAAACAACTGATACTTGGTCAATTCTTCTGCTTCGCGAGGGAATCTGCTTCTTATAAAAAAAAAATTAACCACAACAAAACAAAAAGTAGAGACACGAAAATTAGAATATCGGGAACGAGAGTGGACAGTCAGGTGAGTGGGGTGGAAGAGAAGAGTGCGAAGAGAAGAGTGCGAAGAGAAGAGTGCGAAGAGAAGAGTGCGAAGAGAAGAGTGCGAAGAGAAGAGTGCGAAGAGAAGAGTGCGAAGAGAAGAGTAGAGTAGTGGCCTGATAAGCGCTTACTATCGGAGACCACTGGTAGGTATACGAGGGAACGACCAGTCACGTGGCAGCAGACGACGGGGGTGTTGGAGCGGTAACTGATGAGCCAGGTGGGCGGAGAGTAAGTTTAGCCTGGTAGTGGGACGGAGAGTGTAGACCGAGTGTAGACCGGGTTGTGCAGACCGGGTTGTCGGGTTGTGCAGACCGTGTTTAGCCAAGGGAACAAAGCCCCACGAGATCTGACGTGGTAGAGAGTTTGTGGCCCGGACGAGCCGCTAAACGAGGGCGGTAGGGGGACGACCAGGATTGGGTGGTGGGGGATCATCACGTGGCAAGGCAACAACTCGCGGTTTGGCAGCGGTAGCAGGCGCCACGTGACTGCAAAATAGGTATTTTTCACCCAGCGATGCCCATCGCAAGACACTAGCCAAGGATGGGTAAAAGAAAGAACGACGTCAGAGACCAGCAAAAGCGTAAGAAGGCCAAGCAAGAGCAAGATGCCGAGCTCAGTTCCGGCTTCTTTAGCTCGGTCGACCGCAAGACCGATTCTGACGACTGGGAAAACGAAGAACAGGACTACGAATTGAAGCCCAGAGCGGTCAAAACCACCGAAACCATGGAAGGGTTGCCGATTAAGAGATCGGATGGAAGAATCGAGCGTGTGGTGATAGAGAGATCCCCCCAAAACCAAGAAAAAGACGCCCAAGTGGAACAAGAACACCCCGCTGAGCCCGCCCCAGAAGCCGATCCAGAACAACAACAAGAACACGAGGAAGAAGACCCCGACGCACACCTTAGTCCCCAAGAACGACTTGTCAAGATAAAAGAAGAGGTGGCAGACCTTGCATCCAAGCTAATTGAAGACCCCGAAGAGAATTACCAGTGTCTCACAAGATTAAGAAAGATGTCCGAATCCAAGAATATAGTAACGTCTCAGTTGGCCATCATGGCACTTCTTCCAGTGTTCAAGTCCTTGGCACCCACCTACAAGATCAGACCGTTGACAGATGCCGAAAAAAGAGAGAAAGTCACCAAAGAAGTCAGTAGAATCAGAGCCATGGAAGCGGCCTTGGTCACAAACTATACCAGTTACGTGGATAACTTGGCGCAATTAGCCAAAGTGTCGTATTCCAACTCTCAGAACAGCAAGAAAATCACCCCGGACCAAGTCAAGAAAGGGTTGTTGGCCACCAAGGCAGCCTGCGAGTTGTGCCTTTCGTCACTTCGTCACTTCAATCACCGTACCGAAGTCTTTTCGATAGTCATTCGTCGTCTTAACCGTAAGCCATCCAACCCAGATGACCTCGATGCATTCACCCGGTGTCTCCGGACCTTGGAGACTTTGTTGAAGGAAGATGAAGAGAACGGTGACATCACCCACGATATCGTCAGGCTCCTCAGCAAGTCCATTATCGACAAGAAGTTTAGAGTGGACGAGTCTGTGCTAAACGTGTTTCTTTCTCTTTCGTTGTTAGAAGACTATGATCCTAACAACAACAGGGAAGATGCCAAGCCTAAGTTGAGGAAGAAAGACAGAGTGCATTTGTCCAAAAAGGAAAGGAAAGCCAGGAAGGAACGTAAAGAAATTGACGAGGAAATGAGAAAAGCCGAGCAGGCAATCACAGCAGAGGAGAGAGAAAGGTACCAGGCGCAAGTATTAAAGACCATATTGTCGCTTTACCTTCAGATTCTCAAGGCTGGGACCCATACTGTAGATGCGGGCAAGAACGACGCAGCACAATTAATGGCTGCGGTGTTGGAAGGTTTGGCCAGGTTCGGCCAGATGGCCAATTTCGACTTGCTTGGTGATTTCCTTGAGGTTTTGAGAGAGATCATGACCGATATAATAGCCCAGCATTCAATCCATCGGGAGTTTGACGACGACGACGACAACGACGATGACGACTTGGGAGGTCTATTCTCGGGCAAACAGCTCAGAACCGTGCTACTCTGTATTGCCACGTCGTTCACGCTTATGTTGAACCATGGGCTGACCGGGAAGTTGCCCATGTCCATTGATTTGTCCAAGTTCATCTCATCGCTCTACCTTCTTTTGAGCGACTTGTCTCTCGATGCCGACTTGGAATTTAGTCACAAGTCGCTTCGTCTAGCCGATCCCTTATCCCAGACCGAGCTCAACAAGCCTGCAGTCAACGTCTCGACGAAATCAGAGCTTTTGTTGAGATGTCTCGACTACATCTTCTTCAGATCCAAGAACGGAACCGTTCCCAGAGCCACCGCCTTCACCAAGCGTCTCTATATGAACATGCTCAACACTCCGGAAAAGACATCGTTGGCAACCCTCAAGTTTGTGGGCAAAATCACAGCTCGATACGACGAGGCCATCAAGGGGTTGTGGAACACCGAAGAAAGAATCAGCGGCGAGGGGGCCTATGTTCTTGGAACCGAGCGTTTGGACAGAGAGATAGAGTTGGAACGGAGCAACTCTGGCGCCGCCACGTTGTGGGAAAACGTCTTGTTGGACAAACACTACTGTCCTGTAGTCAGAGACGGTGCTCGCTCCTTGATGAATAATAGTAAACACGGCGACAGAAGGACCTAAATAGTATAGATATAATGCACTCTCAATAGCTGCAAAAAAAAAAAAAAACCCTCGTATGCCAATTGCCTAATTGGGCCAGGTCGCAATCCGCGTGGCGAGTGTCACGTGACCTTGTATTGATGGCACCGATGGCGAAATCAAAAGCATATCAGCGTATAGCATATTGCAATGTTTCTGTTTAGGATCGACTATTCTGGAGCCCTTCCGCCCTATTCAGACAAAGCGGTTCTTCCTTCCCTGGTTTTGTCTCGAATAGTGGACGAAATTCCAGAAAGCGAGCTCCCCCATCCGTTGATCTTCAGGATAGCCACTGCTCAAGGTACCGGTTTTATAGGCGTCAAGGAGTTTTCGAGTCCTGACGAAACCATTGTGCTCCCGGCAATACTTCAGAAAAGTTTGGGCGAAGAAGATGCCACCATCGAGCTTGTCAAGGACATGCCCAAAGCAACATCGCTAACTCTCAAACCCACCCAACTATACAACATCCAGAATTGGAAGTTCTTCTTGGAGAACAAATTGACCAAGTTCTACACCACATTGACCAGTCAAAGCACCTTAATTATCGAAGACGAGTCTCTCCGCTACGAGCTCATCGTAGACACTATAAATGGCCAAACCGGCGCCACCACTGCATGTATCATTGACACAGACATCGTATTGGATGTGGTGCCATTGAACGACCAGCTCGCGAGCGAACAGATGCTCGAGTTTGCCAGCAATCCGCATAATAATATATCTGAGATAGACCGCAGTGTCACCATAGAAGAGCTTCGGGCGTTTTCGGACCCCAAGTTCGTCCCTACCATCTACAAGATCGATCTTACCCGATACAATGCTGATGTGGTCCTAACTTTGACTCTGAGCGATTATAACACCGATATGATAGTGGGATTGGACCGGTTCATCAACCTTGAGAACTTCCGAAACTCCACTATGGACTCAAAAGAAGAGGCAAAGTCCGTGGTTCTTCGTTTGTCAGACGATGATATTGCCAATAAGTTGTACAGAGTACGAGAGCAGCAGCAATTGGGTGATTCCTACGACGAAATCGACAAGTGGGCGTACATGGTTGTATTTGCCTGGCAGGGAGGATCAAAAGCAGTAGTAGAGGTGGAAAAGCGCAGAGAGTCTGTGGTGGAAAAAGAACTAAATAGCGAGTCTATGTCTACTGCTGTGGTGGAGAAAGATCTACATGGCGAGTGTGTGCCTGTTTGTTCTAATTGTGGCCAGAACATTCCTCCCAACAAACTACCTCTTCATGAAGCATTTTGCTTGAGAAATAACGTTAAATGTTCTTGTGGAAGCGTATTTTTAAAGACAATTCCCGACTCCCACTGGCACTGTGACCGGTGTGATTTCTTCTGTGACGTTCCTCTATTGAAAACCAAGCATATCAAACTCTTCCACTCGAATCCGTACCAATGCACCGCGTGTTCTGACAAGAGTTTCGACACCTTTTTTGGGTTGGCACTTCACAAGTCGACCGATTGTCGTGCCAAACTCCACGAGTGCCGGTTTTGTCACCTCGTGGTTCCCCAGGAAGAGTACACGTATCAGGACAGGTTCGAGAACCTCACCCACCACGAAAACTACTGTGGAAACCGAACCACCGAGTGCTACAAGTGCGGCAAGATCCAGCGTATCAAGGACATAAAGAAGCACATGAAACTACACGAGCTCGACAAGGTGTCGTTCATCCAAGAAACAAAGCAGCTGTTCTCCAAATGCAGCAATCACAACTGTATTGTGGTCCTCAACGGCAGCACCAACGAGCTCGAACTCTGTGAACTCTGCTACGGGCCTCTCTACGTGGCTCAACTTGATCCCAACCACACGAAACTCCAGGCCCGGTTGGAGCGCAAGTACATGATGCAGCTCACCAGAGGGTGTGGAAACTCGTGGTGCACCAACAGATACTGCGCAACCAGCGATCCGAATGTCGCCAAAAAGACCATGCGCGAGCACTTGGGCACTATACATGAGGTGCTATTCACCAACATTGCCAAGCCTGTTCTTCCTGCCAACTCTAAACGTGCCACCAGCGCGTCCAATGCTTTCTGGTTCTGTGTCAACGAGTCGATTGCACAGAAGAAACAATTGCTTGAGGTGATACTAGATGAAGGAGCTTACGAGCCCGAATTGATATACACGGCCATTAACACTAGTAACAATCCCAGACAATGGCTTGAGGAAAACGTACGATAGAAATTAAGTAAAGCTAGTGAAACATCTAACAATACAATGTAAAGAGATAAGTCAGGTAGAACGAAGCTTGACGAAGAAGTCAAGTGGTAGTGAATCGGAATATATGTTGGTGTTGGTCTGATGTAATCATTTCTTGTAGATTACACTTGACTTGGAATACGATTATAGGTTGTTGTAATTTATCAATCTATTTAACTAGAATTGTATTTATATCATCTCGAGGTTATCTGAATATTATGTTTTCTATTCATCTTAATAAAAACTGCATTGTGTATTCATGATAGATTATTGATTCAACCAATTGTAATTGTCATGATATAATTACAAATTATTGAAAAATAGATTATGCCCATTTAACTTGATGAGAATTGATTTGTCATGGTCTACGATTATCTGAATATTATAGTTATACTTTAACCAAGAAATAACTTGTGTTCTGGCGATGGTTTGGTAAATAGGATTATAAGTTCGGGATATCAATTTACTTCCTATTTATAGATGTATATAAATCGCGAGAACGACCTTGATGGCGTGTCGTCACTCTCTGAGTGGCTACGCAACACCCATTTTCAACCTTACGTCCAGCACGCCACGACTGTGAGCTGCGTGGTAAACAACTATGCAAACATTCTACGCCAGAAACAAGAATGCAACAAACTCGCGCACCAATTGGTTACAGCAGCCTCCTGAATGTCTCCAAATTACGATAAGGTCCAAAGCTCCCGTGGGGGGATCAGATGCGGCCACTTAAAACATCTACATCAACGCCAAGAACTACGAACTACATCTATTTGCACCCATACCTAAGGCCTAATCCAAAGTACCGTCTCACCACTGCTTTATTTGCACCCATCTTATCTTATCGCATCGCTCACACTTATCGCCTTGCCCGGACCAAATCCCCCATTAACCCGCAGTGTCGTGCCCCTTACAGTAGCGCAGTTCCGTCGTCCTATCTTCCCTACTGATAAGCCAGTGACATCATTGCGACTCGACTGTCGCGTCAGGCTGCCTGCACAAAACCCGCGCCTTTGCCACCACACCCATGATGCTGGCTAACGGCGTTCGTACCACCGCTTACTCCATGCAATGAGCACCGCTGCCACTCCTACTACTGCGTTACCTTGTGTACTACCTCTGCACTACAGCCTTCCCTCCGTCTTCTCACGCTCACTCCCCCACACCCTCTCCCCCGCCGACCTCGGACCACCCGTTCCACTTCTCCTCACACAAAAAGAGGTCGTGTGATGCACTGTGGATGCGTCACTCCTTATCGCCCCCTACTAGCAGCCATATAAAGCCACCAGCCTAGTCCCCTTTTCGAGCTTTTTCGTCAACTCATTTCTAAATGTTGTTATCCAAATCTATTGCCCTCTCTATCTTGGCCACCTTGGGTGTCCAGGGACTTCTCATCCCATCTGTTGATGTCATTGAAGTCTTCAAAAACACCAAGGACATTGGCGCCCCCGTCGAGCCATCCACAGACGAAGTCGCCCATGCGTACAACCCAGCCACCTCCTTGAACGTGGAGTTGGGCGAGCCTGCTCCAAAGTTGATGGAGGCTCGTGAAATTATTCCACACAAGTATATCATTGTCTTCAAGAAAGGTACCGATGCTGATGCCGCTGCTTTCCACCAAGAATGGGTCGCTTTGCAACACGCCAATTCGGTCGCCGCTATCGAGAAGGACCATCCATTTTTGGCCTCCATCGAACACCACCAAACTGCCGGTGGTATCGTTGACTCGTTCAACATCGACAACGTGTTGTCTGGCTACGCTGGCTGGTTTTTGGACTCCACCATCGACTTGATCAGAAGACACCCTTTGGTCGAATTTGTTGAACACGACTCGGTTGTCCATGCCACAGAATTCGATATCCAAAAAGGTGCTCCCTGGGGGTTGGCCAGAGTCTCCCACAGACAACCTTTGAGTTTGAACTCTTTCAACCAATACTTGCATGACACCAAGGGCGGTAAGGGTGTCACCGCGTACGTCATCGACACCGGTGTCAATATTGACCACGTTGAGTTTGGTGGAAGAGCCGAATGGGGCTCCACCGTTCCTTACGGAGACACAGATCTCGACGGTAACGGTCACGGTACCCACTGCGCCGGTACCATCGGTTCCGAATCGTACGGTGTGGCCAAGGAAGTCGACATTGTCGCCGTCAAGGTCTTGAGATCCAACGGTTCTGGATCCATGTCCGATGTCGTCAAGGGTGTGGAATTCGCCGCTAAGTCACACCAGGCCGCTGTCAAGGAAGGCAAGAAGGGTTTCAAGGGCTCCACCGCCAACATGTCTTTGGGTGGAGGTAAATCTGCTGCCTTGGACTTGGCTGTCAATGCTGCTGTTGGCGCTGGTCTTCACTTTGCCGTGGCTGCTGGTAACGAGAACCAAGACGCTTGTAACTCGTCTCCTGCCGCTGCCGAAAAGGCCATCACCGTAGGCGCCTCCACCATCTCGGACGCCAGAGCCTACTTCTCCAACTACGGTAAGTGTGTAGACATCTTTGGCCCAGGTTTGAATATCTTGTCCACCTACATTGGGTCCGACACCGCCACCGCCACCTTGTCAGGTACCTCCATGGCCTCTCCCCACATTGCTGGATTGTTGTCCTACTACCTCTCGTTGCAGCCAGGTGCCGAATCCGAGTACTTTGTCAGCAGCAAGGGCGTCACTCCAGCTCAACTCAAGAAGAACTTGATTTCTTTCGGTACAAAGGACGTGTTGACTGACGTTCCAGAGGATACTCCAAATGTTTTGGCTTTCAACGGTGCTGGTCACAACTTGACAGACTTTTGGGGTGAATCTGCTTCCGAGCACTCCGCCTTGGCTGAAAAGCAAACTGGCAAGAAGGTTGAAGAGTTGGTCCACAAAATAACTTCTGACGAATTCTTGCATGATGTCAAGGAAATTGTTGATGATTTGTTTCATGATTTAGTTAATTAGATTACTCGTCCAATATATTATAAAGTATCCATTAACATTACTCACTGGTAAAATTGTCAAGAGTATTGTCAAAGTTTGACAATAGCACAAGACTACAAACTAAGTTAGAAATTGGTGACTACACCTTTTGTAACTTAGTCATTGATATTCATCAGCTGCGGAACAAATGTAACATACTTTGTGTATCAGGTATGATATTGTATGAGTATCTTGCTAATTGATAGTACCAATCAATAAATTGTATGAAGGTGTATTTGTAGCAGTGATGGGGGAAATTAGCAATGAATTCAGACAGGTTCTGATAATTTTCTGTGCTACAGACACCAAGATCTAACTCTTACATCCTAGACTGATCATAAATCGATTTAATATTTATGAAAGCGGTGACAACGGGGCGAGCAAAATCCAGCGCTCCAAGAGAGCATTGAACTTTTCTCGTATTTCACTTCAAGTAAACCTAAATACAATATATCTCATTTTGATATGTGTCCCACTTTTGAGACATTGCACCTACTCGGTCTCGATGAATATCTTCGAGGTCGAGTGAAGATCGTCTTGGCCTTTTCTATCAACATGCCTACCTCTTTCTCGGTTATTAGGCCGCCAGGAAATCCCTCGCACCCATTTGTTGCTAGATTACCCTTGGCTCGATGTCTGTTCAATGTTTCTACCAATACTGCTTGCCTCGTAGCATCCAGTTTTTCGCAGCCGTTAGACGGTACAAACCAGGCGCAGACCGAGACTAGTCCAGACACGGTTTAGAATGGTCCAGAATGGTCCAGAATAGTCCATACAGCTCCAGAATAGCCCAGAAGGTCTACTCTCTGAGTTATGGTACACACGCAACTGTACACGTCAGTACACCCAGCACTTCTTGCCACTCATCCTTTATACAGCCCCACTCGCCATCATGTGTCAGCATTCGCGCAGAATGACTAAGCGAGCGGCCAATGTAATGATCAAATCCACCCAGAGACACATTCTGAACTGACTCAGTATAGACAGCATTTAGAGGATAATAATAGAGATTAGAATGTCTACACCAGCCAAAAGAAGACTCATGCGTGATTTTAAGGTAAGTAACCACAAGAGTGGCACCACTCACCACCCGAATCATCGTGGGCGGGGGGCGGTATCACGGTCTGGAAAACAGCCCGATAGATTGATGAAGTCCAGTACTAACAATAGCGTATGCAACAAGATGCCCCTAGTGGAGTTTCAGCATCTCCCCTTCCCGATAATGTCATGTCGTGGTAAGTATCAACAAGATCATATGGGACTATTCACGAGCAGCAAATACTAACGTTTAGGAATGCGGTGATTATAGGACCCGCGGATACCCCTTTTGAAGACGGAACTTTCCGGTTGGCCATGCAGTTTGACGAACAGTACCCCTCCAAACCACCCACAGTCAAGTTTGTCAGTGAAATGTTCCATCCCAATGTATATGCATCCGGAGAGTTGTGTTTGGATATTTTACAGAACCGGTGGTCGCCCACGTACGACGTTTCGTCTATACTCACGTCGATCCAGTCGTTATTGAACGATCCAAATATCAGCTCGCCTGCCAATGTAGAGGCTGCCAATCTCTACAAAGACCACAGATCCCAGTATGTGAAACGGGTACGGGAAACTGTCGAGAACAGTTGGAATGAGGACGATGCAGACGACGATGACGACGACGACGACGACGACGAAGAGGACGATGATTAGAGACGACCAAGACCAAAGATCGACTTCCAAAGAGTCGACCTAAACCACTAGACACCAGATTCAACCTACAAAATACAATAGTTGTAAATTATCATAGTCATGTAACTATGATCATGGTGTGTGATTATCACAGTTATGGACAGCAAGCCTATTTGATAACTCGACCATGAGTTAGTCTTATGGTTGTCTATATGGATATACAGCTTTCAACTAATACTACCAATAAAAATAAGCATAATTACCACTTACTCTGGATTATTTCACCACTGTCTGGATATCTACATATATTTTGTGGTGTACGTGCTATAGTTCTTTGTACAGGTCCTGATGTCTACTTGAGCCAAAGATAGTACCATTTGCGGCCGTGGGAACGCGCCAATGCTTCTTTGGCGGCGTCTTCTCGTTGCTGGCGAGCAGCGTGCTCCTCCTGCTTCAACCTTCTTTGTCTTTCCATCTCATACGTGTCAAGAATGACGACTTCCTTTGGTTTCCCTTCTTCGCCAACTTTCTTGTCTCTGGCTATAGCAAACACCGCAATAAAAGCAGTCAAGTATATAAAGAATTTAGTTACTCCGTCCATTTTCTTGACATCGAACTGTTTGGTTCTGACGGGCGTTTCACTGAGAATCACCGGCTCAACAGGCTTGATAGGAGTGGTGCTTGTAGGCGAGGTAGTTTTTATGTATGGCGGGGTTTTGAAGGGCAAATCCAAGGGTGGTTCCATGGTGTTCCAGTTCTTGAAGTCTTCACGTACTCCCCAATCTCCATATGCTATGTAGTACCCCAAATACTTGTCTTCATCAGTAAGCTTGTGCCATTTCTTGTCGTACTTGTCTTGTAATTCTTTGAGGACTTGGCCCTGATGCAAGAGACTGAGACTTCCGAACAAGGTGGGGTCGGCAAAGACCGGCCTCGTGTCAATAGGCTGTGTTTTATCTTCTGAAGATGAGAAAAGAGACCCAATGTCTTTGACAGATTGCATGGCGAGCTTCGCAGCTTCCTGCCTGGCTTTCTCGGGATTCACAGGGGCTTTTTCACTGCTTTTATCACGCGAGGGCCCATTGGAGTAGCCTCTGGAGACAACAATGCGGCTAGGCACCTTTGCCTTTGCAAATAACCCTATATTTCGACGCAACATGCTGTGGCCACTCAACTTTCCACCATCGAAATTTTCTTGTAAGCGCGCTTACGTAAGCTTCGCCGTTTGGGGTCTACGGACTTTGGGTGGTACTTCCGGTTGAACCCATTCTATGTAGGCCGGAATCCGATTTTTCGCGTATCCAAGGGCTGTTGTATGTGCTTGTTGAAGCGTACGATCCTTTGTCCACAGCATGCTGCCAAACGGCACCGAGTGCCGCAAATACGTTCCAACAAGCGATTAACCGACTTTTCGCACAGCCTTTTCTGGTAACCCATTTTGGTAACCCATTTTGGTAACCCATTCTGGTAGATTATGTGCCCTAGCCCTGTTGGTCCAAGACAGGCGCTTGATATCCTTATGAAGCCCAATGCTTGGCACTATTGGCCAAAGTTGCTAGACCCCGAAATCTTTGAAATGACCAAACTAGCTGTTTCTTCACTGAGAAAATACTGGGGATGTGGAATGGGTATTTCTTTTCAAGTTTATTTCCAGGTTTTTTCAACATTGTAGGGGGTGATGGTTTGAGGAATGTGCGGAGAACCGGCTAAAACTTGTATAGACTTTGATCTGATCGCCAATCAATCGAAATACCCAGACCCAACACCACTCATCCTAGCCCTCGCACTTACTCTTGGTTTAATAGAATGTAATAACACTTCAAAACACGCTAGACTAGTAAAACTAGCCGAGGCTGGCTAGGACTGACGCACTGGTCGACTGGTGAAACTACAAGACTTGTTTGGATTGACCAGCCCCTTCACATCAGGCGTTGCAACCATCTTGTCTTTTGCAACCAGCGCACGTGACCGTCTATTGCCTATATACTACACACTGGTATGAATCACTGTCAATCACCGCATGTATCTGTTATGCAAGTACCGCTGTCCCCTACAACGCTATGACTAATACTAAAAGAACGCACAACGCCACCGCGAGGATCCCTATACACCAGTCGCTGCCGTTATTCTTATTTCTCTCTATGACGTCGTTGATCCGCTTCATTCCACGCAGGAGCCGGCTTTCGGTATGATCGAGCTCGTTGTCCAACTCGTCCAACATGTACCCCTGTTCCTCGAGCTCGTTTCCCATGAGCGACGCCTGCTTGTTGAGGTTTCGCATGGTTTCGTGGATACTGTCGAGCTGCGCGTCCTGCTGGTGGATTTGTTGCTGTGACTGGAGCGAGAACGGGTTTTCGTCCTGGCTAATGCGGTTCGACATGGTGGTGACGTCTCGGGGAACCCGCGCCTTGGTTTGGCTGGTTGGGGGTGCAAACTCCAGCTCGAGCTCGCGCCCGCGCCGAACCAAATCCTCGAGCTCTTGCCGCCGGGCCTGCACCACCGCGTGGCCCCCGAACCGCTGGGGACTGGCTTCGCTCACCTGTACTGCCTGGTGGAGATCGTGCTGGATTTCGTGGAACTCTTCGAGGTTGTTGGCAAACTCAACGGGATCGCCGTTGGAACGAACCAACTCTTCTAGCACCGCGATCGTCGACCATGCATCTTGCTTGACTTCGTTGTACGGATCCATCACCACTAGTACCCACCGTACTTCTCCACACCTGCGATTTGGGCGAGGCGGTCGGTGCGCGCACGCCCGCCTGTGTTAAAACATGACGGCCCGCAAAACAAACACCACCACAACATGGAACACGAATCGCACGCCACGAGCGAGTCGGCCGAAGTCAGCGTCGAGAGGTCGGCCGAGCCACCGGTGCACGAGGTGGTGGGCGGCTCGTCGGTCAGACAGTACTTGAACCAGCACATGACGCGAGACTTGCTCGAGGGACTCCACGAAGTGGCCCAGGCCAAGCCCGAGAACCCGCTAGTGTATTTGGGCGAGTTTTTGATCAAGCGCGGATCCGGTGGTCAGTAATTGGGGCCATCTAGGCACCTCCCCCCCTACCACCAAAAGGTATGTTTAGGATGTTTTCACCTTTATAGCTCTATACACGTGACCGCTCCCTCAAAACAATTGTAGCAAGGCAAATAACACACACCACAACTATGAACGGCACCGTGAGCCTGAGGCCATACTACGACCACGACACATTCAATGCCGGCTACTCGGTGATCTACAAGCCCGGCGTGGGTCTCGTGGATCCTGCTGGAGGCAAGCGCTTGACGGCATCGATGTTCGATCCCGGGGCGGGTCCTGGGCGAGGATTGGGGATCAAGGCGGGGGCCATCAAACCGGCCAGTCCGCCCAACGTGTCGTCTGCCACTGCCACTGGCGGGAAAAACTATGCTTACGACTTGGAGTTCCACGAGTACTTTGATCTCAACAACCTCAGCGAGCTCGTCAAGAACCTAGTATGGAGCTTTGTGCGTAACTACTCCAAGGTGCTCATGAGCCAGCCGCTAGAAATAGTGCGGTTGGTACTACAGGTGGGCCATTTTGGCGGCGAGCACCGCGAGCGCGCCACCAACCAAAACCCGCCCTCGCTGACGCACACCCTCGACGTGCTGGACGACTCGGACTCCGAGTACGAGATCAACTACTTCCAGACCCCGGGCGAGGCGAGCGAGTGGGCCGCGGGCGCGGGCGACCAACTGGCTGCCGCCAGCCTCATGGCTAGCGCCCCTGGCCGCGTGGGCCCCCGCCGCCACCCCGGGCACCGCAAAACACCTCCGCGCGCCACCAAGCAAATTACGCCCTCGCTGACCCACACCCTCGACGTGTTGGGGTCGTTGATGGCGGCCGAGGGCCCCACCGCGCTCTTCCGCGGGGTCAACGCCACCTTCATCTACCAGACGCTTTCCCACACCATCGAGGCGTGGATCACCGGGCTCGTGTCGCCATTCTTGGGGATCCCCGACCCGTTTTTTCTCGACCTCACGCACCTGCCCGACCCGTGGCGGCTGTTGCTTCTCCTGATCGGCGCGTGTGTCGCCACCGGGCTTGTGTTGATGCCGCTAGACGCCATCCGCGTCAAGCTCATGGTGACGCACTTTGGCAGCTCGGCCACCCGGTCGGTGCGCGAACTGCTCCGCAACTTCCCGCGCGCGCCCCCGCCCGCGGTGTTGGTGGTGCTCACCACGCTCCACCAGTTGCTGGCCAGCGTGTTCCGCAGAACGGCGCCGTATCTTCTCTTTATCCGCTACAACATGGACGTGTACAACGCGCCGCTGCTCTACACGGTGGTCAACTTGGCGGCGCTGCTTCTTGAGTTTTTCTTCAAGTTGCCCGTCGAAAACGTGTTGCGCAAAGAACAGGTCCGGTGGCTCTTGTCGTCTAAGCCCGACCCCTCCGCCGCCATGACCATCACCAACGACGACCTCGTCGTGGCACCCGCGCGCGACGTGGTGGGCCCCCGTAGCTACGCCGCCGACGGCGTCGCGGTGACTGTGGCACAGCTCTACAACGGTTGGAGAGTGGGGTTGCTCAATCTCGTAGGCGTGTGGGGGTGTTCGTTCATCCGCACCCACACCAACGATCCAGAACGTCTTTAATGTATATAATGAATTGATCTGCCACGCGTATCGTAAAAACCCGTAAATCTAGACCGGTGCTCGCGAGCTCAAATGGTCTAAAATGTAAATTTAGCCCCAAATCAGTCGCAAATTTTCCTTGGAATTCGGCTCTTTTAGTACACCCTTCGCATGCATCGCACGAAGGCTGATGAATTGCCGATTGCCGACGTCTACCTTGGCGCTAGTCTAACATTCTCCCTTCTTTCGTACTCAATTCTACTTTGTTCGTATTATTCTATATGCTTTAACCTTTTCGAATGCCTCGGTCTTGATCGTATTCTTATCACATTCATTGTTGTGTGTGCATGCTTATTGTATTCTTGTTCTACACCTCTTCTTCTTTTCGGTTTCTTCTTTTACTCGGTCTAGACCTACCTCCGGGCTCGCACCCTAGCAAACGCCTCGCAAACACGATCGCGATGCTACGATGTTGAGGGTCCAAAACCGCCCACACTCCCATGCTTACCTCGACACATACCACCACTCTACCACCCTACCACCCTCGTCGTCTCGTCCCCTTCTCTTCCCCCCCTCCCCCCATACACTTCTTCCTCTTCTCCTTCGCTGCTCTTCTCCCCACCACTCACCCTACTCTCTACACCAATTCTCCAACCCTCGCAACCTTTACGCCTCACCCCGCCCCTCCCCATCGTGAGTTTTGTGCGGGATCGTATATTTTCGACAATATAAGTGTTCGCAATTCGCACTAGTGGACGCCCAGCTTATCGAAGCAACTCATGATAGGCCGTAGCAAGTACTTCTACAAGTCCTTGAGAAAGGCCGTGGTGGTGATGGCCGTCTTCACCACCGTTTTCGTGGTGCTCCGCCACTATACTACCCATACGTTGCTCGATCTCTCCGACCTCGACTACGTGTCGTATGCCGATGTTATCGATATGGCGGTGGTGGACGTCACCGTCGTCAAATGCTGGCGATCGTCGTGCTCGGTTCCATCGGGCTACACCAAGTTGTCCCCCGCCTTGGATCACAAATCGCACGTATTCTTCCACTACTATCTTGCGTCAAAACTGCTTCCTCTCGATATAGCGACCCGGGTGTTGGTGGACTTGGATTTCGGCGCACCCCAGAAAACGGACGCGGGCGCCGATCCCAACAAAGAGTCCCAGACGGTGGGCCCGTACCGCCTCACCAAGACCTACGTTCCCACCACGCCGTTGGAAGGCAAGTTGCCCGCCGACGTCGCGGCCATACGCAACATCGAGGTGTTGTTCGGGTCTTCGGACTTCACCGACTCCCGCCCCTACTACACCGCCTTGCACTACTCCAACAACGACAACATCCACCCGGTGGTGTCCATTTTCCGTATATCCACCAACGACGGCCAGGATCTCCGCCACACCCTCGAGGACTTTGAAACTCTTCGCAACGACATGGTCTTGCCCATATCCTCTTCCAAGTTCAAGATTCTCCAGATCAGCGATCTTCATTTCGGCCAGTCCACCGGTATAGTCCAGTCTGACGGAGCCGTATCTTCGGATCTCAAGACCATCAGGTTTGTAGAACACTCTCTAGACGAGGAAAACCCTGATTTGGTCGTCATCACCGGCGACTTGGCCGATTTCGACCGCTCGGTAGACTTCAAATCGGTCCTCATAAAGGCCTTGCACCCCATCTTGAGCCGCAACATCAAGTTCATATTCACGTTTGGCGACGACCTCCAAAACTCGCCCCACAAAGGCTCGCCCAGTGTCCCGGAAACCGCCGCCCGAA
Source organism: Suhomyces prunicola (assembly GCA_030568655.1). Lineage (NCBI taxonomy): Eukaryota > Fungi > Ascomycota > Pichiomycetes > Serinales > Debaryomycetaceae > Suhomyces > Suhomyces prunicola. The sequence continues at coordinate 113,246 of JAJMGJ010000011.1, forward strand.
TCGTATCCTTCTTGGGTACCTTGCCCAACTGTTACAACACCAATAAAGACTGGGGCTCTCTTTCGCATGGCTCCACCAATTACAACATCAAGGTCACTAGAAACGGCCACGTCGCCGCCCATGTAACTCTTTTGGACTCCGAGCTGCAAAAACTAGACAATTCGCAAATGAACTATCTTTATCGCATCAATTCGTCGCCACACGACACTCCCATCTACAAACTTCTTTTCTTCCATTACCCGTTGCCCCAGTTCCGTCCCGTGGGCAAGTTCCAAATCGTGGGCAGCTACAACGAAAAGCATCCTCTCAACTCCAAAACCGACGTCAAGTTTCTTGATGATATCATAAATAGTGGTTATCAGGTAGTTGGGGTCGGGCACGAGCATGAAAACGACGCTTGTATATTAAGCACCCCGTCTTCCGATAAAAAAATCTGGTTGTGCTACAACAGCGCCACGGGAGACTCGGCTCATACCCGGTTGAACTCGCAATACGTGCGCAAGCTTAGGTTTTACGAAATAGACTTTGAAAAGTCCGTCATGTTGAGTTGGAAACGTGACGAGGCAAGCAAAATGGGGTTTGATTATCAAGCGATTTACCCAATCAAGTAACTATTTATTATTCATTTCTTCTGGTCCTTTAAAGGTATAATTTAATACAATTCTTCACTATCAACCACGTAACCGCGAGGGTGTAGGGTGTGTCACGTGAGCGATAAAGCACATATTACATAAGCCCTGGGTCGCCAAAAAAATTCACCTCATCGCACCCTAGAACTTTACCTTCTACTGGCAAAACTCGACTGTACTACAAGATGGGTAAAGCTAAGAAGACGAGAAAGTTTGCGTTGATGAAAAGAACGTTGACCCTGAAGGACGCCAGGCTCAATAAAGACAAAAAAGATTCTAAAAAAGACGATCCAGAACTCACAAAACACGTCCCCCAGGTGTCATCGGCGCTTTTCTTCAAGTTCAACCAGGCAATAAAACCACCATACCAAGTACTTATAGATACAAATTTCATCAACTTCTCTATTCAAAAGAAAATCGACATAGTGAGAGGACTCATGGACTGCCTTATGGCCAAGTGCATTCCCATCATCACCGACTGCGTGATGGCCGAATTGGAAAAATTGGGCCCCAAATACAGAATCGCACTCAAGCTCGCAAAAGATCCCAGAATTCAAAGACTCAGTTGTTCGCACGGAGGAACCTACGCGGACGACTGTTTGGTCAACCGTGTCATACAACACAAATGTTACATAGTCGCCACCAACGATGCTGATTTGAAACGTAGAATCAGAAAGGTCCCTGGTATCCCGTTGATGAGTGTGGGTGGCCATGCATATGTGGTTGAAAGATTACCCGACGTATTTTAGCCTACGCATAGTTCATTCCCTGGTCGGATGTGTATATTACAAGAAATCATAGGTTGTAGTTATTTGCAACAAAAATTGTTTGGAATTTGTAAAAATTGCTTAATTTCTCGCGCGCCTTGGACTTTTTGGGCAGCCACAGAACCAATTATTGAGATAGTGGTTGTACGCGATTATAGTCCGTTCGGTTCCCAGAAGCTCCTTTCCGACCACCACTACTAATTGTCGTCCGACTTGTGATTGGACTATTGTGTTTTAAAGTTCCTGAATAGCTGAATAGCATTGTTTAAAAAGGCTGACGATTGTATACATGATCGATTTCTTTGTTGGTGATGGGCGTTGCAAAAGCGTGTCTCGAGAGGACGTAAGCCTCGAAAAGACCGCGCTCTCGCTTGTACCTAGATTAGGTGCATCCGAACTCATGATGTTGCATTCATTGTATAATGTTCGCGTACCCCCAATCACAGTATCGCCGGTGCCACTAAGTGACGCAAAGACGGAGATTAAATATTTGAATCTTTTGGTTGCCTACAGCGAACTCATGCACCTAGTTTCGAGCCATAACCAGGCGTTGGTCGCGTTCAACAATAAGCTCGCCAATTTGATGCAAAGGTTGGGGATGACCGTGAGTTCTGCAGCCGAAGTGTCCAGTTTGAGCCCGCGCCAATCGCACTCGGGTGCAAAATGTCAAGAGTCCCTACGCATCGACGAGGACTTTGATTCAACTATATCTGGTGGTTCTACATAATGTCATAACGTATTAGATTAGGTATATTAAATATATTAGGTTCGATGGATATATTTTAGAGTCAGTCTCGAGCTTGCTCCGCCGTATTCTATGTTCGCATTTCAACTTGAGCGTAACTGTCAAAGATGTCTTAGAACAAGATAGCAATGGCACCAGCGGCAACAGCACCGGCACTAGCAGCAAGAGCGGAGTTTCCTAATCCACCTGGAGCACCACCTTTGGATGATCCAGATGAGGCTGAGGACTTGCTACTGCTACTAGATGAGTTAGCAGCTTGGACGGATAAAGCGCATGCACAGGCGACGAGTAATTGAGAAATTTGCATTGTAGGATTGAAGTTGAGTGGACTGAGGAAGTTAGGTCGCTGAAAAGCAGGCTCTTTATGTGTATTTATAATTTTCGGGAATTATAGCTGTCAATTTTATCTCGCAGCAACAGTCGTGTGAAATGCCCTACAAAACCGATCCTCACAAAGAAGTGTCGTGGTGAACTTTTACCGTGCCCGAAAAGTTGGGTATCGTTCTCGATTCGGATTGAAATTACCATGAATGAAACAAGGCTTATGAAAATTTATTTTTTTGCTAGCAAAGATTTCTGAGCCTCACATTGGAGGAAGGGGCTCGATTGTTTGATTCCACCAATTACTCCTGATAGAATATAGTGATATCGCGAAGCCTTCACGACTGGTTGGATCTGAGTGATCTCAAGCGATTTGGGATTTTGTAAAGTCGAGCCTGATCTCGTCTCGCTTAGTGCGAAACTCCGCAGCGCCTGCGTAAGCAGGTCCGTATCTTTGATGGGTCAGGCGCCGTTTCATGCAGGGGACTACGCGCGGGTTATGAGACGCGACATTGCGTATTCACCAGCTTGCTGTAACGATCACGCGTCTATCGGAATTGTGTCAATTGTGCTTAAATGCGCGGTGGGTGAAACTAAATCGGCTATGCATGGATGCTAGACAACCCCTTAACGAAATTTCGAAGACATTATTGATTTTCGTGTTCGCTTATTGTAGGTTCAATCTCTAATTTAGCAGGAGCAATGTAACAATGCGCATCACCATAATTTTATAGAACGAAAAGGAAACAAAATTTCGCGTTGCTTCACGTTCCTTGACTTGGAAAAGCCAATATTTTTTCGATTGCTAGAATAAACTGATTGAGAGGTATTGCAGCGCAAGGGTTTGTGGCTTCGAAGAGTCGTTGTGAGTCTCGAAATACTACCTTGGTTGCTCTTTGTACTGCGCACTTTCTAGCGAGGTGCAGAGTCAGACAATCGAGCACTCCATGATAGCCCAAATAGTGAACTACAACCTAAGCGGTTCATTTCAATCTAAGTAACCAGCTGCTTCTCGTGATTGTGGCAGTAGCTGGCTCGTGTGCAAATGACCTCATCTAATTAGGGTAATGGATAAGGTATACTTTTTGCAAGACGCACCAGGCTCACCCGCGCCGCTCAAGAACAAACCCACACATAGTATGGCAGTTGATGGAGGTCGTGGGCGTACCACCACTATTGCTGCAAATTGACCCAATCTACCAACAACTTGAGTAAAGTAGGGGTCCATGGTCTTGGGAGGCATTGTGAGGCATTCTTCATTTGCTGACCACGCGCCAGTATGTCGTTTCCATATGAGTGGTAGGATGTTCTCGCTCCGCTGCATGTGTGACTCGTAAGATGTGGGCATGTTAACAATTGAATCAAGACGCATTTGCAACAAAATGGTGGGATTTACAGGAGGAATTAGCTACTCAGCTATGTCTTTTCCCCCTAAACAGCCATCCAAAAGGAGTTATGCCTACTCACCTAACGCATCTTTTGAGTCATTGTCAACACGAGGCTTGACCAAGCGACTCAAAATTCAGGACGATCTAACCAGTCTTCGAATCGATCAAGACCCCAAAATTAACTTGTTGGAAATAAGTGAGGTAAAGGATACTGAGCCGCAATTTTCAATGAAGCGTAAAGATTCGACGACTTATATACACAGCTGGTTGCCTACTCACAAAAAGGAAGTGTCGTTGGTTCAAAGATTAAGAAACAATCTTGAGCGTGTTTGTAGTAAAAGTATAGTAGCTAGAGATGTGACGAGCATATTATCAAAAAATGAAAGCCGGCATGAAACCCCTTTCGATAACCACGAGATAAAAGACTCAAGATCATCTTCATTTAGTATTGACACATCTAGAAAAAGCTTGTTTATTCCTCGCTCGAAAGCCCCGCTGGCTCCCAAAGAGTCACTAGATAACTGGGGCGAATTGAAAGAGTACCTAGCTTGGCTAGATGAGCCTGATTCAAAAAGCACTACATCAAAACGCTCGTTGAAGCCGAGACTCAAAATGCTTTCAGAAAAGAGCATACAGAAGTGCAACAAATTGTTTCAGAAAGCACCTCTGAATAAACAAGCTCGCGATAAATAGCATATTTGATTTCTGGTTTTCTTATCAATCAATAGTCTCGATTTTTCATATTAGCTAAAGTTCCAACTTCTCGGCGTATTTAGCACAAATAGTTTCAAACAAATCTTCTTTATTATCACCTATTTATCAGCAGTGTGTACCCAAGTGAGCTGGGATCCAAAGTAGATTTAGCCTGCTAGTATTAATAGATAAGCGTATTGTTGACAAAAGCCATCTTACACATAACGGAACAGAATTATAGCCAATTTAATTTTTATTTGAGTACATCTATGGTACAATTATACTAGAATAAACTTGAAGAGCGATTCATATATATTACGTTGCAATTCACTCTCAACTAACGGTTGTATAGTGTAGTGGTTATCACTTTCGGTTTTGATCCGGACAACCCCGGTTCGAATCCGGGTACGACCTGACTTTTTTTTTGTTTACCTAGTGTATTGACAACGTCTCCCACACACCAGAGCCGCAGCTCATTCGTGTCTCCCTTCTCTTTCCAGCAAGACCGTCTTCCCTCTTGACCAAGTCGTATCCAAATTACGAAAAGATTGAAGATTTTCACGTGACCGAGACGCGTTATTTTGATTCCTTCAAAAGGGAGGTGATTGTGAAGAGATTGGCCAATTGAAACCTTGAAAGTACTAATTGGTACTTTGTTGGTGTTGAAATACAGCTAAACATGGAGAAACAGAACCCTTTACTCCCCTTTGCATATTCAAGCTTGTCTTACAACGACAATCTCCCTCTAAATACATCTCCGAGAGATCGGACTACTATTGACGAAAATGCCAGCAGCCAGTACCACACCCGTACACCACAATCCAAGAGGAGACCCGTACTCAAATTCATGCCAACTCTCAAGAGAAAAATGGGAGAGAGCTTCAACGAAAATGATGATATAAAAAGAAGAGACATGGTTTTTGGCAGCGGTCCGCTAGATAGTGATCCAACCATGATAGACGATGAAGAAGCGCAGGATGAAAATGACGACACCAGAATAAGCAGAGGTCCGGCCAAGTACCCAATAGGCTCAAATCAAAGACCAGAACCCCATAAATCAGCCAAATACCCTTCTTTACCACCGAGTAGTCCTGTAATTGAACCGCATATTATGTCAGAATTCGACTTCACTACAGATACCACGCATACATTCACAGTTCCCGAGTCACCCAAACGTAGGTATGAAAATTCGAAGCATGAAAACGATGTAGAAGTGCAAGATTTGTCGAGTGAAGTTGATTATATCAATCCAGAAGGACCTATGACGTATTCGCAAACATATTCGCAGACATATTCGCCCCAAAAAAACCAGCATGCTAGTTCCGACGCAGATTTCGGTATAGACCATTTTAATCGGTTCAAAAACCCGAGTGTGACCGAATGTCCTTCGTCCTCGGCGGACAGAGAGTTCGAAGAATTCAAAACCTTGGCGTACAACAAGGCCAGAGATTACATCATCGAAGCTTTTGAAGAAATGAGAACTACCATCAACCTCGAAAATATGAATCTTCACGAGATTCCGGACGAAATCAAAGACCTCAACAACTTGGTTATTTTTGGCAATGAGTTGGATCCCATCTCGTATCAATTGTATCTCACCAGCAATAAGCTTCGTGAGTTGCCCCCTTCCCTATTCAAGTTCACCAAACTCAATGTATTGGGTTTGCGACAAAATAAACTCACAAAAATACCCCCAATAGTGAGCCAGCTAGTAAATCTAACCGACCTTTCTTTGGGATCCAATAGACTCAATTATTTCCCGCACCAGGTTTTGGATCTTCCAAAGTTGCAGACGTTCCGTGCTGGTCCCAACCCTTTCATTCCCATTCCAGAAGACGTCATATACACCGGGTCCGAGGCTGATCCTACAAGGAAAAGAGTATGCGTGTCGAAGATCAAGTACTTGGTAGCAGACTCGAAGCGGTCCACCGTTGCACCCTCGCTCAAGTGTTTGTGCTTAAACCAGATAGCAGGATACGACGTTTCGTACCAAGAAACCAAAAACTGGAAGAAACACACGCCCAAGTTATACCACAGCTTGATTATCAAGGCCATCATGGGCGGAAAGTACAAAGACACATGCAGTGAATGCGCCAATTTTGTGGTTGAGCCGTTTGCTGAGGTGATTGAGTGGTGGGATATCTTGCAGAACAAAAACGTTCCTTTCAAGAGACAGTTCTGCAGCGGAGGCTGTGTCAGAAAGTACACAAATCACTCGGACAATTACGCATTAAAATCGATAAGCCACTAACTATATAGTCTAGCTAATCAAGTATGTCTAGAAAGGCAAAATCAACATGATCTTCGTCGGGCTGGAATATCTCACCCGGGTACGTTTCAGCCAAGTCATCGCTGGTCATTTTGAAAGCACCCATCCATAGTGCACAAAAAACAATCGGTTCCATCGCTTGAACCAACTGGCACGCATATCCAAGTAGCAAAGGGATCTCCTCTTTGAGAGTGCCGTTGATAGTTTGGTATTTTTCTAACCGGCCAACCAACTTCCTTTCCATGCTGTGAAGCTGGGGGATTTCCTTCTCTGTCAATTGCCTAGTAGTCTGTACTATAAGCAATGCTTCGTAAGAATTGTAGAGTTGGTCGTAATCCAAAAGAGCTAGCTTACGGCTCTTTACGTACTTCCCCACCCTTTCCCATATTTCTAGAGCCGCGCAAACACGAGCCAGAACCACCGTGGCTATGAAATCGTACTCTGCCCTGGTACTCTTGGAAATCAGGTCCATGACGTCGTGGTACGTTTGCGAGTTCTGCCATGCCACGAACTGTTCTTCGAAATGCTCAAAGTCGGGATCCAACAAAACTGAAGCTAGCTTGGCGACAGAAGAGCTAGTCTCAAAGAGCTGGCTAGTGCTAAGTTTCAAGCTCTCGCATGCCTCAAGAAGTTGCTGGAGTTGGACTTCTGTCTCATTGAACCTGGCAAGAAGATGGTCAAATTCCACATCCACGGTATTCGTGCCCAACTTTGCTTTGTTTCGGATACACTGCGGCGTGCGTCTGACCATATCCCAGTCTATGCCTCGTAAACGCTCATCTGCCGCCTTAAGGTGCTTACCTAGTATACTTTTCAAGTGCCCCATACTGGTGTACAAACTCTTTTTGCACCCAAAAATAAAAAAAAACTATGATTGAGAGAGAGAGAGAGAGAGAAGACGAAGAAGAAGAGAAGCAGACTCTACACTTATTGGACTACTACTAGCAGCAAAATATACAGCCCAAGACTACACAGTTGGGCCAGCCGATCCGCGGTATACTTTGCTAGCCCAACCGTACATGCCGGGTGAGTTTGAGGTCTGGAAGCGGGAGGTGGTTTGATTTGATTGTATGAATCGATCCACACACGACCCGAATATTTCATCTCGAGAAATGTTAGTCCCAAGACCAGTATGCTTGTCAAGCACCTATTCCACTCATGCTACACGCGCGTGCGGCCGTTGGCGTCAGTGTCACACCGCACGCTTTTCGTGGCGTCTATCGGAAACCCCGAGCCAGACTATGCCAATACCAGACACAGCGTGGGCCACCGGTTCTTCGACTACGTCGTTGAAAACTGGTCCAGCCATCTCACCAAAGACGGCCCGTACTACACGTCGTCCAAGTACAAGCACCTTGTGCTCTTCAAGTCGTCCAAAGCGTTGATGAACCTCCAGGGCAAGCCCATCGCCGCCCACTACAAGCAGTACTCACGTGACGCACTTGTCATCATCCACGATGAGTTGCAGGTCGATGTCGGGAAGCTCCAGGTTCGGGGCCCGGGAACCAGCGCGCGGGGCCACAACGGACTCAAGTCGATCAACAGCTATTTAAAGAACGATTATACTAAGATCGGTATTGGCATTGGCCGTCCCCTCGACAAGTCGCAAGTGGCCGACTACGTGATGCTGAGTTTCTCCCGCACACACAAAGAAGCACTCAAGCCTGCGTTCGCGCGAGGGTTAGCGGAGCTCGAAAAGCTCGCGCACGCGCACGAAGCCAAAACGGCGCGCACGTGACGGGACACGCGACCACGCATCATCAAAGCACACAGCGATAAGGAAGGCGGAAACCACACCGGGCAGACATGGAATATAGGCTATGTGTGACTGCAGAGCGGTCAGTGGTGAGAGAATCTGTCAAGGGTATGTAGTGTGTTTGGAGACAGGCAATGAAATACTAACTTCAGGGATATTGTGGAGTATCTTCTTCCATAGGTTGTTTGGACCAATAACGCCTGCCACCAACGAGTTTCTAAGTGTAACGTATAGCATGGCTGACAACCTTCCAGCTCTAGATACGCTCATTGACGAAAAAGTGAACCAGTTGATCAAAACCCAATTCGACTCCAACAGCCAGCTACCAACCACAGTCAAGCAAGGACACATAATAGTGCAGTTCCACGACAAAAAGGTGGGCAAAAGCAAGAAAAGCGGGTGGTTTGGCAAGAGCGAGAGCTTGGACAACCACAAACTATGGGAGTCGTGGATAGTGGCGGTCACCTGTGTGCCCATAGAAGACACGCGTGGCACCGAGGAAACCAGCCCCAATATCGAGGCTTCTATCAAGAGTTTTGAAGACAACTTGTATAAAATCATCCAAATCGCAGACGTGCACAAAGAACATATACCTCCGATCACGTCTTTGGAGAGTCTGCCGTTTCCGTACACCATAGAAATACAGAAGGAGGTGCGGGTTAGTTACGAGACCGAGGCGGGGGACGAGTGGGGGCGGTGTATCAAGATCGAGTGATGTATATAGAGAGTACGAAGTACCATAAGGCACCAAATAAATAAAAATAGATTTTCAAGCACGGGCACCTAGATCAACCACCACCAGACCTATATTGTCAACTAGCAAACTACCTCTGATCTGTTGGGTGACCTCTACTCTTGGCCGTCTTTAATTCGCTGTGCACCAAAAGTCCACTCACCATTCCCATGAATACAAACACGGTTGAACACTACAAAGCTTTTGGCTAGTTATCCACCAAGACTGTATATTTACACTGATTATAAACTGAAGTTCCATTAGGTTTCCTCTCGCATACACGAATACTCATTCGAAGGACCCACTATAACCATTGGAAATACAGAGAAGAACAGGCCATGCCATTGTGGGTGTTCACTCTCTCTGCAATGCTTCGGAACCTAATATTAATTACACCAGTTTCCGGCTCAATTTCCCCAGACTAACAGGTCCGCACTTTCATTGATCTTCGCAGCCATAGGTAATATTCAATATGGAACATCCTAGCACTATTTTGGCACCACATGACAGGTGGAAGCAAGGTCATGGAGTCCTTTTTGATAATCATTCGCTATAAATTTGCACTGTATAATCCTTCTTCCCCACGCACAAGAATACACTCGTCTTCCAGGATAGTCACCTTTTCCAAGCCGATTTTGCCCACCATTTCCAACACAGCTGCGTCGTAACTTCCAGGCTGCAACCACAAGCCCTTGACAAGTGATTTGTAGTTGCGAACGGTGGCAATTTCCTGTAAGGTAGTCACGGTGATCTGTGGCGGGGTCAAGAACGAGATACTCACCCCGTCGGCTTCAGACAAGCTGTACGACTCCAAGTCAGCTTCGCCTACAGATTGCAACACCGGTCTGATATTGGCAACCACTGGCTGGTTCAAAATCGTCTTTTCCCGGGGATTGAGCGGAATAGCCAGCAACCCGTGATTGACGTACCACACCAAGATTTTGTACCCGAACTTGCTGGTATTGTTGGAGGCGCCGGCGACCACATACTGGCGCCTGGGGCCAAAAAAGCCCTTGATTCTAGGTCTCATCGACATTTTAACACAACTATAACCCATGTATTCTTTTGCCTTTTGGGTGTGTTTTCTGGGAATCCGGGGCAAAGCTGCAAAACGTGAAATTGGTGTTTACAGGTTAGGCGCCCGAAGACCAACCCCGATGAGACGAGATACACAGTAAGGAGGGTTGTTCTGCACCATATACCAGGGTCCAGCGGGTATTTTTGTGCTATGGCTAAAGAGAAACGTACGAAACCGTGCTCCAATTGCAAAAAATCAAAAGTCAAGTGTATATACACCTCTGGCTTGCCCTGTGAGCGGTGTATAAAGATCGACCAGGCCGCCAACTGCCAGTTTGTTCCGAAACTACCGTCGCTAAAGCTTCCTCTGTTTGGCCAGAACACCTTGAGTCCTCAGAATCCCCAGCCGCATCGTCACTCGCAGCATATCCTGAGCCATGTAGCTCCAGTCAACGCAGACTCCGATATAACGTTGCCTCCGCTAAACCCCATATCTTCAACCTATAGGGGAAACGGCACTTCTCAGATTCTGGCGGTGCCCCCAATCCCCCATATGAATTCTGCACCGCCCAATGTGCCCACGGGCGCGCCAGGCTCCCCCAATATCATGGCCCACATCTCCAATATGATGGTGCCGAAACAGCACCACGACGTAGAAGCACAGTGGAAGACCCAGATTGAAAGCAGAATCAATTCTTTTGACGACAAACTTAGTGACTTGGTTGACATTATGAAGGCAAACCAGAAAATGTTAATAGACCAAACCTACCAAGATAGACAATACCCCCAGGTAAAACCACCCATCCACCACATACAGTCTGCACACCATCAAATGCCCCAAATACTGCATCAGTACAAATACCAGCCTTCAGAAATACATCACCAGACTAACTCGTCTCAAAGATCCCTAGGAACGCCTCTAGTCTCTTCTCTAGGCTCTTCTCTAGAGTCTTCTCCGGAACGTAAACGGCCCACCCCGTCGGGCGAGTCGGCTTCGAAACGGCCAAAAACTGACGATGTGTTTCCAGAGGACGATTTCCGAGGAAACTTCCTCACCAAAGCAGAAGCAAAAGAACTCTTCAATTTCTTCGATGCCAACATCTCCCAGCAACTTTTTGGGTTTGAACTATCCCGTTTCTCGGTCAATTCGCTCTGGGAAACCTCTCCCGTGTTGGTGTGTGCCATATCCACAGTAGCATCTATACACCATCCCAAGCTTTCGGGCAAGTCCGAGCGCCTCAAGACATACCTCAAGGATCTTTGTGGGTCTCTACTTTACAAGGGCAAGCCTCAGGACAAAAGCGACGGGTTCAACACCATCGTGGCTCTAATTCTCTGTAGTTTTTGGCTTTCAGATTCCCAGATGTTCACAGGCTTGGCTTTGCAACTAGCAAAAGAGTATGGCTTGAACAATCCCCATACCAAGAACAAAGACGAGCTCAAGTTATGGTACTTGTTGTACGTACTAGACGGACAGCAGAGCTTGACGTTTAACAGGCAGCCCTTGGTGAATTCCAAGGAGTATTCTTTGGTGCACAGCAAAAAGATCTTGCTCAGTACCCCAAAGAAAATAGACTCTGGCAAGGAATTGGTCAAGCATAGCGAAAAAGATGAGAAGCCTGTGGATGCTTATCAGGATAGGTTGAATGCGGACATGAGGCTTGTGTCGCAAGTCGAATACAACCAGGCACTCAACGAAGCTTTTGAAGGCAACGCGTGGGACTTACTAGTACCGTCATCGTTTGGAATACCGTCCAAGAGCAACTTGGAGCTCGACAAATGGATGGTTTCATGGACAGTGTTGTTGTCTCCCAACAACAACGGAGCCGTGTGGTCATCCAAATCCACGTTGATCTACTACAACTTTGCCAAAATGCATATCAATTCCACGGCCGTACGAAAACTTCAAGTCAAATCTGATTTGGTCTTACCCAAATGGGAGGAAAAGTCCGACGATAGTGAGATGATAAAAATGGGACCAGAAGCTAATACCAAAGTGCCTGAGTCTGATACTGATGATTCCGATTCAGATGAAGACGACACCAAAGACGAGTTTATTTCCAACAAAGGGTTTCTCTCTGAAGACGAGGCGATAGTCAACGCCAGCATAGCTATGAACGCAGCCCAAACCGTCGTCAACCTCGTTGTTAACGATAAAGATATCTTAGAGAACCTCCGGTACGTTCCTGTCCACATCCACATCATGTTGTACTATGCCACGTTGCTACTTCTTAACCCCCCATCCAAATCCAGCAACAAAGCTGTACAAATCGATTCTCATACCTTCACCCTTAAATTAATTGACAACCTCAAAATAGTCAAGACATTGCAGAATAAAATATACAACAACTTGCCTATCGATACCAAGTTTGGTGACCGGTTGATCAAAAGTCTTGATGATGTGGTGGAGGAAAAGGTTGGGTATGTCAAAGAGGTCATCTCTAACTTACCTGAAGGTAAAGAAAAGAATGAACTAATCAAAAACCTCGATACCTTGGGTGATATAGCCAACCAACATCCAAACAGCCACGACATCGAGCTTCTAGACGACTACTCTTCTGGCCGAACTACTCCCCAGGGTCCTGAAAAGATCGCAGCCTGGCCTGGTTCCAATCACGGACACCCATGACAAAATCATTATAGAAGAGCCAGAATCCAAGCCCCACACACACATATATATATATATATATATATTCGAGCAGATAATTAACTGGTAATAGACTTCACACTAGCAGTAGTTATGCTCAAACTAGTCGGGTACATTAGTAGTTTTCAAATAGAGAATAAATAGACACGAGCCAGAACAGAGACACTACGCCCACAAACAACACAAGAATAATACATTGAGGAAATCAGTATACCTTGGCCGAACACATTTTTGATGTAGTTGAAATTTTGTCAAATTGGTTGACTTGACTTTTCAAAAGACACATTTACATATTATATCTATGGGATATTATATAGTTGAGACCATAAGATCTCCTGTGATACTCACAGCAACGATTCTAATCCTTAAAGCACTGTATCATGTTTTATGATTTAGAACTACTCCAAGAAATCACCATACTTCACTACTCCAACCCAATCTCACCACTAAAGCGACCAACTATTTCACTACACCAACATCTACGGATCTTGTATATTATATTCTTTCTGTAGCAGTTGTAAAGAGTCCGCGAAAGTGCTTAATTAGTTGAGGTGCTTGAATATAAATAATAAATACATTATAGAAAAGGCTAGGTATATAAGATAAATAATTGGGTAATATTCACGTTTGCAGACTTCCCCACTTCCATCGTTGGTAGTTTCTTCGTATACTAATTAGTGATTGTTTTCTTCTTATGCTGGGCATTGGAAACCCTCTGCAATTCGGATAATCTTTCCTTCAACACAGGCAAATCTCTCAAGCTCTTTTCCAAAGTCAACCTTTCTTGCTCAAACTTCAAGCGTCTTTCGGCATCCAACTTTCCAAAGAAATAGTTGCCTTTGCCGTCAAATTTCAACAAGTACTTGTGGAAATGCCACAACGCAGATCTGTGGGCCACCGATAACACAGTGATGCCCAAACTCTGGGCGTGCTTATACATAAACTGCTCCATATCTGGAGACACGGCAGAGGTGCATTCGTCCAAAACAGCAAACTTTGGCTGGTGGTAAAAGAGTCTGGCCATGGCCAATCTCTGCTGAGCACCAGTCGATAACTCTTCGCTCCAGTTTTTGGTCAAATCCAACATTTCAGAAAAGTCGTCGAGCTTCAAAAGTGATAATATAGACTTGAGATCTTCATCGGTTTTGTTCTGCTGCTTGTACTGCTCAAGATTATCAGGATAGATGATCTGTTCTCTCAACGTTCCCCGGCATAAATAGGCTCTTTGGGGCAAGTAGAACATGTTCTTGGAGTTGGGGATCTTGATATCGCCTTCCTTGCATGGCCAAAGACCACCCAAAATTCTAAACAACGAGGATTTACCCGATCCATTGGGTCCTGCAATCAACAAATGGTCGCCAGTGGCAATGGAAAAGCTCAAGTCTTCGATCAAAGTAACATCAGCCGGAGTCTTGAGTTTGACGTGCGAGAACGAAATCTCGTCACAGTCGGTTTTGATGTTTTGGCCCTGAATAGACTTGCTGTTTTTGACGGTATCAAGCACGTCTTTGAAGGCCGAGACTCTAGCAGCATGGCCAATGACTTGAAGCAAATATCTTCTCGAGTAAATGAGTCTATCCAACGAATCAGAAGCACTCATCAACAACCTTCTGTTAGTAATGAAGTCTCCGGCATGGTCAGGATTGGGTTCTTCTCCCAAATACTTGGTAATAAACACCGGAGCAGAACACAATACCAAGCCAGCAGCTCCCCACAAGTACTTTACAATGAACGTCTGGGCAATTTCATGGATGGCTCTTTTCCAGTATTCCATTCTAAGGAACCTTTCTAAAGTATAATAGCAATGATCAACGTAATCCAACTCTTTGTAATGCCCTCTCAATAAAGCGATTTCTTCGTTGGTAGTGACGATTCTAGAGTGCGCCAGTCTCAACTGTCCTTCCAAGTTGGCCTTTTCCGAAGCCAATTTAGCAAACGGAGGGCTGAAAAACCGTAAAACCATGGTGGAAAAGTGGGCAAGTAAACCCAACATAAGCGTGCCTTCGCCGTTGCCCACTCCACTTTTACTCAATTCTCTAGCACACAACAACAAGTCTAGAGTAGGTTTGAGTAGCTGGCCCGGCAAGTTACTGAGAGCATAACTCAAACGCGAGATATCAGTAGTAATTCTCTGGTTGGGATCGGTGATTGTATTGCCCGATAAGTGGATCAACGAATAGTAATTGGCGTCCAAGTTATCGGGAAGATAATCCTCCATTATACTATTATTAAGGTTTGTTCGAATAGATTTGCTCAACTTCTTTTTCGACCAGTCCAACAAGCCGTTCACGAACGAGGCCGGAAATCCAATAAGCATCCAATAGAGCAAAAGCTTGGAGAATTTGCGGAGTTGTTTGGATACTAGAGCGCCTACTAGTTTACCGTCCAAACTAGCAACTTTGATGGTGATCATGGCTCTTATAACTAGAAGAACAAGATGGGAGGTGAGGTGTAAAGCAGCCGAGTTCGTGACGGAAGGAATGGTGGATTTCATGAGCTTTATGAAGGATTCACGGCTAAGTCTAGGAGACCTGCTCCGTTCGACATCATCCTGCTTTTTCTTCTCCTTCTTTGTATCTCCAGTGTGAGTGGCACCTGCAAAGGCTGCCGTCAAAAGGATAATGTACGAGGTGTTGAGAAAGAGTGACCGGTTCGACTTGTACACGTTGAAAAGGCTCAACGCAAACTGCCGTTGCGAGTTAATCTCGGACATGGTACGCTATTCTAAATCCTGGTGTCAGTTAGTCGTTATGTTGTTTGAGCTTTGCTTGCCACTACTGAAATTGTGGAGTACCCCACCTGTCACGTGACGCGCTCGGGGGTCACGGCCATGAGAGATGTTTATGGTGTTTATTCCTATAGAGGTACTTGGGTAGTCTAGTTCCGTATAGTTGTGCTCGTCGCCACATGAGTGCTAGGATGCTCTATATGATCAAATCTTTTAGTGTTTTGGATGCCGAAGTCTCACTGCGAGCCGAGGCTCGTGAACCGAGCCGATCGCCTAGATCTGGCAAGAATGAGATTATCCAGGTAGGTAGTGCTCACACTACAGACACATTATTGTACTTCTTGGCCATTGATATTTGTACTGTGTTATCTATTCTTTTAGTACTTGCTGGAATTCCTCCTTATATCCCTCTATGGTCTCCTGCAAATCCTTGATTCTACCAAAGTAGGCTATGTTTGCTAGCGCAACCGTGTTATCTACCTGGTACTTCTCCAACATACTCGTATACAACTGCTCTAGCTCTCCTCTAGTCTCCACCTCAAGCACTCGCTCTTCGAGCTTGTAGCTGGGATGGTTCTTCCACTCGCGAGTAATCTCCTCCACCACGTCGTCGGGCGACGCTTTCAATTTCTCGGCATTGTTCAAGCCCTTGCCATGTAATAGCTGTGAGAGCAATAGCACGTCTCGGTTATTATACCCTTCTGCCGTAGCCATCTCTTTACCATCCTACTTCGCTGTATGCAAGCAAATGTGCAAATCATTTGTGGGCGTGCCCCCACCAATACGTCAATATCGCTGTCATTAACATCAACACCGTATAGTTGAATTAGTCTAAGGATGGGCACGCCGGAGTACTTTGAGGACAAGTTCTCCAGGATCAACATCAACAAGTCGCCCACTCGCAAGAAAAAGGTCTATCCGCCCCATCTCTATCCCAGTGGAGCCTCCTATGAATCCGTCCCCAGAGCAGGCTTAGGGGAAGGTGAAGAGCCAAAGACCCCTTCCAGAACATACACAAAAAAGGCGTACTCTACTGTCAAGCTACCCATCGAAAAGAGAGTGCTAAGCTACCCTATGTCGGAAGTCTCGACCCTGAAGCAAGACTACCAGTTTTCGTTCATGAAGGAAACGACCTCGTCTATACAGAAGAAGCACCCCAATCCGAGGCCGCCCCCACAGCCTTTCGGCGGCCCCTCCACTACCTCCAGTAGTATCAAAAAGCGTAACGAGTATTCTCGCCAACTCTCGCAGTCTTTAAGATCAAAGAGACTCATGTCGTCGGGGCCTCCGTCAGATATCACCAACTTGGCATATTCAAAAAAAGACGAGCAGTCTCCAACAAAAACAGCATTCAGAAACCTGTCACTTCCTGTAAAGAAATCGGATGTGTTTGACAGACTATATCCCGGTCCAAAGACTGAAAGATCAAGACTATCTGAAAATAAACTAGCTGAGAGACCTCCACCCAGAGTAAAATTACTGCAGTCGAGTCAACACTTATCTGCCATATCCCAACCAGTATCCAAGTCGCCCATTGAGTCTATTCCAGAGCTATTCAAGGAAATCCACAAGAAAGACCCCTCCTTATTTAGTCTGGAGGTCTATAACCACCCCATGAACATCAGCTCTCCGCTCAGTCCCGAGCAAATTGCAGCTTCTTCTCTCAATGTGTACGAAGGAGAAGAAATCAGTCGTAAAAAGGAAACCTATTATATTCCGGCGTTGGCCAAACCACGCCAAATCGATATCAAAAACTACCACAACAACTTTGGTTTTGACGATCTGCATGGAAACTATACTATTGTGCCCAATGACCATATCAACTTCAGGTACGAAGTGCTAAGTGTGCTTGGAAATGGCTCTTTTGGCAGCGTCATTAAAGCATTGGACCACAAACTCAATCGAGTGGTGGCAGTGAAGATTATCAAAAACGATCTTAATTGGTCTCTTCAGTCTTTGAACGAAATAAAGCTCCTCAAACTCTTGAATGGTAATACTGCAACCGGATCACCTACCAAGCCAAAAAACACTATTTCCACAATTGGTGTATCTGCTTCAGATATGACACCTCCCACTCCCGTTCCGTCAGCCCCTCAAGGTTCCAACTCTCCCTTCATTCTCAAATACTTTGATCACTTCAACTTCAGAAGCCATATATGTATCGTCACAGAACTCCTCACCGTCAATTTGTTCCGGTTATTAGAAATTACTGACTTTAGGGGCCTTTCTGTCGAAATTACCCAAGCTATAGGCCTGCAGATCTTACATGGCCTAAAATTCATCCACTCTTTAAACATTATCCATTGCGATGTCAAGCCGGAAAATATCATGATCCGGCTCCCATCAGACCACGACTCAAATACACTTGAGGTGAAAATTATAGACTTTGGCTCGTCGTGCTTCAAATCAGAAACCTCCTTCACCTATATCCAGTCTCGCTACTACAGAGCACCCGAAATATTGCTAGGCTGTACCAATTATAACGAAAAAATCGATATTTGGTCGTTCGGGTGCATTTTGGCCGAGTTGGTGACCGGGTATCCGTTGTTGCCTGGACGCAATGAGCTTGATCAAATCGGGTGTATTTTGGAGCTCTTTGGCGGTCCCAAATCAACCACTATCTTGAAACAAAGAAATACTTTGAAGAAGCAAATGACCAAGAACTTCAACCAGCCCAACATGAACGACCGCACGCTCAAAAAGCTCCCCCTTTTCAAGTTATTCGACATAAACGGAAAGTTGAACTTGTCGTTGCTTAATTATTACAACAGCAATCCATCACACAACGAAGAAAACGGGCCAGTGCCCCACAAGAAATTCAGATTGAATTCGCACAGCTTGGAAGTCCAGTTGAGGCTTACAGATTCCACACTCAACCAGCCCTTCGTGCAAGTATTGAATCGGATCTTTATTTGGGATCCTGCCGAAAGGGCCTCTGTGGATGACCTCTTGTCGGAAGAGCTCTTCAATAACTAAACACCAATGCATATTTTATTCTATTTTATTTTTTGTAGCATTTTTCGCAGCCACTATTTGTGCACAAAATAATTTTGCAGCAATTGATAACGACAAGTATGTTTCGGAGTATCTTTCCAAAACTAAGAAGTAGGGCCAGCCAGTCGACTATCAACCTTAGTTCTGGCTCTACATCCACATGCACCTCGAAAGAAAATTCTCCTGAAGAGGTGGTGATGCTTCTGGAGGTGCCCAAAATCAAGCGCACGTCATCTTTTTCGTCGCCAATTGACGTCAAGGCAATCGAAGATGCCATCAACAATGAGTACGACCCCGACGTGAGTTTTGATCCGTTTTCGGCCATTGAGTTGAAGCGCAGCAAAAGCTTGCCGTTCAAGCTCCAAACAAAACCGAGCTTTAGAATGCTTAGCACCAAACGGTCCGTACAGTTTGTATTGCCCGAGGACCAGACCAACGATCTTAAGCAAAACAATAGTGACGATCAACTCTTCGGTTCCGGGTCTTCTGGTTCCGGGTCTTCTGGTTCTGGGTCGTCTGTCTACGACGCAAGTAGTCGTACTGTGAGAGCGCAAAATCAGCCAAGACCCAGCGAGTTGCATGATTTATTCGCTGAGTTTATTCCAGAAGATATGATCAGAGACAGTGGTGCGAGCTCAGAGTCGTTATTCGAACAACAGCCGATTATAGTCCAAACCGACTCGACAGACGAAATACCTGAGTCCAGTACATCCAAATCAAGAGCCACGAACGAGGATGAATCGAAGCAGAAGCTACTTGACGAGTTGGAAGGTCAATTGGACTGCAGAGGATCGGGGTGGATCTCAATGCTTCAAAAAGCGTTACTTGTCTTGAAGAGTAATGCCAATGAGATTGAAAATCTCCAAGAGGACTTGAAGGAAATTAACTCGGGGTATACGGGTAAATTTCAAAGTATGTCGAGTCAGATTGTAGAGCTTACACGCGGGAAACAAGAATGGGAGTCGCAAATCAAAGAGTATGAGCAGATCAAGCTTGGCCTTGAAGAGCGTATTAAGCAGTTGGAGCATCACAACAAGGAGAATGAGCTTTTTGTGCCAAGAGCAGAGATGCAAAAAGCACTTGAGCTCAGCAACACAAAGATTGACGAGCTCGAAACCCAATGTCAAGAAATTAACACCAAGAACCACGTATTGACAGAATTGACAGGCTCGTTGAGTGAAAAGAACAAGGTCTTGCACAGGAGTCTTGACGAAAGCCAGAGAAAGATTGACCAGTACGAACGGATGGTGTACGAAAAAGATACCGAGTTGAGAGAGTTCCAAGCGAAGTTGAGCGAAAGCGAGCACTTTTTGCAGCAATTGGCCAAGAACCACCAGCAGCAGATAACCGAGCTCCACGCGAAGATAGCGGCTCATATGTCGAAGAAAACCATTGGTGAAACCTCTGTGGGAGAGGAAGCCCACATTGTATCTGCTGGGTTTCAGGAAAGGCTTCAGAAACTAGGGGACCAAATCGACCAGATGTGCCACGAACAACAGATGTTTCGAGAGTACAACGCCAATGCCACCAACTTGGTGATTTCGTTACAAGAGAGAATCACCCAAGCACACAAGCACGAGCACCACGACAAGAAGGGGGGTTCCAACGAGCTACTATACGAGACCCTCAACTACATATTCGGGCACATGTTGGATACGTTGTCGCCGCAATTCTACAAAGAGTCACTCCTGTTCTACCGCGATTTTTACGGCTTGTTCACTAAGAAGAGGATCTTTACCAGTGTGGATTCGGTTTTGCTCAAGAGACTAAGCAAGTTTTTGGTGGGAGCAGTAAATGATTTGGTCAGGCAGCTCAATCTTGCTCAACAGCAGGTCGAGCAAGGAGGCGAGGCACCCGAACAGGATGAGATGCTCACGTCTTTAACATTCATGATGGAACAAAAGATCACAAACGAGTCGGCATCACCGTCGCAGCCACCGTAAGGCTTTAGCAGTTATTTTTAGAATTGGCATTATATCGAATTATATAAATAGGGTAATCTAAGTGTAGAGGTGGGTGAACAGAGTATCAACAAAGTTGCCGCTGGGAAGAAGTATGGTGAGTGCTTTTCGTACGACGTCAACCTGAAACGCTTCAAACGGAAAGCTTTCTCCATCAATAGAAAGAAAGTGCTTGGTGTCGGTGGTCTTGGGCACGAGCCTATAAGAGTGTACTTTATAGTGCCCGATTTTGTCGGAGTCGATATGCTTGCCGTTCTTGGTGTTGGTTAGCATCGACAATGTCTCGAGAACGCTCGAGTTGGTGTCGACCAAGATCATGTCCATGGCTCCATCACAAGGCAAACACGCTGGAAAGAACTGGACGTCGGGCGACACGTACGGCAACTTACTGGTATATACGAGAGTCAACTTTCTGGCCTGGTCGTCTGGCAACTTGGACCAGTCAGAAGGAGGCGACTGACCGAGTTTTGCGTCGATCTCCAAATCGTCGTTCTTGAGCTGGTACAACTCGGGATCGCCGCCTTTGGCGTAGTGCGTTTCGTAATGCTTGGCGATCTGCGGCCTGGTGGTGGTAACGTACCGCACGTAAAGGTCGCACGGATACTTTTGTCGGGTGATGATCTTGGTGATGCAGCCTAGTTCGAATCGGATGGGCCCCATCCACCTGAGGTGTTCGGTACCTATATCACTGTCAGCAACAGCACCATAACACTGGGTCAAGAAAGACAACTTGGTTGTTTGGTCGTGGTCAATGCCTTGGGTTACGGCCATGAGATCGAGTTTGGCCAACTTCGACTTGAGCATTAGCACCGTGCATCTCGCCGGGTCGTTGGTGCCATACGAGCTTAGCGAGAGCGCGTTCCCCGACCCGCATGGCAATTGTGTGACCGCGATTTTGTTGAACGCCGCGAGCCCCTTATCTGCGCGCTGATAAAATCCGTTGATTACCTCGTGTGGTATGCCGTCTCCCGAGCAGCACACAATCACATCATACTTGTCTATATCCAAGTCCCTGGCTATTTCGGTGGCATGGCCACCATACTTGGTTTCAGTATACGTGTACTGGGCGCCCGCCGCCTCCAAGATGGGCCTGATACTGGCATTGAAGATGGCACCGGCAGAACCCGTTCCACCGTGCGGATTGATCAACACAAGGTACTTTGTGTGGGCCGGAAGGCGCGCGTACAGCCGGCTCAACACGGTGCTGGTGATGGTTTCGATGGATTCAGTAGGCGCGACGTCGTCGAACTGCACCAACACCTTGCGAAATGGCTGCGTGTGGGTCTTGGTAGGCGGGGCTGCGTACGTAATATGCATCTGGCGGAACGACGAAGCTTCGGGCGAAAAGCTCGGTGCGCAGTTCAATATGTCGTGGTACAGTATCAACGAAAGCGGCTCCTCTGAAACCGGCTGGCACCATCCACAACATGTTTGGTGCCCCTGGTCCCCATGGTCCCCATGGTACCGCTGGTTCTCCAACGTTTGGTCCGACACCCGTAGTCCCTTCGGGGCCAACCGCACAGAAACCCCCAAGTTGGCGTATAATAGTGGTTCGTTAGACATGTTCGATGTAGTTTTGCCTTGCGCCGTCGTGGTATCCAGCATGTAGTCGGTGCTTTCTACAGTGTTGGTTGTGTTGTTTTGCGAACACCAGAAAAAATGTTCCCCTCAGGCGAGTTATGTTACGATACCTTCGCTTAATAAGGCAACGGAACAACGCAAGCATTCGGTTCGTGGCTAGTGTTCGGAAAGATCGGCGGCGCGGGGCTGAGTGCTGGACTAGACGAGGCTTGGCACTCACTGATAGCGACGTTGCTACTACCACAAGCCGTGTCTTAGACCCTGCTACACCTACTAGCACCTAGTATTACTGCTCTCTACTAGTTTCACCACCTATTCGACCACTACTTGTAGTGCGACCAACTTTAGTGCCGCTAGACTACTCTGGTACTCTGGCACAAGAATGTCCTCTAAGATAGTAAACTCTACTAGTGACTCCTGCTATTACTTCACAGCTACTTTGGCACTACTGAACTATCGAGTCCTCGTCCTAGCATTCTACAGTGATCAACTACTCTAGCACGGCTGGATCGTCGCATTACTAATGCTTTACCGCACTAGCATTTGCGCTATTATGCTCGTACCACTAAGGACCTATCCAATACTCTAGACAACTGCAGCTCTAGTGAATCCTCTACCAATAGTTCATATCTTAATATTGCTAATACCTACTAGCTTACTTCAGTAGTACTACTCTACTAATGCAATTCTAGCCGTACTCTTATCTTCCTTGGTATCTAAAACTGAAATTATACTTCCAATTGTAAACAAACATTATTTTTTAAACCCTTGTTTAATCGAAACTCACTTTTCAAGAGGTTTCACCAAAAATTTATTCAACTACAAATTATTGGAACATCCTGGCATTTTCTGATCTACGGTATAATAAAACTCTACTATTTCAAAACATTGCATTATTAATAATAATACCAATACAATACTATGGTTCATCTCTAACACTACTCCTTTCTGAACCCTTGGGTACTAATCTAGTGCTAGACTCTACTAGTGATTCTTACTGGTGCTACCCACTCTAGTTTACTCTAGTTTTGTTCCCTAGTATACTCTTTTGATGTACTTCACTACTAATCGTGCAATTCCACTATTTTTCTACTATTCTAGTATTATTCATCATCTTGCAAATCCTCTTCACTCAAGGTAAAAGGCTCTGGCATTGGTGCCTCGGTGGTGTTCAATTGTCTCACCGTCTTGATCGTTTCAACCTTTTCGCCCGGCTTGGTGTCTTGCAACACAATGATACCACGGGTTCCCCTAAACTTTCTTACCGGCACAAAACGATCGTCTTTGTTGAACGATATGTAGTTGGATTGGGCTGGGAGCACTCTGGACATGTTGGATATCATGTACGGGGTCTTTGTATATCTGATGGTGGCAAGCTCATTTTTGTTTTCCTTGCTCTTATCTTTTTCGGAGGTTTCCTTTTCCTTTTCCTTTTCTTTTTCCTTCTCCTTTTTATCGTCCACAGGCTTTTCCTCATCTACATCCATTTTAGATTCATCCTTCTTATTCTGCTTCTTCTTGGCTCTAGTCTTGGCCTTGTTGGTGGTCGACAATACTACAGTGGCCAATCTGTCAGGCTGTTTTTCTTTGGCTTCTTCAACCTTGGGTGGGTACTGGAACAATTCGGGTTTGGCATGACAACTTAGCTCGAATTGGGGTGCTTTCAAATCGGCATTGACTCCAATAATTGAGGTTGGGGCAAATGATAACGATAAAAAGTGGGCAAATGGGAACCAGTACCACGATTGGGCAAATACAGTCAATCCTACAATGGCTTTGGTGTTCAAGGTATTAATATGGGAGTTTTCCAAGTTGATGGTGACGTTTCTACCTCCAGCATCAATGATACCTTGGGCCAAAGTGGCCCCAAACTTGGCCAACGCATCTTCATGTTTGTTCTTGATGGTGTCAGCATACTGTTTCTTGAAGTCTGCAACTTTTGGATACGATTCTTCGTTTTGTTGGATCAAAATCATTGCACTGGCCATCAATGCTCCTTGTCTGACAAAGTCCACTGGGTCTTTGGTCAAAGGTTCCAATACTTCGATGGCTGCTGGTAAGCTTCTACCGGCACATGAAATACCAAGGGCCATGGCAGTACCATAACGGACATGGGGATTGTGCGATTGAGACAATAATTGGACGATTTGAGGGGCTGCAGTGTAATTGGTAATCAACAAAAATCCCAAACACAACACAGAGGCTCTTCTTACATCATCAGAAGGATCAGAAGCGGCGTAATGTAACAACTTCTTGATGGCCTCGTTATTTCCTGTCCCGGCGTAAGCCAATGCTACAGTAAAAGCACCACCGTACCTCAAAATAGCGCTTTCTTGGTTCAACAAGGTTTCAATCACACTATCGGCCTTCTCTTCTCTGCCGTAGTTTAATAATGCAATACCAATAGCCAAGCCACGAATGATGTTTTCGTGCTGGGTTTCTTGGGCATAAGTAAGCATGTCGTTGATGGCCGATTCGTTGCCCGAACCCAACATCACCAAACCCATAGCCAAACCGGCGGCTTGGCCGGAAATGGCCGAGTCGGAATACAACACTACTTTAAGGGCTTCGTAAAGACTTTCACTATTAGAAGCCATACCGGCAACACCAGCACCCAAAGCAGCACCGTGCAAGGTCACTTCGGTTTCGCTGCTGCCAGCAGAATTTCCGTGTTCATCAATAAACAGTTTCAAGTAATCGATGATTTCTCTTCCATGTCCGGCATAAATTAAGCCAAGTGCAAATAACGAGCCTCCCTTGATGTGTGGAGTACCTGATGAGCCAGGCAAGTATGGTTTCAAGATGTTTTTACCTTGTGACAAGTTGCCCTTATGTATAACCCCCAAGGCGGCTGTGGCCGAGAACTTCGACCAGTTGGTGGCTCTTCCTATCCACTCCAAGTCCTTTCTAAAGAACGAGTCGTCAGTGGTACCTGCGTGCATGTAAGCATTGGCGAAAGTGACCGCGGAGTGAAAAACGGAGGATCTGCCTTCCAACAAGCTCTTTGTCTTGTTCAAAATGGAGATATCAGTGTTGTTGTTCTTGTACAAGAAAGTGATGTCTAAATCACAGGTGGGCACACCCGATAAGATGCTCAAGAGTTGCAGACGAATAGGGTCGTCTTCCTTCTTTTCTTTACTCAATTCATTGATGACGTTATCTAACAACTCTTGCGATGCGGTATTGACCAAATCAAAAGCTCCTTGATAAGCAATCAACTTTTCATTCTTTTCAAGTAACTCGGTGAAAACCTGGGTGGCCAACTTGGAATCGTTCAATTGCACAATAATCTTAAAAATGGTAAAAAAGTCTTGGTTCTGTTTTAATCCCAACAACAAGTTGATCAAGGACTTTAAAACCTCGGTTCTAAAGCTGGAATTGGTCACCACAGTATTAATACACGTCCACACGTAGTTTATCAAATTGAGGGCGTTTTCCTCATTGACTTTGATTTGTTCTTGTAGGATCTTTTCGACGATATCCAACCTGAAACTCTCGAGAGAAATGCCAACGGCCAATCTTAATTCGTTTGCTTTCAAGCATTTCTCGATCATACGCTCGAATATTCCAGTTAATCTTGAATCGATATCGACTTTGGACCCCTCGACGTACCTCTTACGTGACAACGAGCTGTAAAGATTGATGCATTGCGATACTATCGTTTCGATGTATTGCGATTGCTCCTCGATGTTGAACTCGTCGCCGGCAAACAAAGAGTACTTGACGGAGGCATCGAAATCCCCCAAGTTGTAGTACACTTTGGAGATAATCAACGCTGCCAACGACCTCTTATCAAACGATTGATCTTCATAAAGTTCTTCCAAATCGGTGATATTGTTGGCGATTTCGGCCCATAACTGGTCGACAACGTCGTTAAGCGATGTAAGAGCGTACGACTTCAACGATGAATCATCTTCACTCAAGAGCGCCAAGTATGGTGCTGCTGATACTAATGCCATGATAAACTAGTACTTCACAATGTTATGGAAAGATACGAAAAGGTATTAATCTATCGACTCTGATTCTATCAAGACGTGTTGTTCAACTAATATTACCAAATAATTGCTCTTTACTGTATACTTGTATCGTACGCTATAACTGTGTTACGAATGGCGACAATTGCCACCAAAAGCTGAACGCGCGTTACCCGGATTTCGATGGATTACTACGGGTTACAAGGAAGCACAAGAACAGGAGTAGCGTGGTGACAGAGCAGGATGTAGCTGGGCACCCAGAGGCCCATAACGGCCCACATATGGTAAAGGGCATAACTAGAGTAGCACGGTATAAGGCGATCAGAAAGTGATACCCGTCACGTGACTGGACGTCTCTTGAACCGGCCCCGACAGTTCCACACTAAGGGGATGTTGCGTAAAGTAGGATAGATAGCAAGTCCAAAGTGATACCACAAGGTCGCCAAGCTAATCAAAAGTAGGTGGGTACGATGGATTTGTTATGTTCGGCCGTCTTCGAGTCGCTTATGAGCTTGCTGGGTTTGTGACATTCTGACAAGATTGCATTTCGACGGCTATTACAATACAGTACCTTATAAATCGTGCAGCATGTACTAATGGTATAAATTACACCGGTGAGACAGGCTTACAGTTTCATTACAATGTTTGTACTTCACCCCAATAATGACAGGTTGGATTAGCGTTTTCGCGAAATAGCTGCAAAAAATCAGAAAATTTCTGCCAGAGAGCTACAAAAAAATAGATACGATATACTGAATCTTGATTGTATTATTTAGTTACTGTGCTATTGTTATAAACCAAGAAAGTTGCTCCTGTTGTAAGATGGCAAAGGTTAGCTTCAATCAGTCAGGTTGAGCTAAGCTAAAATTTATCTGTAAGGTTTTATGGCATCGTGCGACTAGGTGTCCTGTAGTTCGGAAATTGTGTGGCATCTGTACATTTTACTAGTGAAACCTTCTCATAGGGCGAGTTGGACTCAAGCATTCCCGTGTCTGGTACCACTGAGTTTTTACTTATAATTCATAATACGTTTTTGATTCTTCACTATACCGTATGTTCCCTAGACCATTAGGCGATCTTCAAGTATAGGCATTCATGAGATAGAGCACCGATATTGGGGTATGATTGGGGAAAAAATCTAATCACGTGACAAAGCGTACAGATCAAACAGCACAAGGGTGTCACAGCTGGGTGTAAGAAGTGGTTAGCGTTTAGTGATTTACTTGTATTGGATGTTTTATTTTCTATCAGGACATTAATATAATAAACGGGTGGCGATCTTGTATGGGGTTTGTTCCAATTGCTCATACAACGACTTGATATCCTGTATGTCGACATCAGAAATATCAGCCATCAAGTAGGCGACATCGCCTGAAGAGTTGGTATATTGCTTTTCGATGTTGTGGTTCGACAAGATGTTGTTGACGGTCTTCAACACACCAGGCACGTTTTGATGGATATACAACACTCTGACGGAGTTCTGTTGGTCCAAATCCAAGCCTCTCAAGGAGACTTCTGGGAAGTTTACAGCACCAGTGGTAGTACCTTCATTGATGTACTTGGTCAAAGCAGTACCGACTTCAGTACCAATGGCCGACTGAGCTTCTTCGGTAGAACCACCGATGTGGGGAGTCAAAATGACGTTTCTCAAAGAACACAATTCCGAAGCCCACGAGTTAAGCTCGTTGCTGAACAAACCATCACCGTTCTTGGCTGGTTCGTGTGGATACACGTCCAACGCCGCACCCGCGATCTTGCCAGCCTTCATGGCTTGGACCAAGGCAGGAATATCCACAACTGTACCTCTGGAGGCGTTTATCACGAAGGATCCGTCTTTCATGGCTGCAAATTGTGGAGCGCTCAATAAATTCTTGGTTTCGTCGGTTGCAGGCACGTGGCAGGTGACGAAGTCAGCCTTGCTTAACAATTCGTTAAGCGACTCGACTTGTTTGGAGTTACCCAAGGACATGATCATCTGGACATCGTAGTAGATGATGTTCATACCCATGGCTTCGGCCAAAACCGACAATTGGGCTCCGATATGACCGTATCCAATAATTCCCAAAGTCTTACCTCTGATCTCCCAACACTTGGCAC
The DNA here is from genome assembly GCA_030568655.1 of Suhomyces prunicola. NCBI lineage: Eukaryota > Fungi > Ascomycota > Pichiomycetes > Serinales > Debaryomycetaceae > Suhomyces > Suhomyces prunicola. Next base: position 141,546 of record JAJMGJ010000011.1, read on the forward strand.
TGACCTTGTTCCAAGTTCCGGTGTGCATTTCGATCGAACGATCGCCCAATTGTCTTGCCAAAGTGATGATTTCAGCAATGACCAATTCAGCCACCGATCTGGAGTTGGAGAATGGCGAGTTGAACACAGCAATACCGGACTTGGCAGCGAAGTCCAAGTCGACCTGGTTGGTACCAATACAGAAACATCCAATGACCACCAAGTTTCTGGCGTGTTGTAATATTTTTTCGGTCAATTTGGTTTTGGATCTAATACCGATGGCATGGACGTCTTTGATCTTTTCAATCAACTCATCTTCGGGCAATGACGACTTGTACGCTTCAACTTGGTATCCTTGGTTGTGGAAAATGGTGATGGCGGTCTGGTTGACGTTCTCCAACAACAAGATTTTTATGTCACCGGTGGAAAAAGGTTTAAGGCTCTTGGTAGCTTTTTGGTTAGGAGGAACAAATTGGTTCATGAACGAGTGGGTGGGCGAGGTGGAGACTGCGTTCGGTGAGCCTGAGATATTCATGGCTCTCTGGAAAGTATTTGCTATTTGCTGAGGTGATGACATGATGATTTTACTGGGGTTATTACTCGAGTGGTACCACCTGAAAATAGTTCACATATATATATATTGGAAAAATTTTAATGAGTAATAATCAAGCGAGAAACGAGGGCGACTTCCGACCGGGCCCACTGCGCTGCGCACGTGACGTTGCCCAATCTTGGCCCTGCCATTCGCCAGATCAGGCTTGGGTTCGGGGTGTGAAAAATTTTCCTGCCTCTGTTGGATGTCGAGGAGGGGGAATGGGGAGGCCGGATTTGTTTGAGGGTGAGTTGTAGGTGCTGTAGCGGTTGTATAAGGATGCTATGGATGTACAGATCAGATGGTGGGGTAGGAGATAACAGATAAGTACCAGTGACTCGGAAATTGACTCGGGCCCATCGTCGGCATAGCGCCGACTCCACGTGACAGTTTCAGTGCGCAAACCGTGCAGCAACAACCAGTAGCAGCGCCTGTGTAGGAGCGACCCGTGTAAAAAACGACCACCTATGGCAGCACGAAGGGTGTTTTCATAGACTTTCACCGTCTGGACCTGGACATTTGGACTGGAGCTTTTAGGCCGGCCGCTTAGACTTTACGGGGTTACTAGCAAGGGACGTCTGTATGGAAATCCGAGGCAGGGGAAGAGGGGTAGTAGGCTATTTCCACGTGACAAACACCCACGCTAGAGATAGCGGGCCACAGACACTGTAGGGATAGTGTAGAAGGGGGCTAGTTACAACCGCACCTACAGCGGCACCTACAACGGTACCTATACTGCACCTACACTGCACCTACACCGCACCCTCAAACAATTGACGTACGATTGTCGCCCTGGCCTAACCCCATCCCCTTACTACAACCTGAAACGTCAAATTAGCGAGCCGTACATTATTTTTTCAGACCCCGTATCCTGGATTGTTGGTGCTACTTGTTTACTCTGGACTTACCCGTCGCAAGTATGAGGTGAGGACCATCACGATCTGGGTCTGAAACCAGATCAAGTGCCTTGCCGTTGTCTGACCACCATTTGTACGATGTCTTGGGTCGATATGTACGCGCTTGTGTCACATAATATTGTGCCGTTAACGTGGGAGGCGAGCAGGGTGCGTCGGGCTATTGTAGTCAGGTGACGACGTGCGTTTTATCAACCTAGTCGTCTTGACGGCATCATCCTGGCTACTGGCTCGTCTAGCACTGGCATGACTACGTTCCACTCGGACCAGGAATTCCTTGTGGTAATGCAGCGACAATCTGGAGCTGAAACACGCCCTGATTGTCCTACATTCTACACCACCCTCTCTCTAGCACTGCTTTTCACCCGTCCCGCTTGTTTGTTTACATCGTAATGTGTTCCTATTGTGCTCCCCGAATCTAATTAAAAATTCTATTGTATCCTCTCTCTTTGGCACCTGTACCCTTCTTCTATGCTACAAGCCACAGACTGTTTTCTGGAATTTTTCCTGCTCCCCTGCAATTTACCAAATTAACGACGCAGTTTCGCATCAGCTCGACTAATTTGTTGTGAAATCTTTCAATATTTTAAATCTGTATCCATCTGTACCTACTTACAAAGATAGGGTAACATTACCTACTCACCAAGACAGGATAACATTATTGATCCACCAAACTCGAAAACTAATCAATTAACCGTATACTTGTTTACCTGTTCACTTTGTTTATCAAGCTTCAATAACACACCTAGCAGGTGAGAATGATAATGTCTGAGTTGACTTCCTTGCAACAGAATGATTCTGACCATGCATTTGAAAACGAACCCCCAAAAACTTCATTGACCTCTCCATTCAACCCTCCACCTCAAAACAGCCTGTCGCCTGAAAACTCCAACGAACCCGATTCCACCACCGGCTCGTCTTCGCCTTCTTCCACATCGTCTGAACCGTCAAACTCCACCAATTCCACCACCTATATAGCTGCTGATCATCCTGGTCTTCACACCACGGCGTCTAACAACCACATTAAGGTCATCTGTCGGTTCAGACCCGAAGACGAAAGCGAGAACAACAAAGGAAAAAACATCACTTCGTTTCCTGATGCCAATACGGTGGTAATTGAGGGAAAAGATGGCCAGAGTACCTTTACTTTTGACCGAGTTTTTCAAGAGAACTCGTCCCAGATAGATATCTACAAGTACTCTATTAACAAGACCGTAGACGATTTGTTCAATGGTTATAACGGGACCGTCTTGGCATACGGGCAAACTGGCTCTGGTAAGTCGTATACCATGATAGGATCTCCTCGTGACGAGGGGGTAATACCTCGGATCTCCGAAGACATTTTCAGCAGAATCCAGCTGGGATCCACCGAAATAGAGTATACCGTAGGTGTTTCATTTATGGAACTTCATTTGGAAAGCATCAAAGATTTGCTCGATGTGTCCAATAATAACGACCACAAGTTCTCCATTCACAGCGATAAAATCAACGGAATGTACGTCAGAGGTTTACTGCAGGCGTTTGTCTCGTCCAGTCACGAGCTCAACTCTATTCTTAAGGAGGGTTCCAAGTCCAGAACTGTGGTTTCTACCAACATGAACGTCGAGTCGTCCAGATCCCATGCCATATTCCAAATTAAACTTACCCAAAAGCACACCTCGTCAGGTATCATGAAACGAAGCCACTTGTTCTTGGTGGATTTGGCAGGTAGTGAAAAAGTAGACAAAACTGGGGCTGTGGGCCAGACTTTGGAAGAGGCCAAGAAAATCAATAGCTCGCTAAGTGCCTTGGGAAACGTCATCAACTCGCTAACCGAAGGTAAATCGACCCACATTCCTTACAGAGACTCGAAATTGACCCGGATATTGCAAGAAGCATTGGGAGGAAACTCCAGAACGTCGTTGATTATCAACTGTTCTCCCTCTTCCTTCAACGAAGCCGAAACTCTATCCACTTTGCGGTTTGGTGTCAGAGCCAAAACCATCAAAAACACCGCTCTGATCAACACCGAGTTGAGTGCAAGCACTTTACGGCAGAAATTGGCGCAATTGGAGAAAATTAACGAGAATAACCAGTTGTACATTAAACAGTTGGAACTCGAACTCGGTCAGTGGAGGAGTGGTGATAGAAAATCCTTGCTTTCGTCCTCTCAATCCAACACCGCCACCAGCCCAAGGCAGTCTCCTAGAGCCTCTTCCATTCTGTCCATTCCTGCTGCCGTGGGCTCGAGTATTCCCACCAATATCAGAAACGCCATGATCTCTCCCAGAACCCCCACCAAAGACTTCCAGTCCAAACTACCCGTTCCAGCTTCTGCAGCTGCTACGCCGTCCACCAGAATCCCATCTGGCGGTATCCAAGCATCTTCCTCTCCGTTAATAACTAGCAAAGCAACGTTTCAGCTTAGTGAAGAGATCGAAAGAAGAGACAAAAAGATTGCTGAATTGGAAAATACTGTACTTGGGGTAAAGATGAACAATCTCAGAAACAGTCTCGCTGAAGAATCAAAGCTTTTTACCCTTGAAAACTCTCTCTACAAGCTTAATAACAAGCTCAATGATGTTGAAAGTATCAATGTCAACTTGCGCAAACACTTGTTGATCACCGAAAAGATCATAGAGAGCCGTGATCTCAAGATCAACAAGTTAAAGGCTTCATTAAAAGAACAACAACTCTTGGTTTCGAGAGAAACTTTGGGCTTCCGCCATAAATTAGGAGATATCCAGCTGAAGTTAGAAATGTTGAACAAGGAAAAGCAGGAGGAAATCTATAGTCAGGCCAGAGAGAGCATCATGAGAGAGAGTATGTATTCTGTCGACAGCACCAAGGCACGGGACAGCATGTTTTACTTGGACAACAAAACCAAAGAAACATTCATAGACATGGACCAGAAATCGTTTCTTGAAGAGCAAAAGAATGCCAGGAGAGATGCCAATCTTTCATTAAGACAAAACGAAGGAAAAAACAGTGAAGACAAGCTGAATGACCTGATCTCGAGCGAAGAGGAACAGCCAGCCAAAAATACCAAATCGTTTATATTACCCAAAGCCGCTACTGTTTCTCATGAAGTGTTGCCCAGTCCTCTTAGCATTCAAATGCCTGAGTTAGACAAGGTGTCTTCAGGATCTTACAACGAAACCAAACCACTTGCGGCACCAGCAGTGACCTCCCCAGACTTGTCCCTCAACAGACAGATCTCCCACCACAAAATGGGAACCATCGATGAGAATAAAATGTTCAAAAACCCAGCTCTGACAGGCAGGTTTGAGGACTCACGCGGAATGGGTAGACTCGAAGTTCCTGAGGGCAAAAGCGACTTGGACGATGACCTGGACCTCCCTGAGTGTGACCTTGATGATGTGCAGCTTGATGACGACGAGGACAGTCCAATAAATTCCAACCAGGATGAAAAGGGCAGCCTTGACGAAACCTTGATCAGTGCCGAGTCCAAGGTAAACTTGAAAAGAATATCGCTTGTCGATTCGAGCAAATTGTTGAGAGACTCGTTTGCAGAGTTGAATGACAGAACTATGCACTCTTCAATAGCGGAGCAAGACAGTTCGATTCTCAACTTCCATCAAGAATATCTTTCGATAGGCGAGTTTTTGCAAGAGAGTAAAACCAGGTCACTTGATTCCATAAGGCATTCGCTTTCGGAGTTAGGCGACGTCGAAACCTCAGAAACATCTGGCATGTTTGACTCCCCACCCAATTCGTCCAAAGCTGGTCTTAACTTGCGTATTGTCAAGCCTTTACGTGGTGGCGGAAACATCATGCAAAGAATCAATTTGTTTCAATAAATACCAAGACTTTGTAGTCTTCTACAGTCCCCCCATGCATCAAATAGTTTATATTATACCCATTCTGTTCTTGATATAATTTTATATACAGTATCTTTTAGCCTCTGTACAAATGCGCAAGGAATCCGAAGAACACACAAGCGGATCGGATAACTCGATGGTACCTATGCGTAGAGCAATATCGATTTTTGACAGAGTAGGCGATAAACGCACCCACTCGCAACGATGTCGTACTCTACAATTACCAGGAAAACGTTAATGGTTGATATAGTTGCCTAGTGTTCGTGGTACTTCGAGCAATGATGTCAAGCCTCCGACCTCGAACTAATCCATTACCGATGTTGCAACTCTTACGCACGAAAAAAAACAATGCAGAGTTAAAATTTTCGTGCGTCTTTGCGAATGACGTCAATTGCCGGTTTGAAGCAGCCCGCACAAATCGTCAGTTTCACGTTAGATCTTGCCGTCGGGTTTCCGTGAACAATACCGGCACTCATGAAACAACCGTCGAACAATCCCCCTCATCAGCGCTTACGTACTGAACTAGAGCAACTATCCCCCAAACCAGCGTAGGGCTTTAGTCTGAGGGGACGAGAGGTAATCGTGCATAAGCGGTGCAGCACAACAGTCGCGGGGCTCGTGATCGTATAAGAGCTACTGACATCTTCTCGTCATAGGTGTTAGGGGCCAGTATATATTGACGAAGCCTCGCTGGCAACGAAGTCAAACATTCTATTATCTTTACCCCGGCATTCTTGGTTTGAACCAATGGATTTCTCGTCTAGATTGTTTGGCAAATTTGCATCCAAGGTCCTGGCCACCAACAACTCAAACCCGAGAGTGGTGCAAGGGTCGCCAGAGGAAATCGCAAAAATAGTGCATGAGGACATACTATTGGTCAAGTCTGAAATCAAAAACTACAACGAACTCACCGGTCTATTCACCACCAACAGCCTATACTCCAAGTTGTACAAACTATTGGAAGCAGACCATGCGCAAGAACTTGACAAGTTGAGGCGACAACACGAGCACCAAACCTCCACTGTGGCGTACCAAAGACTGCTCCTTGCATTGTACAAGAAACACGTAGCAGACTACAGCAACTTCTTGGACATGTTGAAGAACAATTACAATCACGGCATTTACGAAACGAAAATAGTCAATTATCGTCTCACGTCGGCATCAGATTTGTCAGTTTCCTCCGAGCCGAGATCAAGGAGCTCGGTCTTTTCCATCACGCCCTCGCACAGATCCTCGGCCAACGACTCAGCAAGACCGCTGTCAGAATTCGAAAAGATATCTGACGACGCACCCGACCATCTTCTTGACCCCATTTCATTCAACTTGTTTGGTGATGCCGTCATCACCCCAAGTGGCATTACCTACGAGAAAACAGCATTACTCGAACATTTGCACAAGAAAGGAAAGTTTGATCCTTTGACACGCGAACCGTTGAGCGAGGCCCAATTGTATCCTAACTTGGCAGTAAAGGATTCTGTAGAGCAGTACATTTCAGCCAAGCAAGACGAGTTGTCTAGGAGTAAATAGATACAATCTACCACAAATGCAAAACGACTCTAAACCACGCGGATAAACTGCGATCTGATTGCCTAATTTGTAGTGCTGCGTCAGATCGCAGGGCTCACAAGGCCGCCGCTAATCCGTGCTCAGACAACACCAGCAAGTAGCAAGCGACGAGAGTCGGGCAGTAGCTTTCCACACCATAGGTTGCAGCATCCTAGTAACAGAGGCGTGGGCTTGCCAGAAATACCCTACCAATAACAGAGGATAGTCCTTTTTGTGCTCTGGGTCGGGTATTTCTGCGCTACCATATGCACGTGACCGGGCGCTACCACACCTCCGACACCGCTCAACCAATCGAGCGGGCTACGGGAATACGACACCACAGTATGTATGTGTCTGAACAACGGCAAACACGGTTGAGCGAGCTCAATCAGCAGCTCTGGCAGGCCGGAGTCACCGGTATGCTCAGAGGATCTCTTATAGCGTTGGTTTCGGGGGCGTATTTCAGCTACAGATACAATCACGGGCACAACGCCCGATTCTTTAAAACTCCCTACAAGGTGTGGTGGTTCATAAGTTGGAATGTGGTGGGCATTATATTCACCACGGACGTGGCCAAGATGAAGATCTCGCGGCAGGTAGCAGTAGAGGACGAACTAAAGAGAAACGAGTACCTCCAGGCCACGGGCTCTAGGGGGTAGATCAACCACGACTAGTAGCATTGGGGGCTAGATTTGCACCCGCAAGAACCAACGAGAGACTAGCGTTGGCCTCACTGAGTCAGGGCAGATCTATTGTATGTACAGTGCCTACCGCAATACGAAGTAGCCAATGCCGATTCGTATACTCCTAGTGATCTGATCTGGCATGGAATCAAGTATCTCGTCAAACTGGATATAGTAAGAGATATATGTATGAACAATGAAATAATATATTAACGTGTAGATAATAGAAGAGGTTCAAAAAATAAAGTCCGCTTATACGTTGAACGCTTCCTCATGGAACTTGAGACCATACTCTTTTGCCCATAACTTGACGTTTTTGACCAAGGCCTGAGGTCCAGCCGAAATCACCCATATTTTCTCGGCATCGATATCCTCTTGACGCACTTTGTTCTTGGGCAAATCTCTACAACACACTAGGTTGTTGGAGTCGTCATGGACAGGACCCGAACACTGGGTGAAGCCTTCGTTGAGACACCAATTGTAGTACTTGTAGTTCAACGTCGGTCTGCCTCTGTATATTTTGTGCTGGAGGTTCAAGCTCTTGACACAGCTCGTGAATTGCTGAATATGACTACGGGTGGTGTCCGAAGCGTTGGGGCCAGGCACAGGAATAAACGGTTCGTTGTACGAAGCAGACTTGTTGGAGGGAACGCGGGATAATGGTACACCAGGCTCGGCAAATGACGTAATCGACTCTTGTGATTCTATCGAATGGGTGTCTTCTACGTTGGTACAGTCACAAGAGTCGTCATCGGAGTCTTGTTCGTCGTCATGGGAGATATCCACGGACACATCTTCATCGTTATTGCTTGACTCAGGTGGTAGAAGCGGATCCGTTTCGTTGCGTTCCAAATCAGATGCAAAGAAGCTCAGAGATGAGCTGGCGTGTCTAAGTCGAATCGAATTATCATTGAATTGGTGTTCGCCAGTAATAAAGATTTCAAAGTCATCGCCATGGATAAACCCATCAAAGTACTTGATGACATTGACATCGCGGTAGTCTTTAAGGACCCAGACGATTTTCACGGGAATCCCGTGGTAGTTCATGACCCGAAGAATGGGCAATGCAAACGAAATCGCCAGTCCTCCTATGACTATCAACACTCGTTTGGCGGCGATTTTCAATTTGCTGATGGAAAAAGAGCCGGAATCGCGGTTTTTGGAGGTGATGAACAAGAGATGGGGATCGTACGAGCCGCAGATGAGGTACCGGCGATTATTGGCCATTTGGAACGTGCCGTTTCTCACAATAAGCTTTTGGAAATTGTCCTGCGGCAAAGACGCTAGGGTATATGGATGGTAGTTGGGAATAAGCTGAGAGTACGCCCGCCGTATCCACGATGGGTGGTGCTCACATATTCGGATATGGGCGCCCGGATTGACCGAGCGCTTGGCTACAAGCTTGTTTGGAAACTCGATCAACGACAAGTTGGGTGAAACCACGGTGACTTTTAGATCTTGCGGCGTTGGTGTTATTCTGGTGATGCGAATACGATGGGCGATCTGGCCCACGAGAATGCAAATGTTGGCTGCGGTGTACCAGGTGATTTTCGTAGGTCTTACGTGGAACTGGAGGCATACGACAATTAGCCACGAGCAAGCATAATGACTGAAGTAAAAGAGTTTGTAGAAACGGTCACGGAGCTTCAGCAACGAGGTGAGGGCAATGGTACAGAGCCCCAAGCAGGCTGCCCATCCGTAGAGATTTTCAGGTTTCCAAGCCTTGGACCAGGTATTTTTCAAGTTAAAGTAGCCACAGTAAAGTGCAGTGTGGGCGATGACCTGGAGAATGATGAGTCTTGAGAGCCATTTGTGAATAGGCAAAAGGCTGAGGTAGAGTGTTCGTGGAAGCGGCGACGGGCGAAGGGTCAAGAAGAGGACTGTGGGCAAGCACACGGTGGCCACCTTTCCAAGCCGTTTGGCCAAGTAGATCAAGTCGCCGTGGTTAATCTCGGCAAAAGAAAGCGACGTGAGAACAACCGTCCAGAACAAGGTGAGGAAAATGGTGTTGGAATGGTACGAGATGTAGAACACCCACGACTTGAGCGACGACGCCAGTGTTGTCTGGAGGCGGCGCCACCAACTGGGCTGTTGCCGTAGGTGCTGGCCGGGATATATGAAGGCATTGAGGAGGCGGTTCATGCGCCGGAGGCACGAGACACGAGCCAATGGCGTCCAGCTGTGGAAGTGAAGGTAGGCATGGACGGGGATCACGAGGATGAACAAGGCAAGGATGGCGGTGGTGATATAGCCGTAGCGGTCGGTTGTGACTTGGCGTAGGTCGGAGTACTCTTTGGATTTGGTGGTAGGGTAGTGGAAGTAGGGGAAGAGCGTCGATAGCCAGAACTGCCAGTGGGAGAACATCGATGAGGAGGTCATTCACTGGATCATCACCGACGGAATAGACAATCAGACGTGGCTTTCCGTCGCCATCTAGTGCACGGCGTTGTGCGAGTCGGAGCGAGAAAAGACAAATGTGTTGGTGCGGGTAATTTATGAGCTACTGCTACGTACTATTAGATAGATATGGAAGGTTGTTTTGTGACTATTTTTCTACATTAGTATTGGCGGCTAGGAGAATGGTGGCTTTAGGCCAGTGTGGTGTACTCAGGATATTTCGAAGTACACCCAGGAGTACACCCAGGAGTACACCCAGGAGTACACCCAGGAGTACACCCAGGAGTACACCCAGGAGTAAAGTCAGTAAAGTCAGTAAAGTCCGCAGTATGGTCAGTCATTGTGTCACTATACTCAGCACAGACAGTGGCATGGTCAGTGTACGCTAGTGCGGTGAAGACGGTGTCGTGTCCTTCTTCGCCCTCTATGTGTCGGTAGTGCGAATTGCTGCAAATAAAATCCATGATATTACTGCGAGTGCAGCTCGAGTGGAATAGCATTATTGCTTGCGCATTTGTGTACCGTGCTCTATTCTGCTTGACTAATACAAGTTCCTTATGTTCTTTTGCTTCTTCCGCTTGGACGACTCTATCATGCCCGAACGCGACGGTTTGGCGGGCTTAGCCGAATAGTTTCTCGAGTTGCCTCCGTTATTGTAGTTGTTGGTATAGCTATTATTATAATTATTGTAGTTGTTGTAAGGCTTGTTATTGTAGTTCTTGGGCTTGGCTGGAACACTCGCCACGAACCCGCTCCGGGTGGGCGCTGCGCGCGGCCCGCGTGGGGTATTGGCGGGTATACCTGGTGATGGCCCGCGCGGAGGTCGCGGTGGGATTCGCGATGACCCATAGAAGTCGCGCCGCGACGGCTTCCGGCTCTCAAGACGGTGGAAGTACATGGGCCTGTACTTCTTGGGGAGATTGCTCCCGCTGAAGGCGCTCCCGAAGTTGGGGACACGCGACGTTCTTGTTTCGGGACACTCGTCTCCATAATGCTGGTCGCTGGCGCAGTTGTAGCATGCAATCACAGGAAGCACCAGACTCTCCTCGGTGTCGTCGGTTGCTTTCGTAAGATACGACCGCCAGATGCTGGGGCAGGTGTCTTCGCCGTGGCTGAACGTATCGCAGTCGCGACAATACTGTCTCTTGCGCGTTTTACTGGTGCACCCCGACGTCATATGGCCCTTTTCGCCACACCGCGAACAGATCATCGTGGTGGGACACTGTGTTTCGTAATGGTCTCCCACCACCCCGCACTTGTGGCACACCACGGTCTTGCACTTTGCTCTGATGTGTCCGCGCTTGTGGCAGTTTGCGCAGAGAGGGCCCAAACTCTGCTGGGCGTTGATTGTGCCCGCGCCCGGATCCGTCACTCCAAAGTACCGGCCCTCTCCTCTGAGCTCTATCAACTCGGTGGCGTCGTCGTTGACCTGGTCGAACGAAAACGATGTGATCCCATCCCTCTTCTCTTTCGACTCCTTGGAATCCGCCGAATCCTTGGTATCGTCTATATTCTTTTTCTCATTTATTTCTACCGACGCTTCTGTCTGCTTGTCGGTTTTCTCGGTTCCCACTTTGTACGGTAGCACTTCTGACATGTTGTTGATGATAAATTTTTTGCTCATCGATGAAATTTAATTCGGCTGCGATAGTGAGGTGGTACGAATCAGCCAGGTAGGGCGGCCAGCCATTGGCAGCAACAATAGGGAATACACTATGTGATGCTCTACAGACAACATCCTAGCATCTATTCTGACGCCTACTCTTTGAGTGAGTGCTCTACGCTGTGCAGACCCAAAGACCTGGTCTACACCTGGTCTACAAAAGTACTCAAAGGTGCTTACTTTGAGTATTGTATTGCGTATAGACTGCTATCCTACTCTGGTTAGCATCCTAGATAATATTCGGTGAAAGATTGTCTAGATTGTCTAGGTCTTCCATTGTACGCCTACTCTAGCACGTACTACTCCATATTGCAGTGTACTCTCAGTATTATCATCTCGTAGCATATCGCGTTCATTTATTCTCACAATACATTTCTCACCACATGTTCACCGACCTGGCCCTGAACAGAGTCAGGCAGGCCACCGACTTGGACCGAGCTCTTCAAGTACTCTTGCTTCAAAAAGAAGGCCAAGGCATAACATATCGAAGACAACAAGAAAAAGACCGCAACCACAATCAAACTGGTCACTTGGACCGTCAACGAGACCCACTGGATCACACTCATCATCAAGTAGAACCCGCATCTAGGCAAGTTGTCGTCGAAGTTCCGGATGAAGTTGGTGAACTTGTCGGTCAAAGGACAGATCTTCAACAAGAACGGAATCTCAACAAATATAACAACAAGCCCCTGCACTATACAGATGATTGAAAACACAATCACCAACGAGGCATGGAAGATGTTGGCCACCCCCAAGGCCAAACAAAGAAGTACTGTCAAAAGACTGATCCATTGGCCATACACAGAAAAGTTTTTTTTTTTGAAATCGGACGAGAGTCCTCCCAAGACATTGGTGGAGATTGTTTCTGCTAAACCCATGTTGCTTGTAGAAGAACGTTGTTGTTTGTTTGCGTTAATTATGGTGAATTAGTGAATTAGTGCGAGTTTTGGGAGACAAGAAATACGATAGTAAAAATTGTACTAGAGGCAATACGACATATACATAGCTATTTAGGTTGGCCACCAGATGATGGCTACCAGATGATGGCCACTTGCTGATGGCCACTTGCTACAACATACCCACCTACCGTGTAGCTCGTAAACTACTATCTACGGGGCGGAGGCGCGATCCAGTAGACTTTAGGCTAGACGAAAAGACAAAGAGAAAGCAGCCCAAACAACAGAGTGGACGAAACAAATGCAGAAGAAGCAGAATCCGTATGTCACTCAGTGTCTTGTCTCTCCTCGTTTTAATTATTTCTCTTCTCCTCCTTCTTGTCCATTGGTTCGCGCACATCGCACCTCATCAGAACGATCTCGAGTATTGCTAGAACCCATCATGGGTAGAGAAACCGTTATTGCACTAGTGGGAAAACCGTCTTCGGGTAAGTCCACCACGCTCAACTCGCTAACCGATGCAAACGCCAAGGTCGGTGCGTTCCCGTTCACCACCATCGACCCCAACAAAGCTACTGGGTACTTGGAAGTCGAATGTGCTTGCAAACGGATGAATTTGCAGGCGCAGTGCAAACCCAACTATGGGTACTGTAGGGACGGAAAAAGAGGGGTTCCGATCATGATTCTAGATGTGGCGGGTCTCGTGCCCAACGCGCATTTGGGTAGAGGGTTGGGCAACAAGTTCTTGAGCGATTTGACCGAGGCCGACTGCTTGATCCATATAGTCGACGCTAGTGGGACCACCACAGCCGAAGGGAAAGCCACGCGAGGATACGACCCGCTCCAGGATATTGAGTGGCTCCAGGATGAAATCTTCAGGTGGATTCTTGGTAACTTGACCGAGAGATGGGGCTCGGTGGTGCGTAGACACACCTCCACCAAGTCGTCTACGTTGGAGACCCTCCGGGCACAGCTAGGGGGTTATTCTGCCAACAAGCAGATGATTGCGCGCGCGCTCGATTTGCTCCCCGGCCTCGCACCACTCCAAGAGTGGGACACCGAGGTGATCGAAAAGGTGGTCAAGGCGTTCATGCAGGTCAAGTTCCCCACGGTGTTGGCGTTGAACAAAATGGACCACCCGGACGCCGACAAAAACGTGTCGAAAATCATCTTGAAGTACCCCGAGTCCAAGGCGGTGTTGACGTCGTCGATCACCGAGGTGTTTTTGCGCAAATTGGCCAACCAGGGCTACATCAAGTACGACTCGGGCACCGAGTTTGTGGACACCGCGGACGACGTGCCGGGGTTGAAGCCCATGGACGAAAAGCTTGCCAACAGAATCGAAAACATCCGTGATTTGGTGCTATATAGGTTTGGCTCCACCGGGGTGGTGCAGCTTCTCCAAGCCGCCGCCAGTTTGTTGGATCTCGTGGCGTTCTACCCCGTAAAGAGTATGAATTTTGCCGGCGACGTTTTCCGCGACTGTGTTTTGGTCAAAAGAGGTACGCCGGTGATTTCGGTGGCCCGTAAAATCATGGGCGAGGTCACCATAGCCTCCATAGAGGGGGTAGGCGGAACCAGAGTGGCAGAAGAAGATACTGTTGACGTAGGGCACAACGACATCTTGTCGTTCAAAGTTGTCCCTGGAGGAAGATAAAGATAGCCGCACAAAGTCGCACTTCTCCGACACGGACTCCGCGCATCTGTATATAGATAGAGGATAGACCAAATGATAAACGTGTAGTGCTTCACAGTATAATGACTGTTTGTGACACCATCACCAGCACCAAGTTGTCGGCAGAACACGCCGAGAAATTGCACCAGTTGGTCGAGGCTATCCCCACCATATTGGGCAGGCTAGACAACACGGAGTACGACGAGATCTTTGGATGGCGCATCAACGTCGATCACGAGGCGCATGTGGACGTTGGGGTCCGAAACGAGATCTTGCTCAAGTTCTTGGTGGCCAACGAGTACGACGTCGACGCTACCATCGACAAGGTTGTGGGCACGTTGAAGTGGCGCCACAAGTTCCAGCCGTTGAGCGCGGCGTTCGACGAGAAGTTCGACTCGCAGTTGACCTCTTTGGGCGTGATCACCGATTTTGGCACCAAGCCTAACTTGAAGGTGGCCACCTGGAACTTGTACGGAAACTTGAAGAATCCCAAGAAAATCTTCCAGGACTTTGGCGAAGAGCTGGGCGGGAGAGTGGGGTCGCCGTTTTTGAGGTGGAGAATTGGGCTCATGGAAAAGGCGCTCACGTTGGTGGATTTCACCTCCACCGACAACAACCGGATTGCCCAAATACATGACTACAAAGGCGTTTCGATGTTCAAAATCGACCCTGGCATGAAAGCGGCCACCAAAGATATCGTGGCCATCTTTGGCGACAACTACCCCGAGTTGTTGTCCATCAAGTTCTTTGTCAATGTTCCTGCGTTGATGGGGTGGGTGTTTACGTTTTTCAAGAAGTTGGGTATAGTCAGCAGTGCGACTTTAAAGAAGTTCCAGATCATGTCGGGAGGCGATTTGAGCGAGTATTTTGGTGCGGAACTTCCCAACGAGTATGGGGGTAAGAGTGGGGTGCAGATTTTTGGTTTGGAGGCTGCAAAAGCCAAGATCCCAGAGTACGGAGATGTCCTCTTGAAGAGATTGGGGAGTGAGAAGATAGCCGCCATCAACGATGAAGTTGATTAATGCGCAGACTTCAAATACACAGACACTGCAAAGCACCCAGTATTAGGTTTGACCTAGCTGCAAATGGTTCGAATGAGTGCGCAAAAGGCTAGCTAGCGAGAACACAAAATACGGAGTCCATAGATACGAGTCGAGTATTGTAGAGAATTACAGCCGTATTGCCAGATAGTATTAGATATAGCGCACTAGATGAGAGTACTGCTTATACACAAAGTATTCTTTACACATTGCTCGAGCATGAGTATTTGAAACACCGGCATATGGTTGCTTGTGTGAGAGACCTGTACTGCACACTCTTAAACTTTAATGGTCATAGCCAGATGGTCAGATGGTTTATGGCTGTCGCAGCCAAACGTGTCAAGCATTCCGTCGCCCACACTCGTTCGCAAATCTAAATACGGCAGATCTAAGCCTTCGTAAATTACCGCACCATCCGGCAGTCCCACATCAAACCACTCTGCGACTGTTTGTATCCCTGCTTTATCGGACCAAACCTCCACAAACGTAGCTCATCTTCAACACCCCACACCTGTAGTACCCTCACTAGCCGGGGCCTCTTGGCTAGCCTCCTCTTGGCTAGCCTCCTCTTGGCTAGCCTCCCCTTGGCTACCCACCCTCAAACTTCGAATCACTACGTAGTGCTCGCCCTCTTTGTTGCTTGGTTCGGAAAAAAGAAACCTGGCCTCCTGACACAATCTGCGCAGTCAGTGTACCGTGAGAATTGTGTCAACCCTGATTAGAGTCTGACGATAAATCGCCACAGATTGATAATATTCGGCTCGTCGAACCAATCACCACATCGAACTTCATCTCACAGGTCTGGCTTGCTTCTGATCTACCTGCTCTGATCTACCTGCTCTGATCTACTTGTTCTGATCTACTCGCTCCGATCTACTGGTAAGCAGAATACTATCGGTTTTATTCTATGCCTCGTTCGTTTGGACTAGAAAAGCTAAAACGGTCGCGAAGGCTGTCTGAGCCGTCTAGCTTGGACATCAAGACCCACCGCGACGGGCGCAATAGTCTTTCCAACCCCATGATAATCATCTCCGAGTCGTTTGATAATGCGCTCCACAGTCGCGGCTACACCAGCGGAGGGGACGACGACAAGACACCAGGCTCGCACCACAACCACCGTATCCGGGCCCAGTCCATGTCGCTCATCACCTCGAACTCACGCTCAAGATCAAGATCCAAGTCCCGAAGCGTCAGCGGTGCTGCTCTGCCACTTCCAGGCTCCACAAAGAAACACGTCAAGGAGCTTATAAAGCAAGAAACGACCCAGATTATCAGCAAAAAGCTTCTCACTTCGCTCCAGGATTTGGGTCTCCAGAACCCCATACCGCTCAAAACCACTAATGGGTCGTACAACGGCTCCACTTCCAAGACCACCAAGTTGTATGTGGCCAACACGAACGATGTAATCTACCTAGCGCCCAGTTCGTCCGCCAGTTTCACCTACGAAGATGTGGAAAATGGCGGAAACTCCCACAACACAAACAACTTGGGCGTGGACGACTTGCTCACTATGGACAACCAATACAACGACCCGGACGAGGACGAGAGTGCCATACTTAGCGACTCCGAAGACTTCATTTCAAGCTCACAGTTCAATGATAACGTGCGTCGCCATTCAAATAGCTTCAACAACACTCCCATAAGTGACCCCAATTTGAATGCCACTCCTCAGAGATTGCAGCAAAAAATGCAGCTGTTTTCTTCACCCAACTATCTATGCACCAAAATCGACTCGGACCAGCCTATTCCCCATACTTTCGCAGTAATTGTCGAGTTGTCCAAAGACACAAGATCCATTAGAGATGTCAAGTTTGAGTTCCAGTCTCTCACCAATATTTTATGGCCCAGCAGTGATCCATACAGTAAAACTCATGCTAGAGAGAAGTTTAAAATCGGGCACATGGAATGGGATACTACCCTTTCCGAAGCTGACTACTACATCAACAGTTCCAATACAAACGACGTGAGGACAAAAAAGATATCTTCTGACGATCTTGCCCGAAGAACGAGAGAGTATAAGCTTCTCAATATTCGTGACTTGGCCGACGGCAAGGATAAAATTAATAGGTCTAGAGAAAATTCCACCCACTCCAACCATTATTCCTCGTCTACTTCTTTGAATTCGACTACAAATACGTCTAATGGTGTTTCCAATGATATTTTTAAAGCAGGACTTTATGTATTTCTACTTCCAGTATTGTTGCCAGAACACATTCCCCCCACCATTATATCCATCAATGGTAGTTTGGAACACACTTTGTCCATACTGTTTACCAAAACAAGTGATAAGATCAACCGTAGAGTCAAGGTACTCGGGAAATTCAGCTTGCCTATGGTGAGAACTCCCCCGTCGTTTGCCAATTCCATTGCCGATAAACCCATCTACGTCAACAGAATATGGAACGACTCGCTTCATTACATAATTACTTTTCCAAAAAAGTACGTGGCTTTGGGTGCCGAGCACGTCGTCAACGTCAAGCTAGTGCCTTTGGTAAAAGACGTAATTATCAAGAGAATCAAGTTTAATGTTCTTGAGCGGATCACGTATGTTTCCAAGGACTTGTCGAAAGAGTATGATTACGATGGCGACGACCCGTACTTATTAAAGCCTTTCTTGCCAGATAACAAGGTGAGAGAAAGAGTTATAAGTGTTTGTGAGCTCAAGACAAAACTGAAATCTTCCAGCAGTAACTCAGTTAATGAACCATACAAGGAGGAAGTTATCAAGTGTATTGATAACAACTTTCTTCATATTTGCTATGAACCTGATAACGAGCCCGAAAGCTTCAATTTGAACGATTTGGGGCCCAAAGAAAAGGATCCCATCAACACCACCATTGCATCGCCTTTGGATATTAATATAGCGTTGCCTTTTTTGACCACAAGGTCGGATAAGACGATCATGACTTCGTCGATAAGTGACGATATCTCGAGAAGAGCATCGGAAGTAGAACAGAGCCACAAGAAGGCGCTTTCGTCTTCTAAGGAAAGAAGATCGTCGTCCGCCACTGATCCATTGAGCCAAATTTCGCCTGGTGTTCCACCGTCTTCTCCTATTATTGGAGCCTTGGAAACCAATGTTTCTCATGTGCCTAACTTTACTGACGAGCTCAACAGTACCGACGTGATCACTCCAGATTCTTCCAATTATATATCTGATAATGGAACCTCGACTAGTCCCGGTGAAAATGTTCAACTTGGAATTACATCCGTTCCCAGAGCACTATATCCTGATTCCAATTTTCGTAATATTCAGATCCACCATAGACTACAGGTTTGCTTTAGAATCTCCAAGCCCGATCCTAAAGATGATCACAGAATGCACCATTATGAGGTGGTGGTCGACACTCCGCTTATTTTGGTCAGTGCGAAATGTAATGAAGATTCCATTCAGTTGCCAGAATATGACGATATATATGAACCTCACGAGCCCATCAACACTGACCCTCCTTCGTCTTCAGCTCCTACTGTGGCTCCTGCCCCGCTGATAGCCTTCAGAACACCAAACTTTGAAAGAAACGGTATCAGCATCCGTCCTCTAAGCGATCAACCCGATGACCAGTTGCCTTCTTTCGAAGAGGCTACTTCCGACCACTCGTCGCCAATCACCAGAACATTCTCTATAGGCGAAGACCCGTTGAGTAGGGCGTCTTCCATCTCGGGACTTTCTCCCACCAGAGCTCTTAGTGTCCCAAACGAACCAGCACCAGCTTATCAATCACCACAACCCTCCATTCCCAGAAGAGCCAGCAGTGAACCGCTTAATATCGACGAGGTGGTCGACTATAACTCGCTTCCTTCCACTAGTACTTCGGGCACTTCGCGCTTGAGATCGTCGTTGGTCAATTCTTTTGCACCTGTGGATCGTCCCGAGAGAGAAAGTCCCAGGGCAACTGAAGACGATGGCAGCATCGAAAATATAGACTCGGGCAGTTCTTCTTCGTCGTACCCAATCCAGTCTTCAGAAAGCAACTCAACCCGCTCCTCTTCAATTGCCGTCCATGAGCCACTGGCTGATCCAGTCCGTTCAAAGGACCTGGATCTTAATGCTGCTTGTGGTGTGAATCCAGTCACTGCTCCTATAGATATCCTGAGGCCAGAAACTCTTCCCGAAACCACTCCAGGTCTGCATTTCAAAGACGAGGTAGTTTCTGATTCGGACTCGGAAGAAGGTGACTGCGAATCGAGAGACTCAGACGACCAAACAAGTCTAACCACTCAAGAAACCAACTTTTCTCAACGCTTGCCGTTGTTGCACTATGTCAGTACCGAAACCATTCCGACCAGGAAGAGGTTGAACCGAGCCAACACCACATCAAGCGTGTTGGCAGTGCCTGAAGAGACCGACGATGACGACCATCCTTATTTAGGGAACAATGAATCCAGTCTTTCGATCGGAACCAGTTTTGGAGGTACTCCTCAAAAGTTTGAATCCCAGCTATAACTATAGACATGAACGCTATAGCACTACAGAATCGCTACACTACATAGTATGGCTAATTAATTTCGAAAAAACACTAGTCCGTATTCATATAGCTAATCACAAGTATGCTCATTCAATTAATGATCTTAATTCTTCTCAATTGATTTGTCTATTCGTTCGAAATAGTTAATTAAACAGTTGTTTTTCTCAATCATGTGCTAGCATACCCCATCTTTTGGGCTAAACACTCTATTGTCAAAGCACATTCTCTCTATTTTCGTATCTGTCTATCAGTATTTATTTTTTCAACTGATTCTCAAATTAACTGAAATTTAACCTCAGCTACCCCGGACAACTCAAAGAATGTCTTTGACTAAACTACCCCCGAATTCAAAGGTAGCAATTGTGGGCGCGGGAGTGTCAGGATTGACGTTTGCATACTTTCTCACCAAACTACGTCCGGACGTCAATGTTCACGTCTACGAGAAACGCAACCGAGCTGGAGGGTGGATTGATTCACAGATATTGCATGAAAAGTCGGGCAATGGAGTGGTTTTACTTGAAAAGGGACCTCGAACGCTCAGAGGAGTAAGCGACGGAACCCTATTGATTGTGGATATCCTAAAAAATTTGGGTAAAGCCGACCAGGTCGAAGTCCTAGACAAGTCGCTGGTAGCCAACAAAAAGTACTTGCTTCGAGATTTCAGCCAATTGGTGCAAGTTCCTGACAGTATCGACAGTTTCCGCAAGTTCTTGGGCTCCAGCGGTCTTTTGACTCGAGAGTTTGTTGCTGGATTGGCGAGTGAGCCGTTTGTGAAGACAAAACTAGGAGAGAAGGACGAAACTATAGAGCTGTTCTTTCAGCGTCGTTTTGGTACTACTATTGTCACCGACAAGATCTTGAGTGCGGTTCTTCATGGAATTTACGCCGGTGACGTCGGCAGGCTTAGTGTGCGGTCGATATTGCCGAAGTTGGTGGAGCTAGAGAACGATACTGGATCTGTACTAAAGTCAGTATGGAAGAGAGTGAAAAATCGAAGAAAAAATCAAGAGATGGCCGAGCCTTTGTTGCCTTCGCTACAACAGTACCAACAAACCATTTCTCCCAATGCCAACTTGGACTTGTTGAAGGAGAACTTGAAAAAGTATCCTATGATCAAATTACAGCACGGGCTTCAGGAGTTTCCCAAGGCTGTTGAGCAGTACTTGGCGGGCCTCCCGAACCTCAAAATACACTACAATTCAAAAATAACAGCATTGAATCCTAGAGAACCGCTGCTCACCTTCGAAGATGGAACTACAGAGAGGTATTCTCACATCCGCTCTACTATTTATACACACGATTTGGCTCGTTTGCTTAAATCGGACAACAGCCTACAACAGGTTCTACAAAGTGTCAATTATGTGAATGTGTTTTTGGCCAATGTGTATTCCAAAGGTGTCAAATTAATTCCGTCAGGCAAGCACGGGTTTGGTTTCTTGGTGCCAAAGGGTAGCCAGAGACTGGAAAGCAACCCTTATGGACTTTTGGGGGTCATTTTCGACTCAGATGTCGAGCAAAACGTACACCCATTGACCGGCAAAACACCCTCTGGTCATGCCAAAGACTACCAAAAAATCACTCTCATGATGGGAGGCCATTTCTATGACAAAAGACAGATCCCCTCTGCCTCTGTCAACATCAAAATCATGAAGAATATTCTTGGTGATATTCTTCACATCGACTTGGACAAAGCCAATCTTGTTATCCGAGACGAAGCTGCTACGGACGATAAAATAACGGACAAGTTGAGTGATCAAGATGTTCTTGTATCGTTCAACTTACACCGAAACTGCATACCCCAGTACGAAGTAGGATACGCCCAGTCTCAGGCCGAACTCTCGCAGCTTCTTGACACTGAAAAGTACAATTTTTCCGTAGGAGGCATGGCCTTTGGCAACGGCGTGGGCGTTCCAGATTGTGTGCTAAATGCATTGGAGGGGGCTCTCAATCTTAAGTAGAAAAGCAAACCAGCCATCAAGAGCCGAGTTAAATAGAGACTAGAAGCACCATTAGGAGCACTCAAATAAATTAGCAATCACCAACAGTCTGTGCAGATCGAAGCAAGCACAAGTTCCAAGTCCAGGATTATTAGGAGATCTCTCTTGCTGTTGTTACCAATTTTGCATCTGTCTTTGCATACTGTATGACCAACTGCTTGTCGAAAAACGGCTCTGATTGACAACACTTCATGGCCAAACTGGCATTGGAGACCGAGTCAAATAGCACATGGGCCTGGCCTCTTTTTGAGTTGTGGATCTCAACTACATCTCCGTAGGTAGAAAACAACAAATAGAGACTGTGTTTGATCAACGGAGGTCTGATTTGGTCGTTCAAGTTCTTGATGTATAGAGTCTGACACGGTTTCAAGTTGTTTGGATCCAACTTGGTCTTCTTGGCTGTCGGTTCAGCTTGAGAAGGTGCCGCTCTCTTTGGTTGCGACATAACGCTGGGTGCAAATGGAGAACTTGGTGCCCTTGGCCGTCAAATCAATTTGCGATGATGTGAAAACGCAAGTGACACAAAGCGCGAAAAGACGAGAGGGCCAAAATACAAGTGACAGAGCAGATGTAGTACTGTCTAGAAGCAGACATTTTAGCTCTATCGGTTCTCGAGCCGGTGCTCCAACCGAAAGTATAGAGCATGTCCTATTCATCTGAATGAATAGTCACCAGAAGTATTCCTATATACGCCAAACATAACCCAACGCAAGTATATGGTATATACTTTGTATTTTGTGTTTTGTATACTGTGTGTTTATACTGCGTAGTCTGTATCATATATTGTCTATCATTTCACATGAACCGCTCTCCTGACCGTGGTGGTCTGGGTGTTGCTAGCTTCCCGAAACAGGTGTTTTGCTTTCAAGGCATGATCACGTGCGCGTGTCGTAGTGCGCAGTTCCGGTAGATCACCACCAACGAGCTCCTCACAGCAACCCACTGTCAAATATATGTGACGTAAGTCAACACAGCATTACCGATTTCAAGACATTTTCAAGAATCCATTTTGTTTCAAATACTATTGAGATAGAATTGCATTACTTGCGAATAGAATACCAGCCTAACCACACAGTGTTAGTACCATGTCGTCGGCACAGCTTAATGCTTCTCTACTTAGGCTCAAACTTCTTGATGCCCTCAGAAGCGGCGACGTGAGCAAAGTTGACTCGATCATCACTGAATTGACCAGCACAAAGTCCACCATCCAAAACGCCGATATCGTCCAGCTCAGGGGCACCATACTTCACTACGCCGTCCAGGTAGCACCTTTGTCGGTATTGCAGCATTTGGTTCACAATGCGCAGAATTTCCATCTTGATGTTAACTCACAGGACCCTGACGGAAACACCCCTCTACACCTTGCTGCTATGTCCAGCAGGCCCGAGATCGTCAAGTACCTTCTCGCCCTTCCCGACATCAACGACACCATTGTCAATATAAAGAAAAAGCAGCCGGTTGAGGAATGCAAAGACTTGAACATTGCCCAGATGATGCAGTACGAGCGAGCCAAATTCGTGGAAAAATCAGCCGGCTTGCTTCGCCAGTACTTTTCTAACCGAGACTTTGAAAACTTGGAAAACTTGCTTGTGGCCAATCCAAGAGCCTCGGAGCTTTTGGATATCAACGGCTCGGATCCCGAGACAGGTAATACTGTATTGCACGAGTTTATCAAGAAGGACGACATCCAGATGTGTGATTGGATTCTTAAGCATGGCGGTGATCCTTTCAAGAGAGACAAGCGCGGGAAATTGCCTGTAGACTTGATTCAGGGAAAGAACGAGCCGCTCAAGAAGCTCCTCAAAGTAGCTTCGAAGGACCAGACTATCATGGATCCTGTTGTGAATACTTCCAATGCAGTAAAGGCTGGCGGGGCTCCAACATACAAAGGGTACTTGCGAAAATGGACCAACTTTGCCGGCGGATACAAATTACGCTACTTCCAATTAGACGAATACGGAATTCTTTCGTACTATACCAATCAAGACGATACCAATAATGCATGCCGAGGCTCATTAAATTTGGGGTTTGCGACCCTTCATTTGGATTCTTCGGAGAAGTTAAAGTTCGAAATCATTGGCAAAAACGGCATGAGATGGCACTTGAAAGCTAACCACCCTATTGAAACCAACAGATGGGTCTGGACATTACAAAACGCCATTACAATTGCGAAAGATAACCTCAAGAGAAATGGCCGTAGAGCTGTCAATGATGAAGGTGAGTCTACTTCTGATGGTGCTTCTGCGAGAGCTTCTGAGGACCAGCAGCTGTATCTGGAAAGCAAGAGGCACCGGTTCCATATTCGTGGACATCGTAAGCACAAGAGAAACACCAGCAGTGCTTCCCTAAACTCCAATGCTAGTGAGGTGGGCACTGAAGATATTGGCGGAGAAGCTCCAGTCTCGAGATCAAGCTCAAAGAGAGTGGTCACTCCTAATTTGAGCAAGATCCAGGAAAACAAGAATCTCACCGTTGACCAGGCTAATTCTGAATTCGGAGACCAGGATAGTTATAATTATGAGGCTAGCGCCAATTTTGATGCAGACAACTATGATTATGATCTGGACGACGACGATTTCGATAGTGAAGATGGTTCGTTTGTCAGAGATAGCGAATGTCCAAATCACGACGGACAATTACTCGACCAAATCTCCACTATCAAGAGATCGGTCAATGTAGAATTGTCATCTTTATTGGAATTATTCAGCCAGGTGGTCAACTCCAAGACAGTAGAGTCGGATAATGGCGATGTTTCGGCTGCAACCAATAAAGAGTTGAGTATTTGTCATGTTGGAGTAAACACCTTGAGCACCATTCAAGACCTCTTCAACAGATATGATCACCTTGTTCAAGTTAGAGACGCCAAGAACTCCAGAAAGTATACCAGGCAAGTTGAAGTGAGTAAGTTGTGGGAGAACTCGATCCGCCAGTTGGAAGACGAAATCCACCAGCGTGAAGCCAAGTTGGCCGAGTTTGACGGCAAGCAGAAGCAACTCAAAAAGTTATTTTCTTCTAACCTTAATGGTAACTCTACTACTAACAGTGAAAAACCCCTGGAGACCAATTTTGACGGCTCGGAGCTTCAGATTCCAGGCGGGGCTGGCGTAGAATATCAAAAGAGCCAGATCATTGAAGATATTTTCAACGATTCCGATGATGAGTTCTTTGATGCTGAGCAAGAGGAAGATGAGACAGGTGAGGTACCTCAAATCATCTCACCCCCGAAATTATCTGAAACAGCTCAATCCGAAGAGCCTATAGAGCCTAAAGAGTCAGAATCTGTGCAATCTGAACCAACTCAGTCTCAAGAAAAACAAGTGGAAAAACAGACCCTGCCAGCTGAATCTTCCGGTGCTTTTGCAGGTGCTGCAGGTGCTGCAGGTGCTGCTAGCATTATCAGTGGTGGTAGCACTGCTGTTGATAAAGAGTCTACAACCAAGCCCGATGACCTGACTGAAAAGTCTTCCAAGTCCGGTCTTAATGAGACCCAACAACAAGTTGAGGAAGTAATTCAGAAAGATGGCTCGTTCCTTGGTTACGAAAACCCTCCAAGAAAGGCTTTAGGCTTGGACGAAGATAACCGTCCAAAGGTGAGTTTATGGGGTATTTTGAAGTCCATGATTGGTAAAGATATGACCAAAATGACCTTGCCTGTATCGTTAAATGAGCCTACTTCGTTGGTTCAGAGATTGGCCGAAGATATCGAGTATTGTGGATTGTTGAACAAAGCCGCTACTTTTGAAGACTCATCCTTGAGAACCCTTTACGTGTCAACCTTTGCCTCGTCTTTGTATGCTTCGTCCACTGGAAGAATTGCCAAACCGTTCAATCCTTTATTGGGAGAAACTTTCGAGTATTGTAGACCCGAGCAAGATTACCGTTTGTTGGTCGAGCAGGTCAGTCACCATCCACCTATTAGTGCATGTTCAGCCGAGTCAGCCAAGTGGGACTACTACGGAGAAAATGCCGTTGAGTCTAGTTTCAAAGGTAGATCTTTTGATGTCAAGCATTTGGGAAAAATGTTCTGTAATCTTAGACCAGATGGTGGAGTTAAGGACAAAAACGGAAACGTTGTAGAGGAGGAACACTATAGTTGGAAGAAGGTCAACACTTCGGTGGTTGGTATTATCATGGGTAACCCAACAATTGACAACTTCGGTACTATGGAGGTAACCAACCACACTACCGGTGACAGAATTCTTGTGGATATGAAACAGCGTGGATGGAAAGCTACTTCTGCTTACCAGTTATCTGGACGAGTTGTAGATAAAGACGGCAACCCAAGATGGGCTATGGGCGGCCACTGGAACTCCAAGATCTTTGGTAAAAGCTTATCGAAAGAATCTCAAGGCACGGAATCTCTTGTGTCCGAATCAGGCAGTGGTAAGGTGTCACTGGATCCTTTTAGCGGATCCAAGTTTTTGATCTGGGAAGTTGATCCTAGACCAAAGATTCCCTTCAATTTGACGGCTTTTGCCACGACGTTGAATGGCATTGACGACAAATTAGCCAAATGGTTACCTCCTACCGATACCAGATTGAGACCCGATCAAAGGGCCATGGAAGACGGTAAGTATGATCTCGCTGCTCTGGAAAAACACCGAGTGGAAGAGAAACAAAGAGCCGCCAAGCGGGCCCGTGAACAAAAGAAGATTGCCTACAAGCCTAATTTCTTTGTCAGAGAGAAGCATCCAATTACTGGCGACCCTTACTGGAGATTCAAGGGCGACTACTGGGCATTGAGAAAGGATCACAAGTTGGAGAATTGTGGTGATATTTTTTAGCCTAGCAACAATACATCTATTAGAAAAGCAAGATTATGTAGAATACGGTACTGAATCTCGGCATCTTTGATTTTGCACCCATTCAAAATGCCCAAGCTCATTTGATATGTGCAATATGGCTCTATGCAATTTTTTTCTATTCAGATCTCACGACTCTATATAGAGGTACTGCTGTTGGTAATTAGCCGAACCTGACAAGTCTAGCATAGTGTATGCATCGGAATATGCCATTCTTGAACACTTCTTTACTTTGTGTTATTTATCATAAGAATACGTCTTCTCGGATGAAAGAAGGAAGAGTAAGTTCTTTATTTATTGGCATTTTTGCACCCAATTTGCACCCAATTTGCAAATTGTGTCAATTTCCAAAATTTATGACTACTTTGTTCCAAAGTGAATCGCTACTGGTGCCGATCCAGGCCAAAGAGCAGTTTTAGCTAGTGATTGCAGTCACACCCAGTCAGACCCAGGAAGTAGAGCCGTGTCACGTGACCCGCGATGCCCATCTCTTCGATATAGACTTATACTCAAACACGAGTCTTTAGGTATCAGAATGGGGAGAAAAAAGTCCAACACGTCGAACGCCGCCACGGCTCTCGAATCCCGAGTATCGCCAATACTCGAAATCAAGTATACCGATCCGTTATTCACAGTAGCAGCCCATCCCACCAGGCCCGTTTTGCTTCTGGGCCTTGTGACCGGCCATGTCTACTGTCACACTTACAGTGCAGAAAAGCTCGAGGAGCAGCAGAGCAGTATGAGGGAAAAGATCGCCACCATGGAGAAAGAAGCATTTGCCAAAGGAAAAATCGGCCAGATCAACAAGTCTGTTTCGCAGCTGAACAGTAAATGGTGGACCCAGATTGAAGACCATAGTCAGATTGATGACGAGAATGTAGTTTTGAATTGGAAAACAAAACGCCACAAGGGGTCTTGTAGACACGCCATTTTTGACCCACTCGAGCTGTGTTTGGGCGAAAATGTTTATACCGTTGGTACGGACCATTGGATCAAGAAAGCCAACACCGAAACAGGTAGGGTAGTGGGGAAAACCTCGATTGCAGAGCATTTGAACAAAAAGGACTCGGTGACCAAGATGTGTCACTCCAGTAGCCACCCTTTTCTTCTTACTGGTACGGAAGACGGGCATGTCCTAGTATATGACAGTGCTAACTTGGGTAAGAACCAGCTCAAATTCAAGGTGGAGCTGGTCCACGACGACGCCATCAACCATCTCATGGCCATGCCATCAGTGTCTGCATACCATTATCTTTCCTTGGGATCGACCACGTTGTCTCACATCGATATACGTAAAGGCATAATCACCCAGTCGGACAACCAAGACGATGAGCTCTTGTCAATGTGCTATGCGTCGGACCAAATTACCGAAAACAAAAACGATACTGTGTTGGTAGGACACGGAGTAGGGATTGTGACAATCTGGAAGAACTCGAAGAACCGATTCATGGACCAGCTTTCGAGAATTAAAGTCAATACCCATGCGTCGATTGACGCGATAATGCCTACGATGAATGTGGACAACGACGATCAGGCTGCGTCTGTGTGGTGTGGAGACAGCGACGGGCTTTTGCACCGGGTCAATTACAAGAAGGGAAGAGTTGTAGAGACAAGAGTGCATTCCACTGCAGCAGGAAAGTATGGGGCCGCCGACGAAGTGGGTATTTTGGATGTTGATTATGATTATAGGTTGATTAGTGCTGGAATGGAGACGTTGAAGATATGGTCGGGACAAGGTGAAGAGGACAATGAGAGTGACAGCAACAGTGATGACAGTGATCTGGATGGGTCAGACAGTGACTCAACTGGACCCGAATTTCTGGGCGAGAGCGGTGAAGAAGAAGAAGAAGGGGAAGATGAAGTAGAAGAAGGGGAAGATGAAGTAGAAGAAGGGGAAGATGAAGTAGAAGGAGAAGAAGAAGTAGAAGAAGAAGATGGAGAAGAAGAAGAAGAAGAAGAAGAAGAAGAAGAAGAAGGAGAAGAAGAAGGAGAAGAAGATAAAGAAGATAGAGAAGATAAAGAAGATAAAGAAGAAGAAACTAAGCCCAAGCTCGTCAGAAGACCGTATCCTGGAGCCCAGCAGAAAAAGACAAAGAGGGTCAACCTCAACCCGGAACCTGCTGCCACCGAGCCCGAGCCTCGTGCCAAGAAGCAAAAGAAGCAAATGTCCACCAAGCAGTTGAAAAACCTTCAAAAGCACGAGCACGGTATCCGTCGTTTTGACGGTCTATAACTAGACAATGTACAACAAACAAAGTCAAACCATTTCATTTGAATTGGGTCTTTCTTGTAATTATAACTTGGAGATGAATCAGCGTACAAAAGCCACATACTCCAGTAGTCTGATTGTTCTCAAACCACTTAGTTGACTTTCATGCGTTCGATGGTATTTTTGTAGTATAGCCTGGATCGGATAGCTGTAGCGTACTATCAGCTGGCAACTAGAGGTACCACAGTCTGCGCCGGTATTGCTCAGTCCATCGTGTCTCTTCAATTCTCATCAGGTCTTTTGTTATCGCGCAAAACGAAGGATTGAAGTCAACATTGAAGGCGAAGAATGGACGGGCTTTCGACCGTTTCAGGAGTGATCTTGAATCGTAGAGGCTACAGTTTGTCAGGTACACTTGTGTTGGCCCCATTCCATGTTGTTTTCAGCTTCTCGCCACCCAGCTCCTCCACCGATGGCCAGACGGCCGCCAAAGAAATATGGATATGCTATCCTATAATCGAATCTATACATAAAGCACGAGGCTCTTCTCCTATACAAAGCGAATCGTACAATGATACAAGAGACCCCTACACCACGTCGCATATCCGACTTCTGTGCAAAGACTTCACGTACTACCTGTTTGACTTTGCTAACGACGCTATATGTACCAAGGTCTACTCCAAACTCAGCACGTTGATCAGCAGACCCAAATTGAACAACGACATTCGCATGTTCTACGCCTTCAATTATCGTCCCAATCTTCTAGAACAGAAGCTCATCACCAAAGGCTGGTCGTTATACGACCCGGTCGCAGAGTACCAGCGACAAGGGCTCGTCACAGATCGGTACTGGCGGGTGTCAAACATCAACTCCGACTACCGTTTTTGCCCTTCATACCCCCAGCATCTTGTGGTGCCCAGCTCTATATCCGATAACGTCCTCAAACACGCCAGCAAGTTTCGCTCCAAGCAAAGAATTCCCGCCATTGTGTACCGCCACCGAGGCAGTGTCAACGGAAACGTCATTGCCCGGTGTGCACAGCCGCTAGTAGGACTCAATATTCAAAACAGGTCGATTCAGGACGAAAAGTTGGTCACCGAAATCTTCAAGAGCCAGGAGTCTCAAAGGTCAGACACCTTATCCGAAGACAGCGAGTACCTTAGCCAGCCTCATCGCAACTTGATTGTGGACCTCAGGCCGTTGACCAACGCCATGGCTCAGCATGCGTTGGGCGCTGGAACAGAGTATATCGACAATTACCGCGGCCGTAGCTCGCCATCGCCAGGGAACAACTCCAAGCCGAAAGACCACGAAAACGACAATGCTCATCATGTCGACAAGATCTTTTGTAACATCGACAACATTCACGTAATGCGAGACTCGTTGAACAAGTTGACCGCCATTCTCACCGAGTTGGATCTGTATAAAGTGGGGACTGCCACCGTACTGGACAAAGTTGGCACGGCCGCCGTTCTGGAAACCGCAGGCGGAGCCGGAACCGGAACCGAGTCTCCCAAGCCGTTCTACCCACTTCTACAGCAATCGCTCACCAAAACACAGTGGCTCCACCGACTTTCTATTGTGCTTCAATCTGTAGATCGGATCACCAAGTCGATCCACTTGAACAACACCAACGTGATAATCCACTGTTCAGATGGGTGGGATAGGACGTCACAGGTGTCTGCGCTCTCTCAATTGTGTCTTGATCCTTATTACCGTACTATCCGAGGATTTATGGTGTTGATAGAGAAAGAATGGGTGAGTTTTGGGTTCAAGTTTGCCACTCGTGGCGACCACGGAGGGTGCATTGGAGCCATTTCTAAAAAGCCCAAAAAGCTACAATCCGAGACCAGCGAAAGCGAGTCCAACGATGCAGAGGCCGGGACGACTCCTACAGGAAAAGTCACGTCGTTTTTGCAAAGAGCAGCCACTCATATCAAGAACACGGCCAATGGCAATAGCGATGGAGACAGTGACAAAACCGGGGGCAATGGCAGTGGCAAATCGGGCTTTTTATCGCTAAGCTCAGCATACGGTGGTAGCAGCGAACGGTCGCCCATCTTCCACCAGTTTCTCGACTGTGTATTCCAGATCTTGCGACAGAACCCGCACAAGTTCGAGTTCAACAGCCGGTTCCTCAAGCGACTCCTCTACCACTACTACTCATGCCAATACGGAACCTTTTTGTGTGATTCGGAGCGTGAATTGGCCGAAAACAAAGTCGCCGAATCCACTTTATCGGTGTGGGATTACTTCAACTCCAGGTTGGGCGAGTTCACCAACAGGCTGTACAAAGAACACGACGAAGACAACGGGGTGTTGTTCTTTAACTACACCGATATCAAGTGGTGGTTTGAGTTGTATGGCCGGTCTGACGAGGAAATGAACGGTCTTTCCAACTCTTTGGACAAGAAGTTCGCCCAAATGAAGCTTAAGGATCAGGATAAGAATAGAGATTAGTGGAAAAAGACTAGCATGTAGATATTCCTTCGGGCCAATCTATGTCACTTTGACAGAGCTAGCATTTGCCCTGGTGTTCACCCCTGGATGCCACTAGCAATGTGCACCAGGATCTGAACTCTAGTCACAATATAAACATAATTTACCTTACAGACATTACGTAGTGTATAGTGTAAGTGAGTCTGGTGTAATCTATTTTTCGCAGCAATTGGCGTGTAACGTCATACGTGCATTATCCAAACCCGAGCCGGATAAATACTAGATCAAATAGATACTGGTAGCTACTTCTACATCCACTTGTTCTTTTAGGTTGATGATTCGAATTAGAAACTACTCAAGATTGTCTTCTGGCCCTCAGGGGATCAACGGCAGGGTGCCGTTGTTCCCGCACGAGCTGCGATCGCAGGTGTCAATAACCGACCCGTACTTGCTATACCAGGCATACATTCAACAAGGAATCCTCAAAAAAGACGAGCACCAGGTTCGGGCCATGAAAGAGTTCCAGAAACTCTACCATCGCATTATTGACTACAAGCCGCCTCAAGAGTTGCTGATCAAAATCAGTCTTTTGAAGAGAAAGATCGAGCTCAAGCATGCCCAGGCCACCATAAGGCAGAACGGAGGCCGGTTTACCCCGCTCAAGCTCAGCATGATCCACAATCTCTTTCGCCCGGACCCCGAGGCCGAAAAGAAACAGTTGATCCGGGTGATGACCGAAGAGGAGGAATGGGCCACCTTTGGGTCGCCCCAGGGCCTTTTGATCAATGGAGAGGTGGGGTGCGGCAAGTCGATGTTGATGGACATCTTTGCCAGCTCGTTGCCGCACGAGTCCAAAATGCGGTGGCACTACAACAATTTCATCCTCTGGGTGTTTGGCGAGATGCACAAGATCCAGCAGCAGCGGCTGATGATGGCCACGCTCCACAACGGCAGGGCGGCGCGGCCGCTCACCATGGAAAACGAGTTTGTGCTCTTTGAGATCGCGCAGAAGATGATCGCCAAAAATACGGTGCTCATGCTCGATGAGTTTATGTTGCCCGACGTTGCTTCGGCCAACATCGTCAAGCTTTTGTTCACCTACTACTTCAAGCTCGGCGGCGTTTTGGTGGCCACCTCCAACAAGCTTCCCGAAGATTTGTATTCGAGCCAGTTCCACAAGTCCAACTTCACGGCGTTTGTGGAGTTGTTGAAGGCCAGGTGCCACTCTGTAGATATGTTGAGCACCGTAGACTACCGAGCACTGGCGCGGTCTTCGCACCGACCTCACTTGGTGATAAAATGCGATCCCAACCAAGATGTGGTGTGGTGGCAAATGGTGAGAAAAAACGCGCTCGAGTTGCACCCAGAATGCTGCAAACCGCTTGAGGAGCTCGCGGCGCCAGCGCAGTTCACCGTACACAACCGCACCACGCATATCCCGTGGACATTCAACAACAACTCGGTGGCGTATCTCGACTTTGGGCACATCTGCCAGGGTCTCTACTCGTCGTCCGACTACATCACGTTGGCGTCGCGGTACCCGGTGGTGGTCCTAGATAACGTTCCTGTGCTTACCACCAAGATGAAGAACGAGGCGCGCCGGTTCATCACGTTGTTGGACGCCGTGTACGAGTGCAAGTGTCAGTTCTACATGCGCAGCGACGTCGCGGTAGAAGAGTTGTTCTTTCCGGATGCAAAAAATGCGCCCGGCGGGTCCGACGGGTCCACCGGGGATGTGCAGGACCAAGAGATGTATGCCAGAACCACCATCGACATGACCAACCCGTACCGTCCAAATGTGGCCCTCTACGAAGACAAGATGGAGACGTATGCCGAAGAGCCCCGCAAAGTCGGTGTAGACTTTACCAAGGTCACCGCGTTCACGGGGGAGGACGAGAAGTTTGCCTACAAGCGCGCGGTGCTGCGTATCAAAGAGATGGTCAACTCCGACGCGTGGCGCCAGGTCCAGTGGGTGCCTATAGACAGCAGTATGCGACCATGGGAGTCGAGTACCACCGGGATTATCCCTAGCGGGGACGCTGGCGCGGGCAGCACTGCGAGCCGTGCTCGCGCCGACGCGCCTCGTCTCATCACCCTGTTGCACCACTTCTGGGCCATGGGACCTTGGACTGCCGCCAACGGCAAGCGCCTCAAAGATCAGATCGCCCGGTCGTGGGTCCGCACCAGCATCAGAAACCAGTAGCTGTTCCTCGGCTTGCCATCGGCTTCCCTGCACATACCGCCGCGCCCCGCGACCTCGCGACCTCGCATGTGGTGGTCAAATTGAATTACCCCAGACCACCCTAGACACCACCAACCATGTTATTCACCCCCGAACGCTTGGTCAAACTTGCTTACAAGTATCCCAGTCTCCACAGCAGCTGGTACCTCGTGGCGTGTGCCTGCTTGACGGTGGTAAACCAGCCCCAGGAAATCCCCAACATATACCACTTTGCCCTAAGACAGCAACTCTTGGAGAGTTCGCCGGACAAATCGGTGTTGACTGACAAGTACTTGCTTAAGTTGGCCGAAGACTCCATTCTGTCGTCTGCCAAGTATGCCGAATTGACTGCGGTGGGTGTCAATTTGCCTGATATCCTTATTCCCTACACCTATTTCGATAAGCTTCCGCTCGCGTTCAAGTTCAACTCGTCCGACGACATCCACACTTTCCAGAGCCAGATCTCGGCCAAATTCCGCGAGGTGATTTTGAAGAGCGTGGCATTGGCAGGATTGCCAAAAGCCATCAACGCATTGATGATCCTAAAGACCGTGACTCCAACTTCCATGAAACCTCTGTCGCTTCCTGTTCGCCCCAGCATAGTTCTGCCTGGAATCCCCTCGTCCAACATTGTGGGCGAAGATGTCAACGGCACCAACTTCGACCAGCAAGCAGGAACACACGACACTATCGATGGTCCGATTTCACCCAACTCGATCAATGTGGGCGAGATCGAAAACAATCTTGTGCGGGGCTCCGATCTCTGGAACAATATCTACTCCAGCAAAGTCAATGTTCGCATCAAGAGACAAATGTCCAATGCGTACCCCGATTTGTGGCAATTTGCCTACCACCACGTCTACAGCCCCTTGTTGAGTTTCACAGACATCTTGTCTGCCAAAGAAACGTCATTGTGTATAGTGGCCAGTTTGATTCCCCAAGATGTGAATCCTCAATTGAAGGGCCATTTGAGGGGTGCGCGCAACGTTGGTGCCACTAAAGAAGAGTTGAGCGAGTTGAGAGACTTGGTGTTTGACATTTGTGACTGGAGCGGGGGTGTCAAGTGGAAAGGGGGAAAGGAAGGTGTAGCAAAATTATAATAAATATACTCAGCCCAATATCAATCGTGCACTCTACTAAATCATCCCATTGCTCTACTCGACTTATGTAGAAACTATTTTGACACTCATTAATTTATTGCTTTTAGTTTACTTACTATGTAGATTCTTTTGAAGCCGACGGGATAGATTTTTTATTTTCTATAACTTTATTCTGTCTTGTCTTCTGATCAATACCACCTGTAATCCACAGAATACAAAGAAGGCCAAGTAGACAAATACAGCCCCAAACACAGTTTTGGCCACGGCCTCGCCGTCCTCCGGATCCTCGGTGGACCCCATCATGGTTTCATGGCCGGTTTTGAACAAGTAGCCGATAAATGATAATATCACAATTGCAAATGCTGATAAGATGGTACAGCAGTACGCTTGACCGGTGGATACGACTGCCTTCATCCTATTGATTGACCAAACCTCGAGCTGGGTGAAAATGAGTTGAGTTTATCGCGAAACAAGATTGGCAAGATTGGCGCGCGCACTACCCGGTATGAAGCGAGTTGCGATACGCAGGTAGCCGGGCGTCTAGCCTGGCGTCTGAGTCGTCAGTACTGGAGTACTCGTCTTGGAACGATTCGGCTAGGGGAGGCGAAATGTTGGAGGAGCCGTCGTGGGGTTTTGGAGCCGAAAATCCATGTTCGTTGGCGGCCAGAGGCTCGGGTGACGTTGTAGGAAGATGAACAGGCGACGAAGCCGGCGAGCATTCGGGGTTGGGAGTAAGACTGAGCGCACTAGTCACGAGAAGCCTATCAGGGGTCTCGTTTGAGTTCCTTTTGGCACTGCCGTCGTTGCCCAGAAGTCTACGAGTCTTGAGTGCTTGCACTGTTCTATATACTTCTTTGAGTAGATGGAGCCTACTGGCCACCACGTGAACATCTTTGTAGTACTGAGCAGGCTCGAAGTTGTCAGTCAATGATTTTAGTGCTTGTGCTGCCGCTTCTGCTGTTACAGGTGTCATTGTAGATGAGGCTGGATCTGC
Organism: Suhomyces prunicola; assembly: GCA_030568655.1. Classification (NCBI taxonomy): domain Eukaryota; kingdom Fungi; phylum Ascomycota; class Pichiomycetes; order Serinales; family Debaryomycetaceae; genus Suhomyces; species Suhomyces prunicola. The sequence continues at coordinate 176,979 of JAJMGJ010000011.1, forward strand.
TGTAGGGGAGCCTGAGTGGGGCGAGACCGCGCGGGAGCTCAAGGTGCTATGCGATCTTTTCTCTTTAGCACTATCGCTAGGAGGAGTAGGTGTTGGGGTTCTATTACGGAGTCTTCTTTCACTACTCTTCAACGGCGAGGACCCGACGGATTCTGCTCCATGACCTTTCAGATATTTTAGTTTAACTATGATGCTAGGCGTGGGTGAGTTCTGGTGGTGCTCAACGGTGTTTTCACCCTTTGGATGTTGCGGCTGGCCGTGGAACCCATTGGCAGTGCCTTGAGATGGTACGGTGGTTGTGACAGTAGGGAGTGTTCCCGAGGTGAAATCGTCCACGGATTTTTGATTTTGGTTGCTAGCCATGCTGTCTTCCTGAATTGGATCGCTGTACCTCTCGTTATGGTATTCAAAAGTGATGTACCGCCCCGACATCTCACGCCTAACGGTCGCACCGTTCGCAGTCAAAATGGGTGCGAGAAAGAAGCGGCGTGCGCGGAACAATTCGAAATCAACTCGTGGAAAAGACACCATTGACGTGAGTTATAGGGTGTACGATTGTGGACGATGACTACGGCAGAATTGAGCAATATAACCGAAAATGAACCGTTGATAGCTACCGCAGACCAGCTTCTGGGATTGATCGAATCGTTTATCGAGCTTGGTGTCTTGGTGCACGACAACCAGGGCACCCAGCAGTCGCACAGTGCGCTCACACACAAGACCAACCAGGTGGTCAGTCAGCTTTCGGGCATTACAGCCAGTCCATTCACCAGCCAGTATCCCATCCCAGTGGATGTGATCTCGTACATAGAAGATGGTAGAAACCCCGATATCTACACGCGTGAGTTTATCGAAGTGACCGCAAAGACCAACGCCCGCCTAAAGGGCAAGATGGAGGGCTTTGCACGCCTAAGAGATGTGTTGGGCGACAAGTTGGGCCAGGAGTTTCCCCATTTGGTTGCCAGTATCGAGGATATTAAGAGGAGAACGGGCGGGCAGCCGTAGAAGGACCACAAAAGGCAGAAATAAACCGTTCATTGACGCATCAATTGGCTTAGCCTACCACAGACATTTTTTGCCCAACCACGACCACAGCCAGTGGTGCCTCGCGAGGCCTGGCGTTGCGCAACCATTGCAACTCAAAGTGGGGATTTTTTTTTGAATTTTCGTGCGTGCACCAATCGAGAGGGCTGGCTACTTTGACTTGAGCAGCATGGCCAGCACTCTCTAGTCATTGCATCTCATCGATCCAGTTTAGGCTATTGTTTGTCCCAGAAGACAACTGCAAACGTTTGTGCATGTAACTACGGCAAAAAATACGACGCTCCGGCCATTATTTGCCGCAAAATTACGACGTGCCGGCAACGCTTCGACCGTTAATGGTATGTTCACTGGCCGTATTTGGACCATAACCACGTAATTGGCCCATCACTACGAGATTGTCGCACCTCGTCGCGTTCGTTAGGGTGCTGGTCGCATTCTTCGTATTGTTCTGTAGCTGCTCAGTTTCAAGTATAAGTACGGAATGCAATCGTGTGGAATGCTCTGTTTCACTGTCAAACATTCCAACTTAGTCTCTCCTTAATATCCAACTTTGTCCTTCCTTAAATATGCCAAAACGTATTGTTTCTGCTGCATTAGTCGCTGCCCTTGTTAATGGTGTTCTGGCCGAGTATGACTCCACTACTACCATCACAACCACTCCAACTGTCACTGTCACTAGAACAGTGGAGATTTTGGAGCAGATCTACGCTACAGCCTACGTATATACCAACTCAGCTGGTCTCTTGACTACCCAGACAGTTGTTGCTAGCACTGACTATGTGCCCACTCTTGTGGCACCATACCCTACTGCGAACGGCACTGCCATGGCGTTAGCAGTGAGCTCTTCAGCTGATCCAGTGAGCACTACCCAAGTTTCAAGCTCTGCACCAGTTAGTACAATTGCTATCTCTGGTGCCAGTTCTGCTGCTAGTTTTATTGCCCCGGTGTCATTGTCGAGCTCGAGTTCGATTTCCTACAATTCTACCTCAGAAGGCCCTGTCCCTGCCTCTAGTGCTACCAAGATTCCTAGCGCTGCTCCACAAGTGACTTCTGCTGCAGACGACTCTAGTTCTGCTCCAGAAGTTTCTGGTGTCTCTGGAGTCTCCAGTGCTGTTCCAACAGGCTCTGGTGCTCCAGTACTGAGTTCCTCCAAGCAGCCTGCTGCCACAAATGCATCTTCCGGCTCAGTCTACCCAGGTACGTCTAGCCCAGTTTCATTTACTGCTTCTAACACTGCTACTGGATCTGCTTCTAGCTCTGTTCCCAGCTTCTCATCCAGCTCTTCGAGCTCGGGCTCGCTGTCTTCCTTGGCCACCTTTGACCCTGCTCCAGCTGCAACTGGCTCAACCTCAACTTTGTCGGTGGTTTCTACTGTTGTCACAGTCACTTCGTGCGTCCAAAATAGCTGTACCGCCGTTCCACACACCACTGGAGCAGCCGTCGTATCTAATTTCGACACAACTTACACCACCTACTGTTCTCTTACCGGACACGAATCAATTCAAACAGAACAATCAAAACCAGCAGAACCAGCTGTTGAATCTCTTATGTATACGTCTACCGCTACTAAAAGACCAGCTACTACACAAACAGTCAACTCTGGTGAGCTGTCTTCAGCTGCTACTACTTTAAACTTTTCCACTTCTCCAGTGTCTCCAGTCTCTACAACTTCTCCAGCAGTTGCACCTGGTGCTCATACTGTTGCTGCGTCATCCGCACCAGACGCTACTGTGGCTTCATCTTCTATCCATATCACAGTAGAGCCTGCTGAAAACATGGCTCGTATGCACACGCCCGCCGTCGCCGCCGTCCTTTTCGGTGCTTTGGCTCTTATATAATTGATCAACGAATGAAATGCTTTTTTGCAGCAATAGCCTGTCACGTGACGCGCTCTACTTCTTCTTCGCAATCCACTTCACTTGTGGAGCAGCGATGATTGGTGCACCCTTTGGATTGTACGGAATCAGAGGGGCTGTGGTACGTGTAAGGGTGTCAGTAGGCTCTTCGCCACGCATTCTTTCTAGAAATGTCAAAACTTCAACCGTCGACTGGAAACCCATGAAGGGAGTTCAAGGCAACTTGGCCACCTTGGAACAGCAGGCCAAGACTCCGTACCTCCGTCGATTCTTCTTGGGATTAATGATCGCCATGCCAGTGATCAGTTTTGGTCTTGGATGCTGGCAAGTCAAGAGATTGAACTGGAAAGTAGATCTAATTGCCAAATCGGAAAATGCTTTGGCACAGCCACCTATTGAAGAGCTTCCACCCAATTTGGACCCGCGAGTTATACCCGAATTTGAGTATAGAAGGTTCAAGGTAAAGGGCGAGTTCGACTATAGCCAAGAAATGTTTTTGGGGCCAAGAATCCGGAACGGTGCTTTGGGGTATTTGGTGGTGACTCCCTTCAAAAGAGCTTCGGGAGGTGAACCCATACTTGTGGAACGTGGATGGATACACAAGGACAAGGTGATTCCCGAAACCCGCAGCAAAGGCTACTTGTCACATCTTGCACTTCCACAAGGCGAAATCGAGATAGAAGCCTTGTTTAGAGTCATGCCTGACAAGTCGTATTTGCAATATGACCATGAAGCTGGTCTGAGACTTTTCAATGTTCATGATGTTCCTGAAATGGCGCGCCAGTCAGGATCACTTCCAATCTATGCCCAGATGATTTATGATCTTGGAGACCATGTGGAGTGGAGAAAGGATAAGAAGAAGGGCTCGTGGGTGTCGTTTTTAGTCAAGTCTCGCACGAAAGGAAACGACGATGCCTCTTTTATAGCTGGTCAGAGAGATTCAGACTCGACCTTGCAGTATCAGGAGTTTGAGTTTGTGAACGAGGGTGTGCCTATAGCTGCGTATCCCAAGATCAAGTTGACCAACAACCATATGCAATACTTGGTCACTTGGTTTGGGCTTTCGATAGCCAGCGCAGGCTTGTTGGGATATACTTTCTGGAAACGTAAGAGTAATCTGACGGTGGAGAAGGTGATGGAGGCCAAGAAGAAGGGGTGGTGATGTATATAGTCAGAAATAAACACCAACACTGGAAACACTACAGAAAACCCTACACAAGTACAAGCACTACACAAACTGGAAAACACTCTAGACAAAGAATTTTCGTGCGACCGTGTTGGTTCGTGCGGATTACATGTTGGGTTTATGTCGCCATTATCTATTGTGCACAATTCCTGCACAGCGTGATTCCCCACTCGAGATCAATAAGTATCTTCTCATACCCCCGCAACAGATCTTCGTGTGGGGAAAGCTCAAGATCTACACGATATCTATATATATTGGTAATTCCATCCGTATTTGAAAAGCCAACATGCAATGATTAGTCCAGGAGGTTTATACATTTTGCTCAAGCTCCCTTTCGAACTTTTATACGAAGTAGTCCGCTACTACACCGTCGGGTGCTCGTACAGGAAGTACAAAGCCAATCTCGCAACAGCTTTGAAAATCGCAGCTTTCCGCGGGGTGATTTCGTTGCAGCCGTTGGATGCAAAGATCGCTGGCCTCCTCAGTGCCGAGTCTTTGATCAAGAATCATATTTCCAAGTATCACAACTCAATTACTAAGAAATTGAACAGCTATGGAGAGCGCTTCGACAGAAACTCGATCTGGCTCGTCGAAAAACCCAATCGTTCTGAATCTGACCCGGTCTTGATATACCTCCATGGAGGTGCATACATGGCAGAGGTCAACTTCTTTCAGATTGAGTCCATGTTGGCTATCTACAAGCTCTTGCACCCTTCTAAACAGAAGGATCTCTCTGTTCTTGTTTTAGATTACAAGTTGGCGTGTTTCGGGCACAAGTTACCTACCCAACTCAACCAGTTGGCAGAGACTTATGAGAACTTGGCCAAAACCACAAACAACATCCTTTTGCTTGGAGATTCCGCCGGCGGGCATTTGGCTATCGCACACATGCTTAGATTGAAGCAACAACAAGCTTCTTTGTTTCCAAGCAAGGTACTTTTAGTCAGTCCTTGGGTCAAAATGGTTCCAGAACCTTACCAGTTGAAGCCTGGAAAATCGTACTACGACAATGCCAAAAGAGACATGCTTGACCCCGATATCTTTTTGGGCAAGGAGGCGCAGCTTTTCGGAGATCAATCCTATAAAGACATTATCATGTCTCCGGGCAACGTCGCATTGCGCTCTTCCGACTATGATGACATTCCAACTCTAAGAGACACCAGCAGCGATGTTTTCATTATCACAGGGGAAGATGAAACGTTTAGAGATGATATTTTGGAATGGGCAGAGGCTGCGCTAGACGTTCCTTTGGCTTCTAGGTTTTCTTACGGTGATTCCAATAATGTGTTGGTTCCCGAAAAGCACTCATACATCAGAAAACGTGGTCCCTACTCTCCACATGTCAGAGTTCATGTGGAGCCATGGGGAGTTCACGATGGCATTTTTTGCTTGGAGAGCTCCGTACTAGCCAAGATCAAAGATGACCCCGAATTGACCTCGGATAAACTCTCCCCCGAAGATCACTTTGGTATAGTCCAGATTACTGAGTTTTTAAACGAAACATTGTGATGTTCACAAAGATCGCAACTCTCACAATCAACACCAACCGAATCCTCAAAATGGTGGACTATCCCTCAGTCACTCTTTCATTGCTACACTATTGTTCATTTGAATATTTAGAGTTTTTATTTATTTATTTATTTATTTAACATCAACATCACTTACCGTATTACCCTTTCATCTGTTGCAGACTGTACACTTCCCAACTGAGTTGTCTGGTTGAATAACGTCATTTTTTAAAATGTTCTACAAACTTTTATAGTTATTTGTTTTCATACTATTTTGCGTAACTGAGGAGTCCAAATAACACTATGGCTAGAGACAAATCGCTCAAAAACATGCCGATAAGCTCGTAGTAACTCAAAAGCTGAAGAATCACCGGCTTGAACTTGGCCAACTGAGGCAATACCATGGCTCCTAATGATAGACCCTTGGCAATCAACCCGTCTTCTGACGTCCCCAAGAGTTTCTTTTGGACACTGACAGTATAGAAAGTGGCCAAGATAATCACCTCAATGGTGAGAAAGTAGACAAAGAAGGTTTGGACGGGGCCCTGGGGGACGATACCTCTGATGTATGAGTAGGAAGCAGCTTTGAATGTGCTTTGGGCAGAAAAATGGTACCAGAAGTTAGCAAGCACTGCAGCATAGCGGACCAAGGCATAGACAAACTTGTACGACTTCTTTTGGTATAGATCGTACGCAGCCAATTCGGCCTGGTACTGCATGTCTTCGGGAGAAGGACCAAAAGGAGAGCCTGGAGTGGCGCCGGGGGTTTCGCCGGATCCAACGTTGCCTAGCATGCTCATCATCATCTGACTTATGGGATCGTTGTCGGCGTTCTGATGGGCGCCGTTGTGAGACATAATGCTCTTCAACATTTCGTCGATATCGGGCGCCGTGCTGTCGGTTTCGGGCTGAATGGCGTTGATATCCACCACTTCCGGGTCGGCGTCTGGATCCGTGTGCGTGGACATATGTACCTGGGTGGTTTTTTCAGCGGTTTTGGGTTTGTCCAACACCGACGTAGCCGATGTTTGGACAGATGAGCCCAGGCCCAAAATAGTATTGAGACGGTCGGTGGCCTGGCCCTTGGCCATTTTGGCGTGTCTTCTTTCTCGAAGGATTCTCTTTTTCTCTTCAGCACTCAATGCTCCACCTTCTTGCGACATAACGTTAGACTCTCGACAACTCTCAAATTGATTTCAAACTGATATTCTCAATCCACTTTTTTCTATGCACACTGATAAAAGTAAGCGATCTCAAGTGAGAACTCGAGTGTTGAGGCATGGGAGATAGTATTAGTTATGAAGAGCAGGTGAGACGCCAGACTATAGTCAACCTGATGGAGAACCGTGACCTCTTGATTATGATGGCCACGCAGCAGCAAAAATCGGTGGAGCAAGTCAAGTACGAGTTGATGAAGAAATTGATGGAAGGATAGACACACTCAAATTATAAAATACAATGTAAAAGATCTATCAGGTCTACCTCTGGAAGGACAATATGCGAGGATGTGGCTGGGCTCATTAATGATTCAATGGTCTCACTACGTATGATGAATGTACCTTAGTATGAGTCAACCGTGTGATCTAATGGTGGTACAGCTTAGACTTATAGTCAAGCAGCCCAGTAAGAGATGTTGTATCTGAAAGACGAAATACACACCCTCTTCAAAGAATATTTGATAACGAAATTTCATCGCAAAAGTCGACATAGACACCAATACTTATTAGGTCACCCATTCGAGATAGTAGTATAACAGCTCGTTGAGCTCGTTGAGTACCGAGAACACCTGATCGTTATGGTATTATTGGTGATTCTAGCTATACAGTATTATACAGGTTAGGTAGATTGCTTAATAGATCTTTATCTACGGGACTTTTCTCTTTCAACGGAACTTCTTTTCGGTACTCTGCCATCAAAAAGTCCTCGCATGTACCGCGGCGGCTGGTTCAAATTAGGCCCTCTTTTCGTGTCTGGGGACCTGCTACGTATAGGAGCCTGAGGAATTCTCGACAATCTACTTCGTTTGGGAGGATTGGGCTCGGCGACAAAGGAGTCGTTGGTCACGTACGAGTCATCGTCAGGAACCGGTCCTGATTTCGTTTTAGATGCTCGTGATGGTATTGGAGGCCGTGCAGGTCGAGTTATCTTTGGTTTCATTACCTTGGAAGGGTTGGGTTTGGTGGGTTGGCTGTTCAATTCGGATAATCGGGCGCGGAGCTCATCGTTTCGCAGCTTCTGCTCGTCGAGTTTGAGCTTCAACTGTGCAATGCGTGAACTACACCCCTTTTGTTCCTGAAGTTGTTCCCAAGCTTTTTGGCTGGGACACCCCGGGAAATCAACACACCACATGGTGATCGAGAGTCCATACATGAAACTGGCAAACGATTCGTTGAATCCCAACGCCACTGCATCGTGGATCAGCTGTAAATTGGTCATGTTCACGTCCAACTCCTCCATGGCATCGGACATTCGGGCAAACCGCTCACTGTTGACTGCGCTCTCCATGGGCATGTGGTCCACGTCCACGGGATAGTGTATTTTGGGTGACTGAGTCATGAGATGTATCCCGGACGACCTCTGCAGGTGTCTTCGTCTGGATTGCGACGAGGGGGTTACTGGTCGTGAAGACGCCATTGCCATGTAGTGTAAGTGTTTATCGTTTGTTTTGGTGTATATGAGAAAAGGTTGCACAAAACCAAAGAAAAGCCTACAGATTAAAACCAGACAAAAGGCCAAAGACCAAAACCAAAGACAAAAAACCAAAGACCAAAAGGCCAAAGACAGAAACAGGCTATCTAATGATTGCCACACAAAATAGACAAGTGAGGGACTAGAATGGTCTCGATTTGTCCAATCGTTAAGTTTTGGGAGATGTAAAACTCTGCTAAAGTAAATGTAGGGATTTCATCAAAATACTGCAAAAAATACGCGGATTTCTTTTCCATTGAGCTTCTGAGGGCTAAAAAGTGATTTATTTCAGCTTCCGAAACTTTGTTGATGGCTTTTATGTATAGTTACTTCGAACGTGGAACTTCGTTATAAAACTTGTCAAAGGTGATAGATATCAAATATACCATAATGTCAGACACAGAATTCAATGGAGGCATGTTTTGCGGAGTGTATCTGAGTCGCCGAATTTATACCTCAGCTGATATCTGTGCGCGTTAGATGTATTGATTTTGCACTTGAGACACCGTGATACTGCTGTAAAAAAGCTGTACCAGCGATTCACCAAAGCTCCCAGTGGCACAGTCAACTAGCCACAGGCCTCATACCTACTCACCTTGATGAAGTTATCAGGTGTACAGCTAGTGTTTGCTGTTTTGCAACTTTTTTTTCACGTGACGCAACATCCGATAAATTCAATATCGCCAGTTGCACCTTAACGGCCACCAACATGTTCAGGATAGTCAGAAAGTTGGCCACCAGCGCAGCAAATGCCGCTGTGCCCAAGCTCCAGGATATAGTCATCGTGGGAGGAGGCCCAGCGGGTCTTTCTTTGTTGGCCGCTCTCAAAAGCTCCCATAAAACAAGACATTTAAGTTGCACGCTCGTAGAGGGAGGGCTGCTCGAAGGAGTGCGCCAATTCGGATTGGATCCTCCTGACAACTACACCAACCGTGTAGTGTCCTTGACACCACAATCAGTCGAGTTTATGCAAGAAAAAATCAACAGTTGGCAGTATATCAACCAAGATAGGATCAAGTTCTACGACCTGATTGTGGCGTACGATGGGCAAGATAAAGATGCCAGGATTCAATTCGATGGGATTGATGCTGGCAGTTCTACTGGAGGAGTGTTGGCGGTGATGTGCGAAAACCTCAACATTCAGAGTTCGTTGCTCGAGAGAATTGAAGAGATTGGCGATTCCACCATTTTGGACAACACCAAGGTGCTTGACATTGTTCTGGCAAGTGAACCCCCAGTTCATGACTTGATGGCTGAGCCGCCAGTAAATGGTGGTTTGGACTGGCCAATTGTACATCTCTCCAATGGCGAAAGCATCCAAGCCAGATTACTTGTGGGTGCCGATGGCTACATGTCGCCAGTACGTAAGTTTTCGGGTATAGAGTCGCGCGGATGGCAGTACGGGCGTTTTGGCGTGGTCGCCACTATCAAGTTGCAGTACGAAGACTATAGATCTATTGGCTGGCAACGGTTCTTGACCACCGGGCCCTTAGCTATCTTGCCATTAACCGAGGATAACGCCACTATTGTGTGGTCCAGTACGCCTGAGTTGGCAGAAATACTCACTGCGGTGCCACTGGAAATCTTTGTTCACCTTGTGAATGCTGCCATGACCTTGGACGAAGTGGATTTGAATTACATCTACGGGAAATTGAGACAAGATCCCAACGACACAAGTGTGTTGGAGGAAATCGAGTGGCGAATGTCCAAGATAAAGTTGTCAGAGTTGGAAGAGCAGTACCCTTTGCCTGTGGTGGAGGTGGTCGACAAGTCACGCGCCAGGTTCCCGTTGAAAATGTCCCACGCAGACACATACATTGGTCCGCGTGTGGCCTTGATTGGCGACGCAGCCCACACCGTGCACCCATTAGCGGGCCAGGGCCTCAATATGGGCCAATCTGACGTTGCTGCATTGGTGGGTGCGTTGGAGAAGGGGGTGGTTCGTGGCATGGATATCGGCTCCACCCTTGTTCTCGACGACTACGTAGCTACGGCATACCCTGCAAACCATGTGTTGATAGGCGTGTGTGACAAGCTCCACAAGATCTTCTCCACCGACTTCTACCCGTTGGTTTTCTTGCGCGGCGTAGGCATGAAATCGCTCAACATGTTGGATGCCGTCAAAGACTTGATGGTGAAGTCGATGGCCCGGTGAGGCACGTGACTGGGCACGTTTGATGTATATAGCAATCTGGAACCCCAAAAGTAAATGACGCTGCATTGCAATGTATAAAACACAGGCATGGCTTTCTAGTAGGGTGTTTGTGCGGTGCAAGTCCAGTTTCGTAGAGTTCCGGACTCTCAAGCAGCACTACGAAACACCGCACTACCCCATAGTGTTGTGCCATGGATTCCTGGGGTTCGACAAGTTGTCCATCCCCATGGGGTTGATGCCCAACAAAAGCTTGCTACTGTGGGACTACTGGTACGGGATCCGCGACTCCCTCGAAAAGCTAGGCAGCACCGTGTTGATTGGCCGCGTGCCCCCGTTTGGGACCATCGAACAACGGGCTACCCAACTAGACCATTTCATCACTCAAAAGTGCCAACAGTTGCGCCACGACGAGTCCAAAGCGTCGCTCTACAGCTCCGAAAATAACCCCAGCAGCACCCACAAGAGTCATGCGCGCGAACACGCCACGTTTGCCGAGCGCGACAACGCCATCAAAATCAACTTGATCAGCCACTCGATGGGAGGGCTCGACAGCCGGTACTTGATCTCCAAGATCTACCAGGAGAAGCTCAAGCGGCCGTACAAGGTGGTGTCACTCACCACGATCTCGACTCCGCACCACGGAGCAGAATGTGCGGACTTCCTTATGGAGTTGGCCAGCCACACCAAGGTTCTCAGGCGGTTGTATCCGGACTCTGTGCACGAACTAACGGTTGCGAGCATGGACAAGTTCAACCGAGAAGTAGTGGACGACCCGGACGTCGCCTACTTTTCGTACGGAGCCCGGTTTACCCCCAGATGGTACAGTTTGTTTGGCTTGACCCACAAAATCATCGAGCGCCAGGTCAAACGGCGGGGGCTCGAGTCCAAGTCGCAAAAGACCGATAACGAGCTGGAGAAAAATGAGATATTTGCAGAGCAGAATAGGTCGGTGGGGTCGGCGGAAAATGACGGTGTTGTCAGTGTAGACAGCTCGCAGTGGGGCCAATACTTGGGCACCTTGGACGGAGTAGACCACTTGGACCTTATCAATTGGACCAACCGAGCTCGTGCCACGGTAGACAGAGTGATGTTTCACGAGGAGCCCAAGTTCAACGCATTGGCTTTGTATTTAGACATAGCTGACAATCTCGCCAAAAAGGGCTATTAGCATAGAGTAATTTAGAGCAAAGATTGACAAAGTTGTAGTGATCAGTACCATGAACTAAGATTTGCAGCAAAACTAAGCTTCGAATAATATTACGCAGTTGATCAAATACGACACCTGTTATCCATCATCTTTCTGTGCATCATAGGAATCTGTCTACATACTCCTACTAGATGGGCAGAACTTTTATCATTTGCATTAATTATAACAAAATAAATACTCGACAAACCTTAATTTGATAGCACGAAAAGATGATTTACCGAAATATGTCTTTGAAACTCTTAGAGTAGAAAGTTCATCTATTAACGGGATGTGGATCAATCTTAACAGTCTGTGGATTTAAATCAACAACTCACTGCTAAGCCACTACTATACCTAGAACTAGGCGGCTTAATGTTGCAGTGTCAAACCTATCTTTCATCTTATCCACCACCAAGTCCGTTGCTGACATCCACCATGTTAGAGCTGCCAGGATCAAGACATGCAGTGAGTAGAGTTGATATTAGAGTAGATCAAAATGCCTTAGCTCGTTGGCGCAATCTTGGCAATAGCTTACGATGGAGTCGGTTCCCCGGCGGAGATTCTCTTCTCCACTGACCAGGAGTTGTGGCAACACCGACTCAGTAACCGTCTCACACCTCAGAACCTCGCTCATGAGCCAGTTACGCCATTCAGCCTTCGCAAGGTCTTCCTCCAACCGGCTCAATATCTCGAGATCCACAAGTAGTTTGTGCCTTTTGGCACCTATGTCGCGGAAAGACCTTTTGAGTTCCTTGGCCACCAGCTTGGTGGCGTCGTCGCCGTAGATGTCGTTCCACACGGTTGGTTCTTGGAAATTGAGGATGAACGACGCATTTTTATACGCATTGAAGCACATATCGCTGGAGTTGGTGGGCCAGTCGTGACTCTGCCATTGGTGTCTTTGAAGAAGCAAATCTTGGGCATCTTTGGTATAAATGGCTCTTTCTAGTCTCAAAGGATCGTTGTTGATGTATTCATACGCAATCTGGTTGGCTCGCCGAACTGTCCAGTATGTGGTGGTGGCTTTTCCGGCCAAGAATACATTGACGAGGGTCGATAATATGATGACAAACACCAAAAACTGTTGCATTTTCAACGCCTTGAGCAAGGATATACCCCCATTGAATAGCAACTGAGCCGTCTGTATGAAAAGTCCTATTATAAAGAACAAGTATCTCATTAGAATGATTCTGTGCAAGTGAATCAAGCTGATTCTCATGGACGGCAATTCACTTTCGTCCATTTCGCTCTCGCTCTTCTCTGACGATGGCGAGTTTTCTTCATGACTAAGCTTTCCATACAAGTAGATGGCCCTGACTATAGGGCCATGGGTGCCGATTTCCTTGACCACGGCTGTCAATTCTTTGTGGAGCAATGCGCAGTTGTTTTTCGATATTCTCTCAGAAAGTGAACGAATATACCCATTCAATACTGAGCGCCCACTAAAGTTAAGTTTAAGGAAAACTAACATCCGAGTCTTGTCTCCCGACACCCTGAGAAGAACGTATTTGTACTTGATGGAGAAATTATAGCCAAACCGGACCACAAGCTTGGGCCGAGTATGGGTGAATGTATAGTACTCGTTATCCACAAGATCGTCGATCTTCTGGCTGATTCTCACGGCCCATCTTTTCCTGGTATAGCTGGCCACGGTGTCAAAGTCTCTATATAACTTTCCGTCCGCGCCCGTGCTCCATGGTTTCTTGACAATGCTTTCGACCACTCCAAACGGAATCAGCTCTTCCAACAAGTACGACCTGTCACCAAGCAAGGCGTGGAAAACCGCTTTGGGAGGAATGGAATAAGTCTTATCCATGAGGAAACAGTACTCGTCGGAAAAGTCTATTCTGTATTCCACGGCTTTGTTGTTGGGAGTCTGCTGGAACGAAGAGAGAGGGTCGTATTTAGAGACCTGCGACATAGCTTTCTGGACCTGGGTCTTGTAGTCCATAGGTTCATTGGACACAGGAGACTGCAATGTGCCATTTAGTTTCTCCTGGACTGGTGTAGGCGCTCTGATTGGTGGCAGAGAGACGGCTCTTTCCATGGGTGGTCTTGATTCTACTATTTCAGGAGTCTGGACCCGTCGCGATTCTCTTGGTACTTGAGGATTTGTCTTTGGCAACTCGTGCTTTTCTTGCTGCAACGAGTCATCGATTTTCTGAAACTCGGGAATAATATCACTCATGAGTTTGGGTTTGTCGCTGATTTTGTTTTCTATCAAGTAATTAAGCTTCTTTTTCATAGCAAACCCGTCGTCCAAGAACAACTTCAACTTAATAACACCATTGATAGCGTACATCCTTACTACGTCGTACTGGCGGCTTTTCTTGCAGTCTACTGCCACCAAACGTCCCACGTATCCCTTGGTCAACGATACAAAACCAAGGGCTTGCATGTAGATATACACATGGTTGATGGTGATGAAGCAGCGGCCAGTCAACTCTTGCCTCGAGTTCGGGGCCCACACACACCGACAGGAGTACAAGCAGTATTCGCCAGGTTCGACTACAACACTAAACAACGCACGCATCTGGATGTCGAGGGGGATGAGCTCTTTGGGATAGTAGGGAGGATAGTAGACACCGTAGTCTCTTTCTTGCTGCTGGAGCTTGACAAGCTCGTAGTCGTGCTGGATCAAGGGGGTGTCTTTAACCTTTTCTTCGCTCACAGAAGAGTGGAGGTAGTACATGCCCCAGTTGACGGAGCCCCAGATGTTGGCAGTGAGAGCAGTGGGCACCAGCGTGGCACTGACCAAGCTATACGACAATATGGACGATTTGGTGGTATCTGTGATGAAAGGGGGTTTTATTTGGATAATCTGGTTGTACACATACTTGGAGAACATCTTATCGTTTCTCTCGATGTGCTTGGAGAGATTACTTGGGGTGATGATCTGGCCCGAAGAGTGGTGGACCACCTTGGTGCTAGTCAATTCGCGGTCAATCACAGTGGCTTGGGTGTTAGAGAGCTCGGCAATGACGGGCGGATACCTTCCAGAGGCGATATTGAACATCTCATTGTCACGCGAAGCATGATCCAAAATACAAGACCGTTCGTTCAGGAACACCTTGAGCCACGACTTGAGCTCGAGTAACGTTTCTGCTTGAAAAACCAACGTCAAATCGCTAGTCTTCAACTCGAAACAGAAACGCCGGTCTTCGTTGGGCGTATGCCGCACATTACAGAGTAAAACCCCGAGCTTGTCAGTTTCCTGAACAAACGTTTGGGACGACGACAACACTAGCAACCCAAATATCCCACCTTTTATAAACGCCATTCGTTTTACCCACACTGGTTTGGTGGACTTTTCGGTCCATGTCTTCATAAACAAGTAGCCGTGTTTCTCCATACTCTGCTCGTCCGCCATATCGAGGGTTTGCTGGCTTATGAGCAGCGATTTGTAATCATTCGGGTTAGTGCTTGGTCTGAATTGCAGCAAAGCTGCCTCTTCGACCTGCTGGCGGGCTGTCAACATATCTCCTTCAAGCTTTTCTACCGACAGAGAGTGCAAGTCACACCAGCTCTGGATCCGCTGGATCTTTATCCACGAGTCGCGAAACCCATCTGCGGCTTTGAAGTTGGCGGTGAACGCCAGACGCTTACTTTCCCAAATATCGGTGCTCAATCGTACAAGTAGTTTGTCGAGCAAGCATCCAATGGACGACAACTCCATCACCAAGTCAAGTGACGAATGTATATACTCTTGTCTGACGGCAAACACCTGCTTGGCGTCTTCAGCAATACCGGCCGGATCTTTTGTTTTGGGTGTAGAGAGATAGAACTCAAGGTACTTATCGTACTTGGCCTGGTTGGCCACAAACGCCTTACGCACTTCTTTGTATCTGCCCAAGTTCTTGAAGACTATCAAGGTGAGGTTCTCAATAATGTAAGAGTCTACATTGAGTGCCAATAGACTGGTGCTCCAGAGCTGTTTTAGCCCTTTAAGGGTGGTCTGCATCGACAGAATGGTGTACTCCTGGTCGATCAAGCCGTCTTGTAGAAACGCAGGCACCAAGTGTTCTAGGAACGAATTGCAGAAAGTCTGGAGCTCGTGGGCATATTTAGGGATCTTCTTGACAGAAGACTCAAGGGCAAAGAGCCATCTCTCGATCTTGACGATCTGGTTGTCGAGATGATTGACGCTGGCTCTGAACGTAGGAGAGTCGAGAGCAGCTTCTTTTAAGTTGACTGATATGAGTTTGAACTTTTGGAACGGACTCGTGGGCCTGGTTTCGCCAATGGGAATGTTCAATCCTGCCTCGTCCGTCTTGAGCAGCCGTTCGCTCCCAATGAAAGGCAAGTCTCTAAGCTCTGACATAAGACTTGATAAAAAAATCTGATGTTCACCAATTGTAATGACCAATATTCATTCACAATAACCATCCACAATAGCGATTCACCGTTGACAATTCACTGTATCCTGTGTTTTTCTCTGGTTTGCTTATTAGCTGGTTTGCCTGTGCGAACTAGCGGAATACGTCTGCCCAATTGGGTAGGCTGCGACCCACGAAGTTGCTAAGCTAGACTGAGGGTGCGAAAATGCGAAGCAGAGACACTTCCTTAACAGAAAGGCATAGGCATAGATAAGTATAGTAGGACCAAGAAGTTTGTATGTCTGATATTAGTCTTGATGCCTGTTCAAGGCATATGCATTACCACTAGATGTAGAGCCATGAAAACAGGCAACAAGAATAGTAGGGTTGGTCGTAGTATGTTAGTCAAGTATGGGTATGTTGGCTATCTGTGCATTCATAAAATCATCAATTACTTATACTACACAATTTAGAACTTATTTGTGGTATAATCAGTAATGAAGCGTTGCTGAATATATAGTATTAAATGTACTTCTGATAGAACACCCAGTCGTATCAGTCTCGAGCACACTCTTATACCTGTTATAGTGTCGAGTTCATTGACTTATCGTGATAGTTTTATTTTTCAATCATACATCATCTAATACATAAAGAGGGGTTCGGAACCTAATGAGAATCAGATTTAGATTTGATCGTAAATTTGGACGATTATAGTTATCATATTAATGGTCATTATTATACAACTAATACTATTTATTATGCTAAAAATACGACAAGAAATAAAGTGACTAGAAGTCGGTGTATAGCTCAATGCTACTTTTTCTTAGGCTTGTACATACTAACCGGAGTGTTGATAGGGAATCGGTGGATTCCTGCATTCTGCTTCGATACCTTCTGCTGGACTTTTTTAGAGTCCTTGGACGGATCGTATTCAAGAATGGGCCCGAACTTGATCCCCTTCGGCCTAATGTTCTCTTTGTTTTCCTTTACTGGTACAGTTGGTGGGGGTTGTAGAGATTGTTGAAGTGGTTGTTGTGGCATCATTAGTTGTCCTATAGGCACAGCAGGAATGGTGTTCATACCGAGGGAGTTTTGGTCCATCATGTACCCAGTTGAAACGTTATTCATATATGTCATGTCGTTTTCAAACGTCTGGGGCATCATGTTGTTGGGAGATTGGCTCATGTACAACTTCTGCTGTTCTTGTCTCTGAAGCTCAAACTGCCGTTGAACCAGCATGTATTGCTCCTGCAACTTCGGATGCAATGTATTGAATGGCACAAACCCATTGCCTAAATTCACCATAAGCTGTTGCTGGGCCGGTGGAATGAATTGTGGCACCTGGTTGATAGTGGACATGGGGATTGAAGCTTTGTTTACGTTGTCACGCAACGGAGTTGACGAAGTAATATTGTGGAATTGGCCGTGACTTCCTGGCACCGAAACAGACTTGCTGGCCATGGCTGGCGAATTATCTGATGATAAAGTTTTAAAATGGTTTATATTATTCATCGATTGTGAGTGCATTAATGGAGGCTGCAATGCTGCTTTGTTCATTTGAGGCGAGCCTTGCTGCGTCAGTTGCTTGCCTCGAAGTTGCATACGGAAAGATTCTTGTTGCTTTAACATATTCTGGTTGAACTTGGAAACAACGTTTGCATTGTAAATTGGTGCAGTCTGAGGTCCTTGAAGAAGAGTATCTGTAACTTTCGGTATATCAATTCTCAATTGGTTTGTAGACAATTTAAGTGGAGAATCATGAGTCAGACTGTTTGTAATGCTTTGGTTGGGTGATACTTTGTAAGGAGACGAATCTGCCACCACCGTTTCATTATCGTCTTCGTGTACCTGTTGCTGCTGTGGCTGTTGGAGCGAATATTCCTTGAAATTTTCCTCTTCCGTCATGTTAACCAAATCAACTAAATTGAATTTCGACCCAGAACTGTTCGACGCATCAAAGGTGAACCGATGCACGAAATACCCATATATATGTGATCTCTCATTATCAAACTTCATTTCATCACCAAACCCATCGCTATAATTATTATACATAATCTGAATCATTGTCAAACCCTTACCCTCAGAGCTAGAGCCATTAATCAAGTAGTTAAAGTAGCCAGCGAAGAAGTTTTTCATAAAAGGAACTTGCAAGTCAAAAGAGTCATTTTCAAAAGTATTGTAGCCATTAACTGCATCGGTATGTTCAACAATTAATGATGTACATTCACGATTGGAATAAACCTTTGTCAACATTTTCCAGTTGAGCATCGGAGGCGGGTGCAGATCGTCAAACTTTTGAGTGATTTTAGCATCTAGCTTCATAAAAGAATCAAAAGATCCATTAGTTATATCGAATACTTTTTGAGACTCTTGAGTTGTTTGCTGGAATTGGTTAAAAGGAGAAATTGGAGTGGAGGAAATTACGTTAGGAGGATGGATATCCAAGTGAATATTGTGGTCTACCAACCAAACAGGAATCCTATTGGTCTTTAGATTTTCAAGGATTCCAGTTGGAAGATACTGATGAAGTTTTGTGAAGCTTGGAATGGTCAAGGAACTTTGAAACATTTTCTTCGACTGAGTGAATACATGAGAATCAGTAGAACCAGTAAAGGCAATTTTCAAGTCCTTGGGAGTCAACCTAAAGGCCATGTTGACGTTCTGGGTGTTTTTAGGAGACGACAATAGCAAATCCAACTCGTGGTCTATTATTTCGTTGGTCTTTATCGAGTCCATTCCACCATGAGAGGTGCTGGCGGAATAACTATTCAGTATTAAATGTTCGAACGGGGTCTTTATCAACTCGTCCAAATCATTGAGACCATCATTGATGGTCTCTTTGTTCTCGTTATTCTCGTTATTCTCGTTTATCTCGTTATTCTCAGTGGGAGTTATCTGATGCTTTAGAGATCTAGGAGCTTTGTCCAACTTCTTTGACTTTGCAAGCCTAAAAATTCTAGAGGATATTTGCTTTGAGGTCCGAAGCACACCCGACTTGTTGAAAACCATTCGAGAAAGTACCTTGTTTTGAGAAGTACTCTTGAGGATGGATGTACTATTATAGCCAGCATGGTTGTTTCTAAAGTCCCGATACTTCAAGAAGCACTTAATGAGTATTTCATCAAGCTCTTCGTTCCACACCTTATCGCCCAACTCGTTGGCAGTAGAATTACTGGGAGTAGGCGTGGTTTTGGATGTGAATAGGGCCGACGAAGAAGGTATGGAAGTCGAGTGTTTTCTTTTGGGCACAGGCGAGTCGATGGTAGAGTCGATTTGTGATGCAATGGAGTTGTTTGGAGAATCTACAATGGAAGCCGAAGACATTTTTCTTCGTTTTATGGATCTTGCTATGGTCTCCTCGAGTTTTTTGTCTTCGGTCTTGGGCTTAATAGGTGCCAAATTCCCAGATTTGCTGTCGCCATCGTCTGGAGTAGGAGATTCCGATCTGGATCTTTTCTTTGGATCAGACTCGCTATTGTCGACGTCTTTGGTGGAATTCTCGTCTTTTGGACTCGTATTGGTACTTGTGGAGCTGCGACGAGGCAGGGCCTGGTTGGTGCTTGGGTCTCTATGAAGTCTTCTAGGGGTCAAAAACTCTTTTCCATTGCCCTCTTCATAGATAGAAGACAACGACGTCAAGTTGGATTCGCCGCCCAAAGACTGCCATAAATCGTCGTCATCTTTCTTCAACGAGTCCAAAAAACGGTTAGACCCGACTCGGGACGAGCTGGGCGGCGTCAGCAACGTGGGAAACGAGTC
Source organism: Suhomyces prunicola (assembly GCA_030568655.1). Lineage (NCBI taxonomy): Eukaryota > Fungi > Ascomycota > Pichiomycetes > Serinales > Debaryomycetaceae > Suhomyces > Suhomyces prunicola. The sequence goes on from JAJMGJ010000011.1 coordinate 196,677, forward strand.
TTGTTTGCGCTTCCACGAGTGGAAGAACTTGTGAGGAGAGCCTGAATGGACGGGCGAGTTGAAGTGGAATGACGGCAGGAAACTGAGTCCAAAGCTAAATGTGGGTGTCATGGACTTGATGGTTCGTTGGCTGCGCGGTGTATGCGGATGGGGACTGCCAGTAGGGGCGGCGTCCAGCGAGGTTTTGGGGTTGCCGGATGCCGGGACTTGTAAATGGTTTGACAGCGTCATGGTACCGATATCTAACCTGGATAAAAAGTGACAGGATGCATAGATCAGGACGATGGTGATCTCATATACTATCTTCTTGAGCTGTCCCCTTTCACCGTGACACGCAAAGTTTTATGCCTCCTGAAACAAACAGACGCGCTTTATTGTTCACGTGGTGATTAGAAGCCAGAGCGTGTCAAGGATGGCTTAAACGCGCATTCAGGTAGTGGAGACTAGCGATGCCGAGGGGATGTCGCACGACACCTGCTGGGCGTGTAGCAAGAGCAAACTAGTTGCATCCTTGTCCATCACTAGGTTACTTGTACTACAGGCTGCCTCAATATGGTCTAGCGTGCTTCTACTGGTCTAATCTACCACTCTGCAACCATTCGTCTCTGTTTGTCTCTATTCGTCACCATTTGTCGCCGTTTGTCTCCAGACCCTTGCTGTTGATACTTTTGTTCTCTACGTTATTTCTTCCCTCTATTGTCACCAGATTCGTACGACGCGCGCGAACCCTCGCTATCTCTGTACAAATTATCGTATTATTGGAACAATTGTAACATATTGGTGTTGTGATAAACTATATCGATGCTGATTATCTCCGGTGCATATCGAAGCTGTGACTATATAGACATTGCTCATCTCCGGTGCATAATGACTATCTCTTCCAAAAAGGCATCACAAAGTCCCGGCTGCTGCCTCTCACAGTCCCCAAGATATGTTAGTAGCCCGTAGACCGTCGCCTTGGTCGACTCGGTGCGGCTTCGCAGATACACCTGTTGAAGACTGGCAAATAATGGGTGCAACGAGTCTCGGCCTGTCAGTGGCACCATCACCACCTTTTTGTGGGCTTTGGGCCCTAAGGTTGCCACTGTGCCAAAGTTCCAATGGTGTTCAGGCTCGCTAGTGGTTTCTGCTCCTACCTTGTAACGGGGCCTCACCGGCTTGACGGGTTTCGCACTGATCAACTTCACCAACTTGGCCTGCGCCAGCTTGTTGCCCAGAAGAAACTGGTGGTGTAGTAAGGTGGACGCACTGGGCCGCTTGGTGGGCTCTTTGACCAAACAGTACTTGACAAAATCCTTGATGTTGACACTGAACTCGTCTCCTTCCAATGTCGGGGGCCGGTTCTTGGGAATTTCAAACAAAATCTTCATGGGATCATATTGGGCTAGCGGTGGTGAGCCTGTGACGAGCTCAATGGTTGTGATGCCTACGGACCAAATGTCGGCTTTTTCGTCGTAGCCTTCCCTCGAACGTCTCCGCGCAATCACCTCGGGCGCCATCCAATACGGCGTTCCCACAAAGGTGTTGCGCTTGACCTGCGTCTTGGTGAGCTCTCCACTCACCCCAAAATCAGCGAGCTTGATCTCTCCTGATTCTGTTAATAATATGTTTGCCAGCTTGATGTCCCGATGGACCTTGCCTTGCTGGTGCAAATAAACCAAACCTTCCAATACGTTTCTTATTGTATAACTACTGATGTCTTCAGATACTTTTTTGTAATACTTGAGCAATTCGGCCATCGATCTTCCTCCGCAATACTCCATCACAATAAATATATTGACATCGTGCACAAACGTTTCGTAGTACTTGGTTATAAAGGGGCTCGATAACCGTGACAACAACTGAATCTCCTGTACCACCACCTTGATATCTTCCCTGCTTTCCTCGAGATTGAGTACCTTCACTGCCACGAATTGGTCCCCGTGCAGCGCTTTGTAGACGTCTCCAAAATTACCCTTTCCAATGCACTCGTGCAACTGATACTTGGAATTACCACCGATCTCATCTGCGTCTTCACTACTTCCATTCATAGTCTAGTAAAACCGTAGTCTTGGTTCTTTACATTCGTGATTTCGCAGCCACAAATAAAAATATGCACCCGCCGCGGGCTCGCAATCTACGCATACATTTGACGCAAATTACCAATAGAGGTATAATACCCTACATACAAAGACCCTGGAGTCGTGGCTAGTAGAAGTTTATTACCTATATATCAAGGCGCTTGCGTGCCTAGTTTTGCACTCCTGTGTTTCCAGTACTGTAATGCTTCCTCCGTCAATCCAATGTCTTTACTGAGATCCAAATTATCAATTTTGCAGCCATTCAAAATGAGCAATTCGCTCAAGGCAAATAGTTTGGTTGAAGACGATGGATCGGATTCGTTCTGAATTTCAATATACTTTCTTAAAGAGTACTCGAAAACTGAGATGTTTTGCGCTCCGCGTTTGGAATTGGCTGCGAGTTGTATCTGGGCATTGATATCAGCACCATAAGCTATCATCCGCAACGTTTCTGGGATGTTGATCTTCTGAAGGGCTTTTAGCAAGGACGTAGTAGGATCGTCAGTTTTTACAACGTATTTTCTATTCTGATACTTGTCGCGAATAAACTCAAGTCTTTGCTCATGAGATGACGAAGGGGTTGGTTTAATGTCTTTCAATTCGCTTGTATCGAGCTTTTCTTCCAAATATTTATTGGCATTGTTGTTGTTGACGTATTTTAATAGAAACTTGATTTCACTGTCAAACGTGTCGAGCTTCAATGACCTAATCTTGGTGATATGGGAACCCAAGTTTCTATGACATGATGAACAATTGATACAGAAACATACCAAGAAATTGATGGAAATCCACTCCACAAACTCACTACTCCCACAATCTACACAGCTACTATTTCCACTTTGGGGCATCGAGTTCACTAGATTGAATAAGCTCTCTTGGTCTTTGAAATTCGACTTTGAAACTAATGAAATCGGCGATATCGATCGATCATTTCTCTGATTTAAAACGGGCGGTTGCAAATCCGTGGCCACCTTGAGACTTCTGCCGTTTCTACGAAGACTGGGCTTAATACTGCCCATCTTGCCTGTGAACTCAGAGTCCTTTCCATTCTTATTTTTCTTTGTATCCCCTTGGTAATTCTCCAATCTCGAGGTATCTACCACTTGCCCAGCCTGCCAGAGTGCTTTCATCCATTTATCCCTTTCGTCTTCGTTTAATGCTTGAAAAACATGTTTTTGTCCCAACGAAGTCATTATTTCAAAGCAATTTTTCCTCTTTTCATAATTAAGGGCCTTGACGTTGGACAATGCAATCTCAATAGGTTTGTTAATTGGAGACGTTCCCTTTCTCCAATCAGAGTATTCAATCAACCTTCCTCTACTCAATACTACCCACTCTTTGTGCCAGCCTTGTTTTCCCTGGCCTCCCAAAGTATAGAGAATTCCCGATATGTCGGAGCTTTGCTGGTCAACGGGGGACAGAACAGTGCCATCTTTATTGCGGGTATCTACAAAACCATCTATTCCGTTTGAAAATATCAAATCAAGGTTCTCTTTGGTTATCACGATGTTTTCGTCCAATTGACGAATATCTGGGCCTCCCGCGGCAAATTCGCTCGTCTTTAAGCCGTCCACATCATATGGCAATTCTGCTGGATCTGCTCCTGCGGGGACCGAAACGTCACTCCGTGTTCTGGACATATTGACCGGGTCATTCAACGAGTTATATTTGATTAATCTGGTCAATTCTTCGTTGGTCCGACTGACTTCTATCATCTGCCTAAGCTGGTACTTTTCACTATTGAATCTCAATAGAACATTTAGGTAAATTTCATATTCATCAGTCAATAGGTTTTGGCTGGACCTCAAATCTCTATACTCCTTAAAATTCAATTCCCTGGAGTTTTTGGGATCGAATTTAAGATTAATGAACTTGAACAAATTTTCAAGTAATTGGTTTAGATACTGGTTATTGGATATCATGATGAGATGGTTTATGTAATCGAATTTGGCCAATTCAAATGCTTTTCTCTTTAGAAGTAATTTTTCTTTGGATCTTTCTTTGTCATTTGATAAATACTTGTATAGCCAACTGTAGAATTCTTTAGAACTGTTTTCAAACTGCTTTTTCAGGAGACTGAGCTCGTTAGGATTGGGTACTGAGGACGAGTTGTTATTAGATGATGAAGGGTTATTGGAAGACAGGTTGGACGAGCTTCCATGGAGAAAAGAGGTGGTGATCTGAGATAGTTTCTGAAGAAGTTTACCATCAAACACTTCGTGGGAAAAAAACTTTAGGTTCCTTTCGAATGGCTTGAATATCAAATCCAACAGGGCCGCAAAGTTTTTGGGAAAGTTCAAGAGTTTTAGTATAGGATTGAACTGTAAATCGGACAATAACGTGACGAGCTCTATCAATTTGGCTTTGGAAGCCGTCAATCTCCTCAAAGAATTTTCCAAGCTTTTTGACTCATCAAGTAGATTCAGACACAATCTTCTGAAGTTAGGAAGATTGCTTTCGTATTTGTTCAAAGTCGTCCGGAATTCAGGCCCGTCTTCAATGTTGAAAGAAAAACCTTCTTTGAAATATTTTAATTTGAGTGGTTTATCTTCATTCTTTTTCTCAACATTCTTTGTATCAACTTTTAAGTTTTCGGGTGTCTCTGTATTATCACTAGGCAATTTGGTAGGGGTGGAGATAGAATCAATGGGCGTTTCGGGCACGGGGGGATCCAGATCCACCCATACGTTAAACTTGAATAGAAACTCATACTCACCAGTGCTTTCATCATTCTCCCATACTAGCCAATTCAAGAAATTGGACGAAGAGTTGGTTTCAAAGGTATCATTAATGGTTATTTTCTGGGTTTCGTCTGTGCTCTTTTCTATGGGAAGCAGACGATACTCTATTTTGGAAATCTGCAAATCTGCATGTACATACGATTGGTCAGTTTCTGAGGATACTTCAGGATTCAGCGCGTTGTGAAGATTTAATTTATCGAGGTTTCGAATTACGGGTTCGGTTTGAGACTGGAACTGCTCTGCAAGCTGTTTCCTCTGATCTTCGAGACTGTCGTTACTCGATAAACTTTTGACCAATACTAACGATTTGGCCTCGCTAGCATCTTTTGGTGTTATGGATACGCTCAATTTGACCTTGTTGTGGTCGGCTGGTATTCTGATGAGTAGCGGAGTCGATGAGTTTGGAAGAGTATTGTCAATATAGCTGACGGGTTCTAGTAAATCTTGGGAATTTGACTTTTGGATAGAATAGGCTGCTTTAGATTCGTCCAACACGACAGACAAGCGACTTGAGCTGCCCTTGGCGATAAAAATTGCTTTGGTAAGTGATACATTAGTGTTCTTGGATTCCACATAAGGAAAAGTAAGCCTCGAAAGCTCCATAACGAATTGGCCAGGTTATTGATTAGATGATAAATGGATCAAAAGGAACTCATCTACTTGGAATGGCGCTAGTATTGGTGTGGTATTCTGCTATACCACCAATAGTGGCATAATAAGCAAGAGGGACGTGCCCTTACCGGACGGAGTTTAAGGTTTTCAAAAAATATGCGATTTGTGTGGATCGAACACACGACCTTCAGATTAACTGTGACTGAATCTCTTCAGTCTGACGCTCTCCCAACTGAGCTAAAACCGCAATCGAACCCACGCCGAGAGTCGAACTCGGAATCTTTTGATTAGAAGTCAAACGCGTTAACCATTACGCTACGCAGGCAGTAGTTGTGAGGCTGGAGCTGTTGGGGCCTTAAGTTGTTGAGATTGTGGTCACATGACAAGTCACGTGTGTCAAAGCCACTGCTCACATGGTAAGTCACATAATATTATGACTGAATGTAATCAATGAACATGAGGCACCCAATTAATTGGTATTAGCCAAAGTTAAGCATGAAATTGATAAAGGTTAAGTTGAAGGGTTACACCTTAAGAATGGCATGTGTCATTTACTCAGATTTACTACAAATAAAGGTGTTTTTCCCTCTTATTCTGTTTCACTAAGTCAATTGGGGCAAGATAACTTTCCTACTTCAAATTTCAGTGTTTCCATTCACCGAGCAAATAGTTGCCCTATTACAATTTCATCTGACCTAGACAAGCTTACATAATAATGTAGTTAATAGACCGAATAGCTGATATACTCCTGACAGAGTATCAAAACCTTTTACCAATAGCCAACCCGGGTAAAACTTCCTGTTTTTATTTTCGGGGCTCAATATTAAGAGTGGTGGGTGCGGGGTTTGATCAGACCCCGGCGCACACCCGCGGAGTTTGGTGTCAGGTTTTAGCGAAGCAGACGCCACTCTGGGCGGCCGCAAGAGCGGGCGGACGCCCAAAACGGAATATTTGCTACGCAAAAGCCGCCCAGCGGGTCTTACAATTCTCCAAAACCCTGCACCAATATAAGGACAGCCATTTCCTGAACCAATACCAAGAAATAACTAGCATTAAAACGACGCTTAATTGCTACAAACCAATAGCGATTCAGCTGCATAGCATATTGTCGCCAATACTGCCGTGCAATCACAAGCAATCACTCGATCGAGCCACAAGCGAGATGAGCCAACAAAGCGACGCCACAGTTGTCGATATATTTATGGAAGAAAAACCCGCACAACCGAAAAGCATTCAACCAAATCACCTCGAATCGAATGAAGGTGGTTTTCCAATAGATAAATCGCCGCTTCCAAGTGCGGACCCCTCGGACTTTTCGTCCTCATATACTTGCAGACTTTTTGGCGATATCTCGCGCCTAGTCCATGACTTCTCACCCGCCTCCCTCGTGGCCGTTATGGGCACAGGAGTGTGTTCCAACATTCTATACCACTTCCCATACCCAAGCGAATGGCTTAGGGTCTGTGGCTGGATCATGTTCATCATTGCCACCTTCATTTTTGTGGTAACCACTCTGCTATGTGTGGCTCAGGTATGTAAAATACCCGGAAAACTTATGAGTTATCACACCGATCCTACGGTAGCACCCTTTATGGGCTCGTGGCCCATGGGTTTGGCCACCATAATCAACTTTTTGGGCCTGTTGGTGGACGAAAAACCTCACGGAGCGGTCATTCTCTGGGTGCTCTGGTGGGTCGCAGTGGTAAGTTCTCTCTACTGCTGTTGTGTGATATGGTACTGGACTTATATTGCCAGAATACCCCATGAGTCAAAAACCAAACTGGGTTGCGGAGCGCGTCGAATCAAGCCTGAAGAACTTCATTCTACGCTTCTTTTGCCTATTGTCACTCTTACTGTGGCCGCTTCGTCTGGACAGCTTCTCGTATTGAAACTTCCACCCAACCTTCAGGTGCCCACATTGGTGATCTCATTTGTGCTTTGGTCAAACGCTATAGTGCTTTCGTTCATCATTACCACCATCTACTTCTGGAAGTTGGTCATTTTCAAAATCCCACCCACCAACTTGGTTTTCACCAGTTTTCTTCCTGTTGGTTTTTTGGGCCAAGGGGCTTACGGAATCTTGCTCTTTGGCAATAACACGTATCAGCTTATCGTCAATTCCGAGCCAACTCTGCATTACTTCATGTACGTTGATTGGGCCCGGTCTGACCCGGAAGTGGTCAAAGCTGTTGTTGCCAACACTGTGATGATTGTGAGCGCGCTTGCGTCTTTAATGCTAATTTCATTTGGATACTACATGACTGGCATTGCAACCGTCTCGTGTCTTTCCAAGTGTGCTCCATTCACTTCCAATCCTAACCCTGGCTTCACTCATCCCAAATATGGCTACATCCTTTTCACCAAGGCGTTTTGGGCCATGACATTTCCTTTGGGCACTATGGCTTTATCCAATACCGAGTTCCATAGAACATTTGGCGAGGGCATGGCATTCTTCCGAGTTATGGGAACTATATATGCTGTGGTTCTCTTTTTGATCACCATAGGATGTCTCTTTGGTATCGTGATGGCCATCATGCATACGTTGTTTGGAGCTCGGCAAAGGAAGGATAATAAAGTATAGCATAGAGTACCAAATAGTAGCTTAATTATTATTTATTAGAGAAGTACACTTGAAAACAACCTGAAAGTACACACCAAATTGCGTAATAAATATACTGGAAAACTACAATAGTAAGATCGCCACTACACTATCTCACTAAGGTGTTCTTTCGTGAAGTAGTCGCAAAAGTAGTGGTCCAAAATAAGACTCTTGGACTGTGTCAGACCAATGGGTGTGGTAAATACCAGAAGTTATCATGAAGGTATCAATTGTTTAACCATTGAAAATATCAATATTTCTAATGTATCAAATAAATTAGATTATCTTTATTTTAAATTGAGTTGTGCTTTTCATTCTGACTCCAATTGTTAACAAGTAAAAACGTCACACAAAATGAATCAAATGATTAACAATCGCATTTGTAATTTCGTAATTTTTGAGAGTCTTTGCAAAAATTGAACAAAATTGAGATTTGTAACTGTTCTAGGTAGTATTGAGCTGATCAAATGAATATACTGTCGTTACTGTTGTCCCGTCCTCTATAGCTGCAAAAGTACAAAAAGTAATGAAGGATGCGAGGTTCGAACTCGCGCGGACACTGTCCAGTAGATCTTAAGTCTACCGCCTTAGACCACTCGGCCAACCCTCCAATACATAACTCTAGACAGCCCAAATAAATATTATAGGGTAGTAGCCAAGTTGAGCTCAACACTTACTCTTGACCCGGGACTTTGACATGCTGAACACGGCAGTTATTTGAACGCTTTTCCATAGCAGATATGAGTCGCACCAAACATCATAGAAATTTCAAATAGAAAATTTACCGGAGCTACACCGCTCGGGCCCTTTTACTCATCAGGAACTTCACTCATTCTACTAACAGTCCATTCAGAATTTACACTTTCATGCCTATTATCAAAGTTTCGTCTATAAATTTCTATTATTTTATGAAGAAATCCACGTCTAGCGGTTTCTCTCTCAAAACTTTCCACTTGGTGTAAACCGGCACCTGACGTTCCAAAACCTGCTGAGTAAATGTAGGTTCATGTAAAAGTAGTAAATCCTGGGGAAGCACCTCGAATCGCACATCGGTTTGCGCCAACAGAGCTACGCCAATGGTCTTTGTTTCTATGTTTTGGACTTTTACCGAAACCAAAAACTGACTTGTCTGGTTAGACTCAAGTACCAAGTGAGTAGCAGTAGTTGGTACCATGACGTTGTTGGAGCTCAAGTGGTCTAATACGTGTTGTTTCATTTGGCTTAAGCCATGCTCTACTAAGACATATTCATAACGGTTTACTTTGAACCAATCCACAAACGACTTCACATGTTGGGTATTGACTTCTGTCATGGCATCTCCTGTTTCCGGTAGTATACTGAGTAGATCCAGGTTGATTCTATGGAACTTGTTGTGGAGTCCTTTAAGCTGGGCCTTGGTGAAGTTATTCTCGTCCACTTTGGCCATCACTTGTGAAAGTGGGACGGAGTTATTGTCAGGTGGAGTGTAGACTGCCGGCAGTCTATGGAACTTCATGATCATGTTTTTCATTAGATTTGGATCTCGAGAGTTCGACACTTGCGACTTGACAATCCGATCGTTTCTCCCTCTACTTGCTATATTTCTAGCACCTTCTGTTATGACCAGAAGTGGTATTCGCTTCTCTTTGGTAGACGCGTTTCTATTCATGTTAACTGTCATTCGGTTTCGTACGTTTAAGCGATTCTCCTTCGTCATTTTGTTGACTCGTGTGTTTTCTTTTCCCCCGAACGTATCACCAGAAGTGCCCGAATAGCCTTGCATCTTGTGTGATCATCACAGTAGGAGTCTCGATTTGTTTGGGAGGTGTTGCACGCGGTCACGTGAGAGCATTCGGGTGCAAAAATCTCAGAGAACTCCAGAACTGACCGTGCAACTAGAATAATAAGCTACCGTAATATACTTTTAAACAAATGGTTTGAATAATTATTAAATGAAGAATTATAAGAATTATAAAGTTCAGACTGACAACTGATCACTCTAAGTTGTGAATTGTTGGTCATGACTACTTTTTTTTGGGCTTCAATTTAAAACCGACGTGCTTGTGGGGGGTGTGTTCACTTGTAAGGCTCGCAAGGTTGGGCTCCGAGCCATGAGACAATGGTGCCATCACACTGTGCCGGCCAAACAAGTGGGTATGGGAATGGCCCTTTTTCATCACCGGCCTCTTCTTGATGATGTCGACCGAAGACATCGACCTGGACAATATACTAGAGGGCGAATCGTTTCCGTCGTAACTTGGAGCCGGCTCAGCGGCACTGGAGTCGTCGTCGTCACTGAGAGCGTCATTATACGACGGGACTTTCAGTAAGAGGTTGAGATCAGGGCACTTTCTGGTTCCCTTGCCGGGGTCTGGACTAGAAAGAGAAGTTCCACTCAATTTTTTGGTGATATTGTTGACGTGGTTAGCAATCATATCCTGCGAGCTTGCTCTGGGAATATCAAAGTAGCTGTCCAAGTTGGCCGATGATCCCGGCACGCTGTTCAAAGGCGAGTTTTCAGCACTCTGCACTCTAAACTGCTCTATTGGACTTTGGGGATTGTTCATATCGTAGATCTTGTCAAATACATGCTGTTGGTATAAAGGAGGAGCATCTTCCTTAGCGTCCAAATCATTGTCTTCTTCATACTCGTCTGAACCCGGTGCCGGTCTGTTGCTCAAACTACTCACAGAACTGGTACGGGAGCTGTGTCTATCTTTATCTTTCTTGAAATAAATGTCTTCTTTGGACTTGTCTTCGTTAAAATAGCCCAGCTTGGGATCCAATGAGAAGTGCTTACCTATAACGTGACCTGTTGTGGCACTCACATATACGTATACTGGTAAATTAGCTCTGAGCTCGCTAACATGGCCTGTCTGGTTTTTCAACTGGATCGAAAGTCTGATTCTGTGCTTGACCTGAACAATGTGGTTTTTGAGATCACAGGTTTGGTTGATATTTTTCAAGTTGTCAGGAACTTTGAAATGGGTCTTGATCACCCATTGGTCCAACCCCAAAGTGTCTGGGTCAGGAATATGCATTTGCTGTTTTGCAAGCACCAATTCCCATTCCGGAGACGTACCTTCGGAGTGAACTACATGGAAATGCTGGACTATCGAGCCAGAAATGGCTTTAAGTGTTAGACCCTTGGCTATGGGCACAATGAGAATATTTACTGGCACAGTGGAGCCAATAGCCACTCCCTTTTTGGGAATATTCACACTATATTGAACCTTTCCTGGCCAGGTATTGTTGATATCAATGGTATCCAGCAAATTGAGGTTTTGAGGATGCAATGTTCTGACGATTCTGATGAGCTTGGTGGTTGTCAACGGTTTTTCAAACCGGCCCCTCTCTATAGAACACAGCATCCGGTAAAGCAAGTTGGCACTGGGGAGCCCTTCGACGGTTTCGGAGATATTGGTCGGCAAGTATATTTTGAAGGGAAGATTGTAGTTACCTTTGGGCAACAAAAACGAGTTGTGACTTGACGTTTGAACGTTTTCAAACGGAGTGCCGTCTACACCACTTTGAGGGATGAGAATTTTTGAAGCTGGCTGGTTTTTGAGATACGGCAGGGACTTCGAGTGAGTCAAGCTTGGTCTTTCAGGAGGGTGCAATGAAGTACTTGAGCCATGGCCCGTCTCGTCGACTAGGTCGGTTTTGGACTTGTTCTTCTTCATATGTTCCAGCTTATAGTAATTCATAAAGTTATCACCATATGAACCGTATAGAATGGTACCTTCTGGAGAAGTAAGTAAGTTACCCCATTCGACCTTCAACACACAAAGTCTATCGAAAACTTGTTCTGGAAACCCATCGGCCGTTCTATTGAGAAAATCAACGTTGTATTCTCCGACAAGGTTGAGTCGTATTTTTTTGACGTGCATGTCGTTTGGAATGCATATCTTGATACTTCCTTCGAGAGGAACAGAATCTAGCTCGAATTCATTGCCTCGGAGTAGTAATAGGTCTCTGTGTGGTGACTTAATCCGGATATCAAAGAGGGCGAGGTTGACGTTATTATGCTTGAACATATTCAGCCTTGCGTCACGTGGAGGGTCTGGCACGCACCGTGTGGAAGGGAGAAGGCTAGGGGTACTAGGTGCTAGGGACTAGGGAATGAGTAGGAAACGGTCCTTACGCGGTCAACATCTAGTTTCAAAGCCCCTGCGATTGAAGTGGTAATTTATCGCAAGATCAAAGGGTGATTGCTCCTTATAACTAAGCCTTGAAGTCGGGAAAATTTTTCCAGTTGCTATACGGCAAAGCAAGAATACACCAGAAATAGGGTCTTAAAAAGGAAGTTGGAGTTTCGACGAGTGAATCTAAATAGAAAAGTAGGTGTCAGTTATAAGTCCATCTAAACGTGTCAGTACCAGAAAGCAACCGATGGACAAATGACGTGAATAGTTGCGAGGTACAGTACAGGCGGGGCGCAAGGCGTCACCAGGAGGCCCGAGAATCTCTGGGAGCCCTGGTACAATCAACCGGAACGATGAGAAACAGAAGAATCGGTCTAATAGATAGAGATTACGATATAGGACAGGTATCTAGCCAAGGTAAGGGTCCGACTAATCTAATTACACTAAATGGGTCTGTGGGTTTATCCAGGCTATTTCTGCTTACACACTCGTCTTTGTGGGTCAATGGCTAAATCTATTTCTGGTTATTTATTCTATTTTCTATGGTAGGTGTTTTCGAATTTTTCGAAAAACTGCTTCACCACCGCGGCGCCCCAAAACTTCCCACCTGTTTGCACCCACGCCAAGTGGCCACCCAAATCGGTTTCCACCATGGTGACGTATGGGTTGGCCTCGGCCTCGGCTATAGGAAGTCTGACGCCGACCAACGGGTCGTCGGTCGAGTTCACACACAATGTAGGAACCTTGATGTACGGAAGTCCTAGCGCCGGCGAGCACTCGCGGTAGTACTGGCCTGCGGTGTCAAACCCGGCGGTCTTGCAGGTGAAGACCTGGTCGAAGCCCGCGGTGTTTTTCGCCAACTTTGCCTTTTGGATATTCTCCGGGGTGAAGATGTCGTTGTGGTGCTTGTTCAAGCCCTCGGCGTTGTTTTTGACCAAGTTGTTGAGAAACGACGTCAACGCCGGGTTGAAGAGGTACTGGCCCGACAACGAGCTCTCCATGTGGTGAAAGCTGTCGACCAAGTCCCACGGGCACGCAATGACGCACGCGGCTTGCACGAGATGGTCGTCGTGTTTTGCACCCAAATAGTTGGCAAGAATAAGGGCCCCGAACGAAAAGCCTACAATGTATATAGGACGGTGTGGGTACTTGGCATTGAGAGCCACCAACACTTGTCTGATATCGTCGGTGGACTTGGCGTGGAACAACTGCGGCGAGGTGACCTTGGTTCTGCCGCACCCCCGGTTGTTCAACACCACGGTGTCCCATGCCGGGTCGATTGCGTCCGCCAAGTACCTGATGAGCGCTTCGTGGCTGCCTCCGGCCAACCCGTGACACACCACCACAATAGGCGTGTGCGCGAGTTTCATCGCCGCTTCCCTCTCGGCCAATTCGTGCTCGCTCAAAAACCGCGTTTTGGGATGCAACCGTGGGTTGCCTTCGGGCAAGTTCTGGGCGTAGAGCTCATCGAACACCTTCTTGGGCTCGGGTGGAATCACCCAGTCCAACGAACACGTCCCGCCGTCGGTATACCTGAAAAGTTCGCGCCCGTAAAACACGTTGAGATCCGACTGGTGGCTCGTGTAGTAGAGAGTCTGGAGCGTTCCGTTGAACAAGAGCGGATTCAACCATAACTTGCTTGGTATCGCAAGACTCTTGATCACTTCGGATACCTCGACTTCGTCTTTTTGCGACCCCGGTTGCGCAACACTTAACGCAACAGTCTTGCCTTGGTGCACCTTGACGTTGGCCCGGAAGCCCCATTTCCAAAACCCACTCATTGCTTGTTCTTCGAGGAGTTGATCGTCCGTATCAACTGAACAATCCAGGGTCTTTTTTTGGCCAACCGCTGTGCGCGCTCAAACATTATGCTGCGCTCTGGTTCGCTGACTTCCACTACCGCCTCACCTCTCTATTTCTCTGTGGTATATCTTCATCATGTTCATCTCTACCACTACATCCACTTGTTGTCCTCTTCTCCATCTCTCGCATTTCTGTGTATTGTCTATTTTCTACTACTTAGATTGTTCCCTCCTCATGGTGGTAGCCTCTCTTACAGCACTCTTGGCCTTATTGGAACTCTCACTATTGGTGATATGCCCTCTGTCGTCCAAGTCCACCGAACCAGCACTTTCAAAGAGAGACACTTGTCCTGCCAACAATCCCAACGTCTCCAACACCTGAGATGGCTCGTTCAAATGAGAAGTGGCCACTGTTTGCTTGGAAGCTGGCCCAACAGCTACAGGGTAAATACCATAGCTACCGAACTGGTTCTTGGGCAATTCCCTTTGTTGCCAGTCAGCCTCGATGCTCTTGAGCGACCTGAACATGTCTTCGTCGGTCAAATCGTCTCCCAAACACATGATGAAATCAGGCAATTGCTCTACTGGCAAAGCGGTACTGGAAGAGGTGTCTTGGCGAGAAGCATCTTGGCGAGAACCGTGTGGGTTTAGCACAAGGCTCTTCACAATTTCTCCCTTGTTTAGGAACTTGGGTCTGACTTCGATATTGGCTTTTCCTGCCATGACTTCTACATCATACACCTTTCCAATTCCGCTCTTTAATTCCTCCAAACACTTCAGGGCCTGGTACTGGCCCAACTCAGGATCCGAACGACGGTAGTGCCAGGTAATGGCCACTTTTTTGAGCTCGATATTGGACCCAGGGGTCTTTTCGGTATAGTTTTTGAACACGTCTTTGACTTTATCTTGCCACGACATGTCGAAAGACTCAGCCAAGTTGATCCATGTTTCACTGCCAATGTCTCTCATGAAACAGCCGTGTTCGGCAGATAATCCAATACTCTTATCGCCCAACCACTTGCCCAAAAACTGCTGGTCTCTGCCTGAAATGATCCAGATCTGGTTCTTAGGATCGGCACTAAGAGTATCGAGGATGAGATTTAGGCGTGAAGAAGGAATGGCTGCGGCTGGATCACGCACAATAGGAGTAAGGGTTCCGTCGTAGTCAAACATAAATAGTCTTCTGTTAGAGTTTTGGTAATTGTTCAAAAGTAAGGGCCTGTTCAAAGCCGGCGTGTGGTGGGTTTGGTGACTTTGACAAACATGCTTGATGAGATATTCCAAGAAGTTGGAGGTCCATTGCTGAATGGTATTGGCAGTTACTTGCTGGTAGAGTCTGTGTTCCAAGTCCTTTTTGGCACTGGCCGACATCAATAACGAATCGTTCATGGTCTTGGAAATACCTACCGAATCCCATGGATTGACCAAAATGGCTTCGCTAAGCACAGAGGCCGTACCGGTAAACTCACTCAAGACAAGTGGAGAATGGTTTTCCTTTTGTGTAATGACAAATTCAAGAGAAGTGGTGTTCATGCCGTCTCTTACAGAAGTTATAAGAGCCAAATCGGCCACTCTGAGAAGAGCCAAGTACTCTTCTTTGGCAATACGACGTTGGTAGTGAAGCACCGGGGTCGAGTTGAGGTCACCATATTCACCATTAATGTGGTTAACCAATTCACTGACCTTTTTCTCCACCTTTTTGTTAGCATTGGTTTCGTATCCAGGACTGGAAACTTGAATCAAAACAACCTTGTTGCGCCATTCGGGGTACATTTGCAAGAACATTTCGAAAGCTTGTAACTTCTGAACCACACCTCTAACAGTATCAAGACGGTCACGCCCCACAATGATCTTTTTGTCGTGGTAAATCTCTCTCAAAGCTTGCACTTTCTTGTCGATTTCTTCGTTAAAAGCGTCGTGTTCCGTCTTCTTGGTGTCGATTCCAATAGGCAAGGTCTGCACAGAGATAGACGATCCGTACGCCAACACCTCTGAGTCGGTCACCTCGTAGCCCAAAACACGTGAACAGCACGATAAGAAATGGCGCTTGAATGACTCCAGCTGGAACGCTATGCTGTCGGCACCCAACATCCCGTCCAACAACTGCGAGCGCTTGCTCAAGCAGCGGAAATATTCCGAAGAGGGGAATGGTGCATGCATGTACAAGCCAATATAGGCGTTTGGGAACTCCATTCTCAACAATTGGGGCAACAACAACAAGTAGTAGTCATGGATCCATATGATGTCACCAGGACGATAAATGGCCTTGATTTTCTGCAAGTATGCCTCGTTAAATTTGACGTAATCGTGCCAAGCATCTGCCTCGGCCTTGCCGTTCGACGGCTGACCCTGGATGTAGTGGAACACTGGCCACAAGCAGTTTTCGGCATACTGTCTCCAGCGTTGCTGATCGCGACGAAGCAACCACACTGGGTGAACGAGCTCGCTGCGGTTGGCAGTACGTATTTTCTGTTCCAACTCTTCTTTGTCCTGTTGGTCCAAATAGAGCGGGTCGTCTTGGATGTTTTCGTAGCCGCCAGCAGAAGCATTGCTGTCTTTATTGATGAGTTCCCCCGTCCATGCTATCAAGTGGGTCTCCCAGTTGGTATGCTGGTCAAGAAAGAAATGCGACAGGTACAATGCCAGGTTGCCTCTCACCGGCTCCACGTCCCAGTGTCCCTCTGGTGACTTGTAGATCAGAGTGGGCAACAGCGTCATGACATTGAGGACCCGGCCCGACATGGGTGCTTCGGGCTTGACTGTAGGCTCGTCAGAGGGATATGCAAAGAAATCTAGCGACATTGGTGGTGTATGCGAGAAGATGTAGGATGCCGACTTCTTAAGTAGTCTGCTAAGCAATAGAACGTTGTAGATTGCGCTTACGTAAGAGGACCCCTAGCAATACAGTGGAACTCCATACGATGCGAATCATGTATGCTGGGCCAAAGAGTATGCCGGGCGAATCCCCTATGCTGCGCGTGCCTGGTAAACGTATGTTGGAGTGTACCATGATGCTAGCACATGCAAGCAAGGGCCTGGTGCTACTAGCTCTCTACCGTAGTGTACCGCGTACGGTGGTGTCTCGGATAGAACAACGCACTTTCGGAGACTAAACTTAAAGTTGCTAAATACTCGTAACCGCGCACCGTCAAGTCAACACTGCTCGCCGTGGAATTCTGGGGACTTCGATCTCTTTCGTCCATCTCGAACTCTAACCTGTACAAATCTACAACTATTACTACTATACACAAGTTATTTCAAATGAGTGGAGCTTCTGATCTTTCTTTCTACAAGAGGTCGCCTCCCTTAGGGGAGGTCTCTTATAAAGCGATCAAATGTAGATACCAGTGATATCGTTTATTTACTTTTTTAGGGGAATATTTCGTGTACTTTATGTTGATGGTGTAAAATGGGGGACGACACGTGCATTCCTGACTTCCGGTCACTGTGTCCGTAGATAAGGGCCCTCTGATTTTACCACTCAAACACTTTGATTGGACAGAAATAGCGCCCCTCGGTCTGAAAAGTTATAACAGCTGTACTATTTTAGAGCAAAGGGTACAGCACCAACCCACCTTGCTTACGATGGCGCTCAATTTGCAACCAAACCGGAAGTTGACTCTGCACGTGAAAAAAATACTTTCGCCTACCCTTTAAATCTATGTGTATGGAGTAAGGCCACTCCTTCTCCAATGATCATCCTTGTCACACCAGCGTACCAAGTACGTATCTGCCATTTGAACTGATTTCAGTAAAGTCCAACCTAAATAATTTTCATTCTTTTTTTCATTCACTGTGTTTGGTTGAATGGGCTATGTAGATGCCTACAGGGTTATGTCCGCATTGGTCTTCATGTTTGTTTCTGCACTCCTCTACAATTCAGTGTTGTCTACATCATTATCTTTTCACATTTTTTTCATTTTTTGTATCTAATAAATCCATTAACCCAAATTTTACATTAATTGTTATAGAATACAATCTCAAACATCGCCAGTTCTCACAATGTTGTGACTTAAAAAAAAAACTGGACGTTCTCTTTAAGCTTGCGCTTCGCCTTCAGATTTCTTGTACTCTTCAAAAGCAGCCAAAGCAGCTTCGAACTGAGTGTTGAATAATTCTTCATCTTCCATCAAAGCCAAAATTTCACGGTTATCCAAGCCCAACATCATACCGGTGATCTTACCAGCAGCTTCAGGTTCCTGGGCCTTACCAGTAGCAACAATCATTGGGTACAATTCTTCACCTAAGATCTTCTTTTGGTGTTCCTCAGGAGCGTTGGCAATGATAGCAGCCAAGTCCTTTTGTGGACGTCCCTTTCCGCCGTTAGGTTGACGGGCGCCTGGGTAGTAGCCACCTCTTGGTTGTCTCAAGTTTTGGCCCTGTTGTTGTTGGAAGTCTGGGTACCCTTGAGGAGGAATACCGTAAACTGGTAATGGTTGGCCGTTTGGACCGGCTGGTCTAGGCCATTGTTCTGGACCTCCAGCAAATGGTTGGCCTCTTCTCATCATCATTTGAGGGTTTGGAGCACCTGGGAATGGGCCGTTGGCTCTACCGTTTGGAGGGAAGAATCCTTGTTGACCGTAGAAAATAGGAGGAATGAATTGGCCGGGCATTCCAGTGGTGGCGGCGGCGTTTTGCATTCTCATTTGGTTTCTGGCCTGGATTTGAGAACGTCTAACATCCTTACGTTGAGCCAAAGCAACGTACAATGGTCTACCCATAACCATACGTTGGTTCATTTCGGTGATAGCCTTAGTAGCTTCTTCTGGAGCAGAGAAACAAACGAAACCGAAACCCTTGGACTTTCCGTTTTCGTCAACCATGACTCTGGCAGAAGTAATGGTACCGAAAGGCTTGAACTCTTCTTCTAATCTTTCAGAGTCAATGGAGTCGTCCAAGTACTTGATGAACAAGTTAACACCCTGGTATTTGCTGATCTTTTCTAATCTGGCAGATTCGTATTTCTTCTTCAATTCTTCCAATCTTTCTCTCTTCTTTTGAGCTCTGCCAACGTAAATCTTTTGGCCGTTGATTTCCTTGTCGTTCAATTCTTCGACGGCTTTGAGAGCAGATTCGTGGTCTTCAAAGTTGACGAAACCAAAACCCTTGGAGTTGCCTTCAGCGTCCTTCTCCAAGTAGCTGGAGGTGATCACACCGTAAGGCTCAAACAATTTCTTGAAGTCTTCCTCGGAGTAGTCCAAAGGAATGTTCTTGATATAGATATTGGTGAAGTTGGACTTCATTTCTTCAAACTTGGACTCACGGTCTTGCTTGGAGATGTGCTTACCAACGTAGACTTCACGGTCGTTCAACAACATACCATTGACGTTTTCGATAGCAGCGTTGGCGGCTTCGGCGGTTTCGTAGTGGACAAAACCGAAACATTTCGACAATCCCATGTCGTCAGTAGCGACCTTACACGACAAGATCTTACCGAAAGCAGAGAAGGTGTCGTGCAAAGCCTTGTTGTCGATAGCAGGATGTAAGTTTTTGATGTAGATGTTACCGTCACCGTTTCTTCTCAACGAAGGGTCTCTTTGCGACCACATGATTCTACATGGTCTACCTTCGATAGGCTGGTAGTTCAATTCCTCAATAGCCTTTTCACCGTCGTCCAACTTGTGGAAGTTGACGTAGGCGTAACCCAAAGACTTTTTGGAAACAGCGTCACGACAGATACGGATGGAAGCAACTTGACCGATAGGAGAGAACATCTCGAACAAAGTGGCTTCGCTGACCGATGGGTTCAATTCACCGACGTAGAGCGAAGCAGAAGTGTCGGAAACAACACCCGATTCCGAAGACTCGGCGGTTTCGGCAGATTCATTTTGGGATGGAGCTTCGGTGGCGGCAGAGGCAGCGTCGGAACTACCTTGGGATTCAAGGTTCAATTTCTCCAAGGATTCTTGGACTTGGTTGGTTTCAGCAGCAGACATCTTGACTAGGTTAGTTAAGGGGTTCTAGCGATGAGGAAAAGGTGGGTATTTTGATTCGGTATGGAATCAAAGGGTGGGGTGATTGGGGTGTTTTTTTTTTTGGATTTTTGTTTTACTCTTGTAAATATTTACAGCACTAAAAAGTATAGCTTTTCAGTACGGATTACTTTGATAAATATCACAATAAAGAGAATCAGAAGAGGAGTGTTACAAATGGCAGTTTTTTTTTTGGATCCTCCATTGCGCTGCGAAGTTTTTTTCCAACGGGAGTTGAAAAATTAGCGGCGGATCGCGATGAGTTACCCGGACGAGAAGAGAAGAAGAGAGAAGCGGTGGAGGCGGAGGTAGACTTTAGAAGGGCAGAGAAGGGTAGGGTTTAGAAGGGGTAGGGTTTATGCTGCTGCAGGAGCAGCAGGCAAACAGCCAGATGACGAGCTGACATATTACCAAGTTGTGCTAGCTTCCACCTGGGGTAGCCTCGCTGCCGCCTAGTAGATCCGCTTACATAAGCGAAGAACTTTTCACAAATTTCACAGGTGAAAAACCGTCTCTGCTTATCATTATGTGTTTGTGTATGGTTAGGTACTAGTCTATCGTGACTGTTTAAATTTTTCACCTATTGTGTAAGGTACTACACATACTAATTAGTTCATATATTACAGTATACAACAATTACAGATTCTGCTCTCTTTTTTTTTTTAACTCTCTCTAGTCCACTCGCTTCGCTTCTTTCTTGTACTCTTTCTACTCTTTTTTTTCTTTTTTAACCTCTTTTCCTTTTCCTTTGATACGATCATACATATCAAAGATCTTGCGACTCGGCACCTTCGCGGGCCAGTACAAACTAGCATACGACCAAAGATGTTTCTTGAGCTTGTCTTTCTCTGCGCCCCTTCTCTCTCCGCTGTGCTTGTCAATGAAGTCTCCAATGACAACCAATTCCTTTCTTAAGGTGTTGGCCCACTCGTGCTTCTCCATACCCTTGTTTCCACGGTGTAACTTCATCAAGGATTTGGATACAGGCTTCAATGTCTGCTTACACTCGGCTTCGTCCATGCTTTCGTATTCCAACTCGTTCTCTTTCTCCACCTCGACCTTCTTTTTGGTCTTTGTATCAGGAGTCAGCGACCGGTGCTTGCCGTTACCGTTACTGCTTGGAGCTGGCGACTCGGTCTTTGGTTTCCGTTTCTTCTTCGGAGCTGCTGCGCCCGCACTAGAAGTGGCAGACACCCCGTCGTCCAGTCCATTCAAAAGACTGAACAAGTAATCGACTCTTCTACCCAAATGTACTGATCCAGGCACCCTCTTGGACTTTTCGTCTTTAGCACCTTTGACATTGGATCCCTCCAAAAACAACTTGTTCTGTAGTCCCAACACCGGGTCATCTCTAATTTGCACCCACGAACCGTACCCGAATTTATATACTCCCACAAGGAGCATGGCATCGTCCTTGGAAGTCCATTCACATGACCAGGCACTGACTTGTTTAGGTTGCTGGGGCAATTCAAACTTGGTGGGGCTTCCTTTTGGCATCAACGACTCCAACATCTTCATATCCAAGGGCCTGTTGACCACCAATTCAGCATTGATGTTCTTGACACCCTGATACTCAAATAGGACGGCCTTCTTTTCTTTCTTTTTGGCGATCCAGAGTGCAGTAGGATTGTTCCCATCGGCATCTACCAAGTTTTTATCTTTCAGCTCCATAGCTTTCTTTTCCAATTCGGCCAACGCTTTGCCACGACGTGCTTCTTCTTCTTTGACGAGTTTTCTGGCGGTGCTTATGATTTCATTGTAAGCATGTTTGATTAATACAGGGTTTTTGTTGGAAATACTACCTTCTTCAACCAACAATTCCCATTTTCCTCCAAGATCTCCCAACTTAAGGATCGATCTATAGATGCCTCTGATTTCTTTTTCCGATAACTGGTGATCGCCAGTGTTGACACGCCGCTTTTTGCGTCTCGAACCTTCATCTTCGTCATCTTCTCCACTTTCGACATCGCCTTGTTCGAGTTGACGAACGGCGGCTTTTCTACGAGAAAACATGGCGATTTGTTCCTGTAAGTACTCATCATCCGCTTTCTTCTTTTCCTCATCTTTCAACTTGGTCAATTCTTCTTCAGGAATGATATCGTCCCATTCGATGTCTGCCTTGTAGTCAGTGACCTCGAATTGTTTCAAAAACTCCTCGGATCCAAGATTGGATTCGCCCAACTCTGGAGTAGTCACATGGTCTTCAGCGTGGTTCAACACATCATCTAAATTCAAGTCCTCCAATTTCTTTTGGTTCTCATTGGCTTTAAACATATTACCAGCACCAAACTTGAGAATTTGGGTCAATTCGTTGGCAGAAGGCTCAGCTTTGGTTTGCTTAGAAGAAGGATCTGTAATACCCAAAGATATAATGGCATACTCCAAAATCATCTTTTTTCTGGCTCTTTCCAAAATCTGCTCTTCAACCGTATCTTTACTGACGAAACGATAGACCAGAACATGGTTTTTTTGGCCAATTCTATGGGCACGGGCCATTGCTTGTAAATCAGCCTGTGGGTTCCAATCGGAGTCAAAAATAATCACTGTATCGGCAGTCATCAAATTAATACCCAAACCACCAGCACGAGTAGACAATAAAAAGACGAAATCTTTGGAATCGGGAGCATTGAAATGGTCAATGGAGATTCTTCTTTGCGATGAAGGCACTCCACCATCTAATCTCTGGAACTTGTATCCTTTAATACTAAGATAATCGCCCAAAATGTCCAAAATTCTCACCATTTGCGAGAAAATCAACACTCTGTGGCCTTCCTTTTTGAGACGGGTCAAGAGTTGTTCCAACAATACCATTTTTCCCGACAGCATAATCATCCCACGAAGCACGTTCTCACGAGAAGAAGAGCCTGCTTTGGCCAACACCCTATTTTCGGCTCCGTCAAAGAGATAAGGATGGTTGGACGCCTTTTTAAGTTCACTCATGACGTTCAACAATGAGATCTGAGAGCCCTTATTTCCCGCATTCAAAGCCAGATAATTCTTGGTGATGACGTTCTTGTAGTAGTCCGTTTGGAGGTCTGACAATTCCACCCGCAAGATCCGTTCTGTCTTGGAAGGAAGGGACTTTTCAACGTCTTTCTTGAGTCTTCTTAAAATAAACGGCTTGATTTTCTTCTGCAAATCTTTGATGTACTCTTCTTGCTGATCATCCGGGGTTTCAAAGTCGATCTCTTGTTCAATATTGAACTTGCCAGGCATCAAAAAGTTACACAATGCAGCCAACTCTTTGATGTTATTCTGAAGAGGAGTACCAGTAATTAGAAGACGGTTGGCTACTTTGAACAGTTTGAGCGATTCGTACAACGAAGACTCGGCGTTTTTCAATCTGTGTGCTTCATCTACCGCCAAAAACTGCCATTTAATGGAGCCCAACTCGGTACGATCCTTCAAGATATACTCGTAAGTGGTCAAGGCGACATTAAACTTGGGCTTTCCATTGGCATTATAAAATTCATACTCTCTCAAGTTCTTTCTAGATTCAGTATTACCTAGATAGTAAATGCAATTGACGTCTGGGGCCCACTTTTCAAAGGTTTCTTGCCATGCTGGGATGGTCGAAAGCGGTACCACCACCAAATGAGGCCCGTTTTGTCTTCTAGCATAGATAAGCCACGATAAAAAGGCCACGGTCTGGACGGTCTTTCCCAACCCCATTTCGTCAGCAAGAATCCCGTTTTCGTTTCTCGACCATAAAAAGGCCATCCAATTTAATCCAGTTAATTGGAAATCTCTCAACTCACCGTTCTTTATGAATACAGGCTGTTTGACCAACTTTTCAAATCTGGGTCTAGAATTAAGAGGGTAGTTTGCTGATAAGGCAGGCAAGATCTTGGACTTTAATCTTTGCTGGTACCGAGCCACCTGCTCAGGAGCTATTTCAGCTATTTGTTCGGCATCTTCCCATGAACATTCGTCATAATAGAGTCTTTTCCATTTACAAAAATACTGGAGCTTACTGAGTCCATCATCATCGTCAATACGCTCACTATCGACAATTCTCTCCACACAAGTATACTCCTCCTGCTCGTCTCTTCTTCTCTCCCGCTCTATGTCCATGGCTTCGATATCTTCTTTGGTGGTGAGCGGATCGCTTCGGATCTCTTGGTCCAATATTATATACTGTTTGATGTAATTATCCACCTTTCTGAACCCTTTGAACAGTTTTAGAACACTCCAAGGTTCCCATGTGTTGTGTAGATGTGAAGCATCCGACCATTTGACTTTGAAAAGGTAGTCGAGTTTGGGCTCATTGGTTACTTCCATGTTACCTTCATTGAGCTTATGGTCCAAAACAAGATCAATAGCTCTTTCATTAACAGGCTCAGTGGCTTGTTGATAGTAGTAGTAATCACCTGCGTCTTCCGGCTCACTATCAAGCAAATCGTCGTCGTCGTAATCCACCTGGTAATTGACCAGTTTGGAGTTTCGCGACGAAAACCGGAGTTCTGCGGGTACTGACGGAGACTTGGCCTTTCTATGTACTTTGCTCTTTCTGGCAGCTTTCTTTGGCTTTTTGGCACCCATATCGAAGTCGTCGTCGTCATCATCTTCTTCCTCCTCTTCCTCGTCTTCATCACTATCATAGTCTTCTACTTTCTTCTTTCTTCGACGAGGAGCTTCATCCTCGTCACTTTCACTATCAATTATAGCAGCCCCACGTCTTTCTCGGTGTGATCTGCGGAGCCCATAGAGCTCAGGATTGAGCGAAGCGTCTTCAGGGACGAACTGCTTAGCCATAGTACTATACGAATATTAGATAATAGAAGCAGAATGCTTGTGTAATGCTCTTATAGTGTCAATAGTATTGTTGTTTTGGTTGTTTTGGTGGTTTTCTATTACAATGTTTCACTTATCAATTGTAGGTTGTAACTGCTATGGTGGGAGCACTAGTTGTTATAATGCAATAGATTTATATGTTGATTACTTTATTAGATCAGTCTTAATAGACATACAGTCAACTAGTATCAAGGCTTGTTTTCAGTATATAATATATCCTATTTGATGCTATGCTTCAACACCTTCGACACGTCCTGGTAGAATGGAAAATTTTTTGGAACGGGAAATTAATTTTTTGGACGCCGACGACAACAAGATTGAGGCGAGGAGGAGAGAGACAATAAGTTGGGGTGGGAGGTACTACGATTTATGGAGGGAGGGCAAAACAACGATCAATTGACGAATATATATTCATATGTAAGAGATAAAAGAATGACAAGTATGAGGAATGATTCTGATCTGATCCTTAGATACCCGAGGTTTTGAGGTATTTCCAGGGGCTGACTGAGAGTACATTGCATCGAGACAAATCTCACAAGTCTACCGGACTACTGAGTAATAATGGAGCCAAATGAATTAAGCTGATCATTCGAAGCTTCAGAAGTTCAAACTGAAGAAGGGTAATCAACACTTTTGGTAGTTCAGGGGCGGCCGTGGTAAGATATCGAGACTTGGCTGCACAACTTTACTGAAAGATGTCGAAATCTCAATTTGCAACATGGCTGCAAAATCCTGCCATATACCGATGAGTATTGAGGGGTACTAATACAATGATCTGTGGAGTTTGGTGGTGTTTGCTACTCATTTCCAGGTCTCAGCGCAGATGTAGACGGTACTGGAAGCGGTACCAAGTGCTGGAACCATCTTATAGCACGTCACTGATAATGGCTGCAAAATAAAACTAAAACTTTAGTTTCTGGAAAGGTGTTAGACCAATCAGATCAGAGTAAGCGACTCCCTGGAGCGAAAACAGTCCGCTATAACGATGTAACGTTATCGAAATAATTCAGCCAGTAGAACCTTATCCGAATCTGCTCGATGCACATTCACAGGCTTTCTAGAAAAGTCTCTGGGGCTCGCTTCTGGTCTAAGGTCAGACAGAGATGGCCAAGAGCAACTTTTCCACCAGCTAAGCTAGATCATGACTTTCAAAATCGATCAAAAGAAAAAAGGCAGCAGATGTTTCTTCAAGAACTAGCATTACCAACTCCTCCCTAGTCTGTATTTCACGTGTATCGAGATTTGTAAAGCTTAAGCGGTGAGGAACACCCAAGAAGAGTCTGTGAAGCACTCTAGAACTTCACCAGCATTGTTTTGCAGCATTTAAACTGCCGGTATCTTTACCTATACCTATCATAGCTAAGCCGTACGCACGTATGAGCTCTTAAGCATGAGCCAGCAACCATATCAGGCTCAAAAAAGACACACCGTGGATTTACGGTAGTTGGTTTGTTTAGATAACGCCTACCAACAAGCTTTAACCTTGTGAAATCATAATTATCAGTCTATACAGTAAGAAGTGGTGGAAAGTGGGATATTTGTTTTCGGGGAGGACGCTAGCCGACGCCATGAGTGTGCACATGCACGACCGGTGGGCGCACGCCCAATGAGTGAAACCTGGTGGTATTGGAGCTGGCGGTGATTGCAAAGAGAGTGGTCTTACTACAGCTCAAGACCTATCCTATAGAAAGCTGAGGTCTCTGTATCTGTCTGTTGGTGTTGGTAAGTCGTACTATGGAGGTTTTGGATTGTCCAATCAGAGCTCAGTATTAGTCAGGACTCCAAAGTACGCTGTTTCGGCTACACGCGTAAACACCCGCACTAACAAATAATATTACACAAAATGAGTGAAAAAAAAATTTAGATGAAGCATTTAATCACAAGTGAAATAGGAACCAAGTGAAACCCAGTGAATACTAGAAAGTCTTGATTGAAATGAGTCAGAGTTCGAAGAATACGAGAATCGCCATTATCTCCACGGATAAGTGTAAGCCCAAAAAGTGCAGACAAGAGTGTCGTAGAAGTTGTCCTGTGGTGAAGACCGGAAAGTTGTGTATTGAAGTTACACCCACATCCAAGATTGCTTTCATCTCGGAAACCTTGTGTATTGGTTGTGGTATCTGTGTCAAAAAATGTCCATTTGACGCCATCAACATCATCAACTTGCCAACCAACTTGGAAGCCGAAACCACCCACAGATACTCTGCCAATTCGTTCAAGCTCCACAGACTTCCTACCCCAAGACCAGGCCAAGTTTTGGGTTTGGTCGGTACTAACGGTATTGGTAAGTCCACGGCCTTGAAGATCTTGGCCGGTAAGCAAAAACCCAACTTGGGAAACTACGAAAACCCGCCTGACTGGGAAGATATCTTGAAACACTTCAGAGGCTCTGAGTTGCAGAATTTCTTCACCAAGGTTTTGGAAGACAACATCAAGGCCATTATCAAGCCACAGTACGTTGATAACATTCCTAGAGCCTTGGCCAAGTCTCCGGTCAAGGAAGTCGGACAAATCTTGAAGGCCAAGAACGAAAGACCCGAACACTGGGATTACATCATGAGAGTGTTGGAATTGCAGGGTGTCATGACCAGAGACGTCGCAAACTTGTCGGGTGGTGAATTGCAGAGATTTGCTCTTGCTATGACGTGTGTGCAAAGTGCCAACGTCTACATGTTTGACGAGCCATCTTCGTATTTGGATGTCAAGCAGAGATTGAGAGCTGCTGAAATCATCAGATCTTTGACTGATTCCGAGACCTATACTATTTGTGTCGAGCATGACTTGTCCGTCCTTGACTACTTGTCCGACTATGTGTGTATTTTATATGGTGCCCCATCCGTCTATGGTGTAGTTACACTTCCTTCTTCGGTCAGAGAAGGTATCAACATCTTCTTGGACGGTCACATCCCTACTGAGAACATGAGATTCAGAACCGAGTCGTTGCAGTTCAGATTGGCCGATACGGCTGAAGATCTCTTGCTTGACAAAACCAACGCCTTGCACTACCCAACCATGGAAAAGACCCAAGGAGATTTCCACTTGAAGATCGAACAGGGTGACTTTACCAACTCGGAAATCTTGGTCATGATGGGTGAAAACGGTACTGGTAAAACCACTTTCTGTAAGATGTTGGCCGGTGCCATTGCTCCAGACAACAACCTTGAAATCCCTAGACTTAACGTGTCTATGAAACCACAAAAGATCGCCCCAAGATTTACTGGTACTGTCAGACAATTGTTCTTCAAGAAGATCAGATCTTCGTTTTTGCACCCACAGTTCCAGTCGGACGTTGTTAAACCATTAAAGATCGACAACATTATCGACCAGGAAGTGCAGACTTTGTCTGGTGGTGAATTGCAGAGAGTGGCTATCGTATTGGCCTTGGGTATTCCTGCCGACTTGTACTTGATTGACGAACCCTCAGCTTACTTGGATTCCGAACAGCGTATTATCTGTGCCAAGGTCATCAGAAGATTCATCTTGCACGCCAAAAAGACTGCCTTTATTGTCGAGCACGATTTCATCATGGCCACCTACTTGGCCGACCGTGTCATTGTGTTTGAAGGTACTCCATCCAAGGACGCCTTGGCCAAATCTCCCGAATCGTTGTTGACTGGTTGTAACAGATTTTTGAAGAACTTGAACGTCACCTTTAGAAGAGATCCAAACTCTTTCAGACCAAGAATCAACAAATTGGATTCCCAAATGGATAGAGAACAAAAGGCTTCGGGTAACTACTTCTTTTTGGACTCGTCTGAATTGTAAGAGCTGTCGCATTCATTTCCTTCATCCCCAAGTTGAAGCTTGGCTTGTACATTAGTTCAATTGCATATACCTCTGCGGTGAATGTGGAATTTACGGTGACCCTAATGTTTAGAATTCACGGGTACGATGTTCCCTGAGCCGCAAAATCCTCTATGTGTTTAATATACATAATCCCGCTAAGAACCGTAGCAGAAGTGTTGGAAGATGTAGCCATACACGTGTGTTTGGTCAAGTGACTAACGTCACGCGCCAAAGCGACTTCCGACCTCCCAACTCAGGTCAAAGGGTGCTGGAATACCAGCACAAGCTGTTCTAACATGGCATCTTAGGAGCAGGGGACAGCATCATGGCCGGGCGGCAGTAGCCACGCTGCTCTTACTTTCTACCTTACGCTCCTGAGGGAAAAGCAAACGGCGGTCTTAAAAGGTAAAATAAACCGGATATCACGCCTCACGTGATCGAATGGCTCCACTGACCTACACTGACCTACACAATCAAGACTGGTTCCTTCTTGGCGTACTTCATTCTCTATATCATTTCATATGGTGTTGTGAAAGTGTGATGTTTGACGTGTCTATTTTGAAGTTTGGCACGTGTCACGTGTCACGTGTCACGTGCATTGTTGGTTTAATGCCACCGTAACTTTTTCACCGAATCCTTCACGCCATAACATGAGTCAAGCACAAGGCCAAGGGGTTCAGGTACCAATCAGCCAGCAGAAATCGCCTGTGGCCATTGCCGTAGCCAACTACCTTAAAGACAACAAAATCTTGAAAGAAAGAACCGGTCTTTTGAACAACAAAGATGACATTGATTTCTTCAAATACAAGCGATTCACCAGAGCACTTTTGAGTGATGACTACAAAAACAAGCAGAAAAACCCAAAAAATGGCTTGCCAGTGGTTGCAAGCGAGCTTGAAGCCCAGAAGGTCTTCGTAACCTTGATCCAGAGCCAGATGTTGTTGCCAATTGAAAAGCTCCACTTTGCTGAAATCAAGTCTATCAGAGGCTGGAAGCCCAACAGAACCAAGCCCACATTCAAGAGAATCGACAAAGCAGAGTTGCTGCCAAGCTCGTACTATGGATGGCTCTACACCAAGCCCAATCCCTACATTCTTTTGTACAGTGTGTTGACGTTGGTGGGTATTTTTGCAGTGATATTGTTCCCATTGTGGCCTGTATTTATGAGAACCGGGGTGTGGTATATATCGATGGGTCTTTTGGGACTTATTATGTTGTTCTTTGTGATTGCAATTATTCGGTTGATCATCTACGTGATATCGTTGGTGGCATTCCCCAAACCGTTCTGGTTATTCCCCAATTTGTTTGAGGATTGTGGTGTTATAGAAAGTTTCCAGCCATTGTACGGATGGGAAGAGCCAAAGAAAACAAAGAGTAAGAAGACTAAGGGT
This sequence comes from Suhomyces prunicola, assembly GCA_030568655.1. Taxonomy (NCBI): domain Eukaryota; kingdom Fungi; phylum Ascomycota; class Pichiomycetes; order Serinales; family Debaryomycetaceae; genus Suhomyces; species Suhomyces prunicola. The sequence continues at coordinate 226,558 of JAJMGJ010000011.1, forward strand.
ACCAAAGAAAGTGCTGCTCCAAATTCTGAGGCCACTGCTAGTGCATCTGGTGCTTCTAGCACCTCGGGCAACGTCACTAAGAGAAAGGTAGTTTTGGAGGAGGTTGACGAGTAGTCTATCACCTGACCGCTTATATAGTCTGTAGTAGAAATGGGTGGCGCGCGACCCGCTATCAATAAAGTTGCGTTTAATTATAGTAGGGAAGCGATAAGATGGTGGCAATTAACGACCTTACGCTCAACCAGGACTGTCTGTGTATATCTATATCGACTACTGAGTACCACAAGATCTTCAATTGTGAGCCTTTTGGCGAATTCTACTCGTCCCAGAACCAGAAACAGCTGGCAGACGGCAGTTTAGGCTCCGATAGTCACTCAGAACCAGGAGAAGAGGAGACGGTGGATAGAAATAAAGAGGTGCAACGAACATCCCCGGCCGTCCCAAAGCGATTAAGAACGCCCACGGTGTTTCTAAAGCTACTCTTTTCCACGTCACTTACTATTATTGTGCCGCAATCGCAAAGCAAGTTGGGCAACCGATTGCTCAAGATATGTAATCTCAAACAGAACCTCAAGATATGTGAGCTCACGTTCCCGTCCAATATCATCAACGTGCGGCTCAATCGCAAAAGGCTCTTGGTGTTTTTGGAAATAGGCCAGATTTACGTCTACGACCTTAGCTGTGTTCGGCTAATCAAAGTGTTGGAGATCAACAGCTATATTGAGGATCTCAGTATTCTGGGCGATTCCATAGCCGGTTCAGGCTCCCAGGAGCCTGTAGGAGAGCTCAGTCCCGATGATAAGGGGTTGCTATTCTTGCCTATCTCGGCCATAAATGACCAGACCGATATCTTCAATGGAGAATCCTCCAGCTCCAGTAGGCCGAATTCACAGCCATCCACTCCGTTACTTAAGCCCAGTGACTCTACCGCTGTCAATTACTCTCTAGACTCCATTATAGCATTTATTCACAAGAGCGAATCTACCAGCTCCATAGCCAAGAAGATTGGGTATGGAATAACCCTTGAAGATTTGAAGAAGGATAGCAGTGGGTGGATCTTGGTGTACGACACCATTAATCTCAAGCCACTACTTATCTTCAAAGCCCATAATTCGGCAATCGCCAAAATATCGGTGTCTCGGGACAGTTCTCGGGTCGCCACGGCTTCCACTAAAGGAACCATTGTAAGGGTATTCAGGTTGGTGCAGAAAGAAGACAAGCTCGGAATTTCACAGGTCACCAACTTGAGACGAGGCCATAATCTTGCACGTATAAACTGCTTGAGTTTCAATGGAGACAACACCATACTTGGGTGTGGATCGGAAAGCAATACCATCCACTTATTCTGGCTCAGCTCAGAGTATGAACAAGAGAATATGGACATTCCTCAGGAAGAAGATAATGACGATACAGAGCGAGAACACGATACCAGCGACGAGAACAACAGCGAAGAAAACTTGAATGAAAACCTTGCTAGTTTGCTAGTTGAAAAACTGAAGAAGGAGGACAAGAAAGAAGAGGGATCTTACTTTGGATTCAATTTTAAGAAAACTAGTAAGTTGATCAATAACCACTATACCAAGTCGATCATCAAAAAGCTTCCCTATAGAGAATATTTTGACAACTTGATATGGGAGCCCCCCAGGAGATCTTTTGCGTATATCAAGTTACCGGAGTACACACCGCCCACACCGAACTCGGGTAAAAAAGTAGAGCTTGGGTTCAACGGCGGCTTAATCTTGTTGGCGTCGTACCAAACGGGGATCTTCTATCAGTACCAGCTTCCAAAAGAAAAGAGATCGAAGGAAGAGAGGCAGGAGTGTTATTTGGTCAACCAGTACAGCTTAGTATAACCTCGCTATCGAGGGAGTAATGGACTGCAAATGACTAGTGGAAGAATGTAGCTTGGCTGACCAGGAGTCGCCAATTTGAGCTACTGAATCCAGTTGTCGTAATATACATTGGGTCTATGTCATTTATCGTACTTTAAATAGCATGTAACCACTCCGAGAGTGTTTTTATTAATTAATTATCATTGATATCGTCTTTATTAAATACTACTCCACTAACCTCAGTATAGTAATAGACTTGATTAGCAAGCAGTAAATACATCTTAAAAGTAATTGAATACAGAGAGTTGAAGAGTGACAACAGCTTAGCCCCTAGGCAATTGGTATATTAATCAGATAAGATTTGTTCTCTTTGAACTCACCCGGTGTGTTCCTCGTATTAATTGCAACTTCGGTTGAAATTTTGCAGCTAATTAATCATTTTTTCTTTTTGCTTGAGTTCCAATGCTCCTGGTAGTACGTATCTAAATACTATTTTCATGTGTAGCGCCCCAGTCCAAGTCCGGAGGTCCTGTAACCAGCCAAATGTCTTTGAAAGTTTTGCATAAAGTATCATTATAATTGTCAATCGCCAGCAATGTTTTCAATCATATGATACCTTTTACTATAGGTATTAGATCCACTTTTGTATGTTGAATAAGCCCACCCACTGAGTGGTTATCTAGGTGATAAGTGGGTATTTATACTATCCCTTAAGGTGGTCTTCCTATACTCTCCTATCACCGAGCCCCTCGCTACCACTAGTGGTCGCGTTCTTAGCGGGTACCGCCGGTGGGAAGGAAAAAACACTACACGACGCTGGTATGACGCTGGGAGGTAGACACTGGAATGAGTCTATGCTACCGAATAGAGAGTAAACTGTTGGGTATGGTAGTGCTATATATGAAATACGTTGTAACCCATTGAGCGTCTGTCTACCTCATCTTCTGGTGATGCCTCCCTCGCGAGCCGACTCCAACCCACTTATCACCGAGCCCCTCCCTGATAGTCGCATTTTGTAGGCTGTAGGGAGGAACAAAGATTGGACTTGGACGAGTAGAAATAGCCTATCCAATGGGTGTAGCGTAAGTACAAGACACTTAGTAAGTACGTGCTAGTATATACGAAATCTCAAGGGCAGTGTTCACTGCGTCTGGTGTGGTCTACCAGCTGCCTCTAGTGTAGTCTACCAGCCGTGTTACCTGCACTGCTCACTAGGAAACTTCTCGTGGGACCAAGTGAAGAGGACAAAAGCCTTGTCTACCAATCGATAGTAGCATGTACTGTTTGTGCTATTATACTAGTATTCTAAGCGCGCTTCTGAGGGCTTTCTCCTGATTCAGAGGATGTGGCTCGCTAGGGAGCAGTGCACCACCCTATGACCGAGCCCCTCTCCACCTCCAGGTCGCGTTCTCAGTGAGACTCATAGTTCTCAGAAGACTTAGAGCGGGCGGAAGGAAGGGAAGGCTTTAGCTGGAAAGAATCGACACCAGATTGAGCTTGATAACCGAAATGGTTAGTAAGTACCACTAGTTCGAGAAGTACTGCTATATAACATGGTCTAGTTCGAGGGACGAGAGCTAAAATGTTTTCTGGTCTCGCACTGCTTCAGCTCGCTGCGCTCGCTAGGTCGCTGCTAGATACATCCGAGAATTTTTCACAAGCCTCAAATACCCCACTTGTATATAACCAGCAACCACAATAGTTTTCTCCTTGATAATGTTGAGAAATAGACTTAGATCCTTAATACCTCGTCAACATCTAAGAATGTCGTCAACTATTCTGGCCAATGCAACCTCTTCTGGGGCCCACTCTGAGGACGTGGTGTTGTTCTCCAACAAGAACAATGCCAGATTGATTCAGCTCAACCGGGTCAAAAAACTCAACTCATTGAACACCGAGATGGTGGAACTTATCACTCCACGGTTGTTGGAGTACGCCAAATCGTCGGCTTCCAACTTGGTGGTCTTGACTTCCAACTCGCCAAAGGCTTTGTGTGCTGGAGGAGACGTTGCCGAATGTGCCACTCAGATAGTCAAGGGAAACTTGGGGTATGCCCCGGATTTCTTTCAAAAGGAGTACAACTTGAACTACCTCATTGCCACTTATTCCAAGCCATACATCGCTGTTATGGACGGCATCACTTTTGGTGGCGGGGTGGGTCTTTCGGTCCACTCCCCATTCAGAGTGGCCACCGAGAAAACCAAAGTGGCCATGCCTGAAATGGACATTGGATTTTTCCCGGATGTAGGCACCACCTTCTTTTTGCCCAGATTGGACGATAAGTTGGGTTACTACTATGCTTTGACCGGTGAAATCTTGTCTGGATTGGACGCGTACTTTATTGGTTTTGCTACCCATTACGTCAAGTCTGACAAGGTGCCACAATTGATCAACCGCTTGTCCAACTTGCAAGCTCCTGTAGTCAATGACAACACCACTGTTTCGGCCGAAATTGTGTTTAACAATGCCGAATACTTTGCTCAAGTCAACCAGGTTATTGAAGAGTACACCGAGACTAAATTGCCTGACGGATACAAGTTCCCATTGACCAAAGAACAGCTCGTAGTCATCAAGGAAGCTTTTAGTCAGCCCAGCGTCGAAGCCATCTTTGAGTACTTGAACAAAGAAGGCAGCGAGTTTGCCCAACAGACCGCTTCTAAGTTGGCCAAAAAGCCTATTTCATCACTTAAAGTGGGCTTTGAATTATTGAACCAAGGTGCCAAAAACTCGCTCAAGAAACAGTTGGAGTTGGAAATGGTCAGTGCTACCAACATCATGACCTTGCCTACCGAGAAGAACGACTTTGTCAAGGGTGTTTCCCATAAATTGATTGAAAAGATCAAAGAACCAGCATACCCTGAATGGACTGCTGCCAGCATTGTAGATGACAAGTTTGTCAAGGACATCACCTCGTCTTCTATCAAATCTATCAAGTACTTGAAAGAGCCTTTGATCCACAAGTATTATGGTATAGACTACAAGGAATATCCTTTCAACATGGGTCTTCCTAAAGCCAAAGAGGTGGCTGCTTTTATAACCGGCAACGACGGCTCCAACAGATCGTACTTGCCTACCCCTTATGAAGTTCAAAAGCACTTTGCAAGAAAGACAGGAGGCAAGTTGGGTGTCACGGAAAAAGTCGAAGCTATCTTGTCTGTACACGGAGAAGGATCCAAGTACGACGACAAGTATGTTAGCTGGAAAGAGTAATCATGTATATACCATAAATTAACAAATCTACACATTGATTAGATATAAATTAACTTCTATTGTGGACCTCAAACGTCACTATCCAGTCTATCTCGACACCCGTGGTAGTCTGGTTTGGCACTCGAGTTGATTCATGAATCTTTTGGCAGAGTAATTACGGTTGCCGAGAGAGATTGTATGTATTGGCAAACTACAGTGCTGCTGTGAACTAGTGGTAACGAGTAGTGTTTTCCAGTGTAGTCCAGAGTAGTTAGAAGGATAATTTTACATTATTAGTACACTATTTTATTTGAATTTTGTCAAAATCAAGTCCTCGCCCAACTCTTCATAATCGCTCTTGGTCACAAACCAATTGTCTAAAGCAATGTTCATAGAGTCAGCATTGGTATCGTTCAACATGTTGGCCAAGTTGCATGCGCCCAACCAGCCACTGAACTGTTTATCCCACACCTCATTGATATCGCCGGCTGGGGCCTGCGATGGGATCTGGGTGATGGAATATGGACTATAGGTGTAGTTGGGGAAGTATTTAGGAGTCAATATTCTAAGATCATTCAAAACCTGTTCGCTCAAGCCCGAAGCCAATGAAGTTCCGCCTGTAATCAAGATATTGGACAACAAGCCTTTGAAGATTTCGTTGAATCTGGCAAACTTATTGTGGCCTCCTGAAGGACCTAAGGAATCGCTAGGCAAGAGAGTTGCTTCCATACTCTTCAAACTAAGAAGAATAAGGTTGGTAAGCCCGTGAGTGCTTGGTTTATCGACTACGGGTTCTGGCACAGTGATACCAGGCAAGGCGTTCAAGTTTGGTTGAAAGAGGTTTTCGAGCCAGTTGGAATGGTCAGATATAGAAATGTGCTTGTTTCCTGGAAATTGGTAGTCGGCCACTTGAAAGTTAAGGGTCAAGTTCTTGAAGTCCTGGAGCACGTTGTGACTGATATAATGGTGTTTGAAAGACTCAGTGACAGACTCTTTGGTGGTATCGGGATATAACAGCAATTTTTTCTCAAGGTAATTGAGTACGTGAAGATTCAAATAGTCTCCGGCGTATTTTGAGTGAAAAGACGATTTGTGCTGGATGATTCCGTCCAATACTGGGGTGACCAGGGCCACGGCCGAACCAATGTCGATGACCAATCCAGTCAGCTTTCCAACACGATAGAGTTGTGCCAATGGTGTTTTCACCAACAGAAAAATGGGGACTTGCAATGTTTCAAAGGCGATCTGAGCGGTTCTGATTTTGTTCTTGGGCGTGTTCCAAGCCTGTTCTGTCATGACCAACGGCGATTCTTTGGGGTCTACGGCGTTGTGGTTATCGATATTGCGGTATACATGCTCCCAGTTGCTGACAATGTGGTCAAAGTCGTAGATGAGGCCGTTGTCCATGAGGGTCATGACTTCGTATTCGGGACGCATGGCGTCGCCAATTAGCGTCGTGCCATTGGAGTCTGTCTGGTAGTTTGAGGAAAAGACAAGCGAAGGAAGGTCTTCCAGCGCGAACCCGGCCTTGGTAGTATAGGATCCGTTGTCTATCACGACAGCGGGCGAGGTATTCATGGCGTGGTGTTGTAGTTGAAGTTGGGTGAATCTTTTGTTGATTAAGCAAATTGTCACGTGACGAAACATTCCTAGCACTTGCAGCCGATGTAGTAGAAGTTGCAAATGGGGTGGGGCTTCGAGGCGGACTCGGCTGCGAATAGTGTGGTAGAAGATGGGGTTTAAGCGGACGTAGATACTATTGAAGCAAGAGTTGGGGTAGACGTAGAGTAGTGTTATGATGAGATGGAACGGTGCATGTCCCCAAAATCGTCACGTTCAGCCGCAAGAAAGACACCGCTAATTATATACACACGAACATTAATGATTTTTCCTTGCATCTGTAAGGTATTGCACTTATATCCGATTATTAATGGCTGTTTCGTACTACTATAATTTGATGCATTCCTGAATTGATAACGACCATGACTCTATTAGTCGGCCCACTTTGGTGCAGCACATCTTGCTTCAGGCAGAACATCGTGAAGCACAAGTAAAACGCGGAGTTAGCAAGAATGTACTAAAAGAATTAACTTTGTACTCACCTTAAATTGTCAATCTATATATTTTGCGCAAAATTTGCATTCAAACCAGAAAAACGTAAAAAAAATGATGATTGTTACGAAAGTGATATCAAAGGAATAGGATTAAGAACGATCTTTTATATAATAGACATGGGCATTTGTAATTGTGCCTTCATAACATAGCATAGTCACCTAATTGGGCCTTTCATAACGTATAGCACCTGATAGCATCGTGTTACTTGGACTTGGGTCTAATTGGTGACTATTTATGATGGTAGCAGTATTTGGTATCAAAATTGACATTGCAGGTAGCGACTGAGAGTTGAAATTCCTCCTCTTCTTCAATCCCTCCGTCTTAACCTTGTGTCATCTGTACTGTATAGTGCCGTGTCACGTGATATTTGGTCTGGACTTCAGATGATAAATGATCATACATGAGCCATCATCAACTACACCTCACTACTTTTCATGCTTTCTAGAACGATACTAGGTAGAGTGCGCCAGTTGGCCACCACCTCAAGATACCAAACCACTGTACTTGAAAACGGTATGACAGTAGCCAGCGAATCCATGCCTGGCACCCGGACCGCCACCGTGGGAGTGTGGATCAACGCCGGATCCAGAGCAGACAACCCCAAAAGCAGTGGAACCGCACACTTTTTGGAACACTTGGCCTTCAAAGGAACCAATAAGCGTTCCCAATTAAACCTAGAGCTTGAAGTTGAGAATATCGGGCTGCAAATCAACGCCTACACCTCTCGTGAAAACACCGTCTACTACACCAAATGCCTCTCAAGCGATTTGGACCAGAACGTGGACATTCTACTGGACTTATTGACGAAATCGCGACTCGAAGAGAGGGCTATTGAGAACGAGCGCCACGTTATCCTCCAGGAGTCAGACGAGGTCGACAAGATGTATGACGAGGTGGTGTTTGATCATCTCCATGCTGTGACTTATAAGGGCCAGGACTTGGGAAGAACCATCTTGGGTCCACGTGAGCTCATCAGGACCATCAACCGCCAGGACCTTGTGAACTATATCACCACTAACTACAAGGGAGATCGTATGGCGTTGATCGGAGTAGGACATGTCGACCACCAAGAATTGGTGGAGAAGGCCAAAAAGTACTTTGGCAACATAAAAAAGAGCGACGTCCCGTTTGAGCAGAGCGGAGGTGACATGCCTGTGTTTTACGGTGACGAAATCCGCATCCAAGACGACTCGTTGCCAACCACCCACGTAGCGTTGGCTGTAGAGGGAGTGTCGTGGTCAGCGCCAGACTTCTTTACTGCCAGTGTAGCCAATGGAATAGTGGGGATCTGGGACAGGTCCATTGGTGTTGGTTCCAACTCTCCTTCGCCTTTGGCGGTGACGGCAGCCACTGGTGGCCCGGGCTCCATGCCCATTGCAAACTCGTATATGGCATATACCACGTCATACGCCGATACTGGGTTGATGGGAATCTACTTTACTGCTGAAAAAGACGCCAATCTCAAACTTTTTGTGGATGCAGTATTGAAAGAATGGGCCAGATTAAAGGCTGGTGACATTACTGAGGACGAGGTGGAAAGATCCAAAGCCCAGCTCAAGGCTTCTTTGGTATTAGCCTTGGACGATTCTACTGCTATTGCGGAGGATATCGGACGTCAGTTGGTCAATACCGGCTACAGATTGTCCCCTGAAGACGTCTTTGAACGTGTGGAGAGCATCACCAAGAAGGACGTGGTTGACTGGGCCAACTATAGATTGAAAGACAAGCCCATTGCTTTGGCAGCCGTGGGAAACGTTAAAACCTTGCCATCGCATGCCAACATTCAAAAAGGAATGTCTTTATGATCTGTACATAGAATTATTAGAGTGTTGATAACTAAAACAAAGAAATGGAGAATTAGGTATAACAAGTAGAAAGTTGTCTAGGTGTTGATTCCATTTGAACATAGAATAATAGAAGTTGTCAATAAACAAGATAATAGAAAGCAAGAACATTAATTACCAATGATGCTGAAGATAATTTCATTGACAAAGCTAACATCCTAACAAGATGCAAATGAAAGTTGAAAATTTGCACGCACCTCTCGAGTATTTTCCAAAGTAGCTAGTAGACTAATGGTGCTACCTTCATTGTGATTGAAAAGGAAAAGTCTAGACAATCGACGGCAACTGACATGCTTGAAAATCATGACCGATTGTAATATTGTTGTGGATACTCATCAAATGAAGACGCTATGAAGTAATTGTAAGCCGATCAGACGCAGAACGCTCACCTTAAACTGCCTCCATGCGCAATTGCAACTTTTCAAAGACTATGTGCACTAATTCCTGCCCCAAATACCCCAACAGCTATGATTAGTCGTATGAGGAACCTTCAATATTATTGCTATTGCATATTGCAATTTGTATTGATAAAGTAGCCGAGCTATTTCTATGTGGATCTTTCCGCATTCATTTGGTAGTCGAAGAAATGCTTTCGTTTTCGAGTTATTGAACTGCTATTCTCTTTGAAAATATTGATTTGGGTAAGTTTCTCGTAACTCTCGACGAAACATGCCTGCTAGCTGTGGTTAGCAATTTCGTTTTGCGTCTTCCTTGTGAGATTCTAGCCTACCAAATTTTTTAGGTCGCTCTACATACCTATACAAGATGCAGTATGCCTACACATGATACAGTATACATACACGCTGTGCCGGATGCTTACAACTTTCTGGAAATTTTGCACCCAAACTTGGTCTGTTGCGAAAACTTGACTTCGTGGTTTATATGCAAGACACTCGGGTCCCAGAGCGTTACAGGTTCGTTGTAGCCACGGCCAAGTTTACTAGTTTGGGCTTTGGGCTTGCTGTTGTCTTTGAATCATTTTGTCTTATTTTTCCTAAACTTAATAATTTTTTTACTTCCAATATTCTTCTCAAGTTCAATATCTTCGAAACTTCGCAACCTCTCATATTTGTTATGCATTTATTGATCAACAGATTTCACAATAGGTGGAAAATCAACGATGGTTTCAAACAATATGTCAGAATAATTTTGAATAATAAATATAATTCGTAAATAATTTACAATACAAGAATATATAATTTGTCAAAAATTATTGATAATTATTCATGAGCTATATGTAAGTGTAAGCTATACTTGAACTGTAGTTGTCAATGAGTAGTCTACTTCTGCGTGTCTCAGGCTGCTCTTTATTCTCTCATTTTCTTTTCTGCCTGTTTGTATTTATATACATCGTAACCTATTGCTGAGCTGGTCCAAAATGCACGTTGTACGTTTCAGTCAATTCTGTCACTAGAAAGCATAAGACCTTTTGTTCTTGCCGATGACAACCCATCTGTGCTGAAGCCGAGTTTGAAGTAGTTGGAATTGTGAATGATAGGACACAAAAGTTGATCGTATCATTACTATACAGTCGTTTCCTACTATATTTTAATGAATAAAAGGTATCCTATACTTTAAATCGGTAACAAATTCAGGAATAATTTAAATTCAATTTGTCAAATTATGATATTCTGAGGGGTGCCTTGTAATAATACATTATCTTGAAATATTGTAAAGCCACCAGACCAGACCGGTCTCTGGCTGTGGGTTATGTACAATGAGTCAATGACTTATCGAAAAAAAGCTGCATGTCATACCTCTTAAGACTGTTAAGTTCTTTGCTATTGCTTTTTGTCTTGAGTCTTTCTTACTTTCTTAATATTTCATCATCGCCGTCGTCCTCCTCTATTTCCTCGATCACGTCACCTTCCTTAACTGTTATCGAAGTTTCAGGCGCTCTTTTCATGATTTCTGGAGGCTTGAAAAGCTTACCAATATTGTCAATCCACCTTCTTCTCTTTTCCAATAAACTACGCAATCCACTATTGACTGCTTGTTGTTGGACATTACTAGTGGTAGCAACAGCAGGGGTATTACCCGGTTTTTTCTTCTTGTTCTTACCCTTGAGTCTCTTCATGTACGCTTGATCTACCTGCTTATCCAAGTCCTCAAGAATAGTACAATATTCCTGGTAGGCTATATGCTCTTCCACTAACGGAATGAGATTCTTCCGGTTGATTCTATTGCGAGCAGAACTCTCTTTAAGCTGTTTTTGAAGCATCCGGATCTCGGCACATACCTCATCGTCTTCTTTATTACGAATCCAGTCATCATCGTCAATGATAGAGCCTTTGGTCGAGTCCAGCGAAAGTTTCAATTTGTGCCCTTCTTCGGAATTGGGGAGGTTCATGAATATTCCAATATACTTCAACTCACGCTTCAATCTTTCTTCAATTGAATGGAAATCATTGACTTCGGCAGTGAGTTTATAGTCTTCTCCATTACTTAATCGTGTAGCCACGTCGTCTTCGTCGCCATTTTCAATTATTCTGTCTTCATTGTCCGAACCCATACCAGCGACCTCCTCCCCATCTGCATCAAAATTACCTTCGTTATTGCTTAATATAGCCGAAAAGAGTCGTGATGATAATGGGCCACAACTTATTTCTTCGGTATACAACGTTTCATCACCAAGTTCTTCTATTGAGCCCTTCGGTTTGTATGCATCTGGTGAGCTCTGTTGGTATGCTGGAGAGTTGAGTTTGGAGCCCAAGGTGGCGTCCTCGTCTGCCCAAATATCAGAATAAAAAGGTCCTAGTTTGGGTATTATAAACGGGGTTACATTTGGATCATAATCTAACTTTTCGAAGCCGACCGGCACGATGTTTTCTTGGTTCAAAAGCTCGAGATCTTCGTTTGAAAAAGGCCGAAAAAACGACTCAATATACGTTTGGAAAGTGGAAAACTGCACTTGGTTGGTCGGTGGCTTATTCTTGGAAAAATCTATATCGGGTATTGATCCGGGCAACAAGTGTTGGAGATCGCTTTCGGGGTAGGAAGACACACCATACTTCTTTTTAAGATACTCCTTTCCATGAGTTTCAAGGCCGTTATTGTCTTCTGAAAAAAGCCCAAGTTCTTCAATGGTTTTGGCAGAAAGTGTTTGTGCCTTAACAAACTCCGACTTTGGGTTTTTGAGCCGTGTGTCTGTGGATTGTGTGTATGAACCTTGTTGAACTGGAGGCACAGGATCGTCCTTAGAATTTACCTGGCCATCTTCAGAACCTTTCACTTCTACTTCTATTTTAGTGTTGACTTCTTTTTCGTCTTTTTGACCTGGCCGATGGGACCCGTTCATGATCTTGCGTCTCTTTGACAATGCAATTGAGTCTTCGTCGTCATCATAATCACTGGCTGCTCTTTTATTACTGTCCTCTTTGTAATCCTCCTCTTCGTCATCTGCCTCTTCGTCATCATCTTCATCTTCGTCCTCTTCTTCTTCATTCTTTTCTTCTTCGACATTCTCTTCCAAAACTACCAGATCAGAATCTTCACCCTCGAGCGCCTTGCCAATTTGTTTGAGTACCACCTTATCGACCTGCTCCACCTCATGTAGCTCTCTTGACAAGTTCTTGAGAAGCTTGTTCAAGTTATTAAGAGTGTTGACATTGGGGATTTCACGTAGAGAGTCTCCGTCAAGGAGCCCTATGGACGCGTCGTAGGTGAGTTTTAGTTCGTTTATGATGTCATCTAGCGTAGTGGATGCCGAATGGGTGTCTTGGGACATTATTGCAAAATTCAACAAAGGGTCACAAACGATCTTGAGACGATTGATTCTGATGGTTTTTTTTAGTGTAGTGCGGTACTATTGTCCGTGGATGTGTGAAAGTATGGTTCAAGTCTACGTTTGGCGGTCTTGTTCGATATATTGGTGGTGATCTCTGTGACTGTTGTTGGTGACTTGCGAAAAACTATTGAGCGACGAGCGTCGCGAGAGTCGTGAGAGTCGCGAGCGATAGCGAGCGCCGGTGAGAAATACTGAGAAATAGTGAGAACAGAAAATAGACAAATAGCGCTAACGGAGGACAATAGGCAATGGTTGGGGAAAGTTGGCGTGTGGTTTTGGACAGTGTTTTTGTTGAATATCCTGTAGACTAACCAAGTTGCAAATTGTCTACTTTCACCTGCTTTAATTACTGGTATCTCTAATGTTGTCTCATATCGTTGAGACGGAAATTTCGCTAATCTCGCACCGCGATCATTAAATCCACCCCGTTAAATTTAGCGATCTCACGGGTGTTCATTTATCAACTCTCTCTTTATTATTCATCGCTTCAGGCTCACTCGGGTACTTAATACCCTTAATCTTTATATTTCTATATTTATATTTACAAGCTATGGACTGTATTCAGAAACGTACTTCTGGTCGTTCTTGGTCTTCACCGATTCCACCAATCTATTCACAATCGAATGCTTTTCAATTGGGGCATCCTGTGGTCTTTTCCAGGCCTCTGGGAATTCCACCACGGGCTTCTTGGTGTGATATCTCATGTGACGCGTATCTACAGGAATATCAGTAAAATCGTTCTTGGCATTTTTGGCTTCACTGACAAGCTTGTTGAATACTTGAACCAAATGACGGGCGTTTTGGGGCGCTTCTTCGTGCTGGCTCGACTTGAGTCTGAAGATATTGGTGTCAAGATTGAGCTTGTTGCCGGCCAAAATCTTGAAGTTGTGGAGTTCCTTGGGTCCCAACTTGAGGTCTTCAATGTTGCAGTGAAGCGTTACTTTACGGTTGGCACTGTTGGTGGTGTTGTCACTGAAATCGGTATGGTAGGTGATCTTGAGGGGAGCGTCCTTTGGAGGCACGTAAGGTTGACGAAACTTGGCCAATAAGGGCATTTCGTAAGCGCTGATTCTGGTCAAGTTCTCGAGTCTGCGCTTTTCATGTGGGGTCGATCCCTTGTTGGCTACCAAAATGTTACTCTTCTTGGCTGGTTGGCCCTTGGTTTCGTTCTGCTTTTCGGTCAAAAATCTTTCTTTGAAGTTGTCAATCTCATATACGTATTCCAATGCTGGAGCTGGGGCACGAGACAAGTCTTGCATGGTCGACAATATTGCTTTTCTTTCGTCGTCATTGGGGTTATAGTGCTCTCCAAGCTTGGCCTTTCTTGCGTTGTGCAACTCGAAAATTTGATCGGCCGGAAGTCCTTTCCATTGGTGAGGGTTGAGGTAGAGCCCGTCAGCACTGCTGGAGTACATCCGCAAGGCTTGTGGCCTTATACTTCTTATAGATCTCATTGGTGATAGAGAGTAGAGAATAATTTGTCGAAATTTTCATTAGTGCCTGGGTCACGTGGTGCGGTGTGTGCACGACCAGCCTACAACTATTCTAACTATCCTTTTTAAAGTAACTGGTGATGGGTTTGACTCCCGGAGGACGAGACGCTGGCTTGCGCGGTAGCTTCCTTTTTGGACTTTCAATAGTCTGTTTCTTGGTATCTTTTTTGGTATCACTGGTTTCCCTGTTGTTGAGTTCCTTGATGTCTGGTTTCGTAAGATCGGTGGTCTCTAGCTTGATGAATGGATCCAGTTTCTGTTTGGATTCGGTTTTCGTAGAATCTTCTACTCTCACAGTTTTAGTATCGTTACCTTTGCGTCTTTTGGGACTACCACCAGGGGAGCCAAAGAACAGGGTGATTGACTTTTGAGGACTCAGTTTTACTCTCTCTAGCATGTCTGGACCCTTGTTACCAGGCTTGCCGACCTCTTTAGTGACTGGGTATATGTCCAAGTCGGCAAATGCATCGTTGGAGGTAGAGTTTAGACAGCTATCAAGCATGGACTCGGTCCATGTCTTGGCGGGGTTTAGCCAGTCGTCCCATTCTTTGGTGTGTGGCTGTAGGAACATGGGCTTTCGGCTGTGTAGCCATGAGATATCGTGCTTGTCTGTAGAGAGAGCAGGTGCTGTGACAATGGTGAATGAAGACAAGAACTTGTCTTTGACGTTGTAGCTGTCGGTATAGTTGGTGTTGTGAGAGTACAAACCGGCCAAGTATACGAGGGGTTTTTGGGTCGAATGGACAAAATGGGGCACCTTGTCGGACTTGGACTTGTGCCACTCGAAGTATCCCTGAACAGGAACCACACAACGGTGTGTTTTCTTACAGCTGTTCCACACCGGCAGGTTATCAGCCAACGACTCTTTTCTGCAATTGAAGTACCTTGCCTGGTACTTTTGGATCTCTTTGGAGTATGGTCTCCCGTCGTCGTTTCTGACAGCGGCGGGGTCGCTGGGTTTGGCCCACGCCGGGATCATGCCAAATAACAGCGACTCAACCACGTATTTGGCATCGGTTCCTTGCGGCGCTGCCACCATGTAGATGATCAACGCCGGGTTGGTGGGACCCACGTTGTAGGACTGGTGGAAGTTCTCGATATTCCTTGTGTCGATCTCCACGTTGCGGGTGTTTGGATACGTATCTTCAGACCCTGTGATGTGTGTCCGAAACACTCCTTCTCGCAAGGCTTCCAACTCGCCTGCGTCTCCGCGACCCGCCAAAGCCGTTTGATGGAATTGACCCGGCAAATCAGCAATATTCCTAGTTAGTACAGCGTTGGCCACTACCGCGGTCTACTCACTACTCCCAATGAAAATCGCCCGCACATTCTCTGATCACTGAGTACTTTCACGTCAGATACGTCACTTGCCGTTTGTTTGGTGCGAATTGCACCCAAAGAGTAGTGAAAAGTAGCTAATATTAGACTATAAGTAGATAATATGGTGTAAATCTATACTAGTAATTAGATAATATGATCTATGCCTATAACTAGTGAGTGGCTAATACGATCTATGTATATAACTATCAAGTAAATCGTATGATCTATATCTATACTTATTAAGTAGATAATATTATCCAAGTCTATTCATACGGTATAGACAATTAACTTACGTTATGTATAATTGTTTATGAACTTAGTGCTCAGATTAGAGCCAAAGGATATCATGATTATGGTCGCTAATATAGCGTTGGTCTTTAATTGTTAATGCAACTCCTTGGAGAAATAGATTCTATGGATAATTATGATTAGTACCACCAAGCATAATTCAATGACGAAGCTTCTTCACTTTATTAACTTAGACACAATTGAGTTATCGAATTCATGGCTAGTCTTAGTTATCGCTAATTATATTAGTATCCTGCTTACTCTGGTCTAGCTCTGGATCAAAGTGCTCGGTGCCGTCAAAGTAATCAGGCTGTGACTCCGGATCCAAAAACTCGTCATACGGGTGGTCGAAATTGCTGGTGCAATCGGGATCGTCAGAATAATGGTCCTTTCCATCAAAATACTCGGGCTGGACCTCGCTAGGGAGGTTTTCGTCATAGCTGTAGCCCGGCACTTCGTCTAAGGTGGTTTTTACGGTGATGTTCTGCGAGGTGTACTCGCTCTTCAACTCACCTCTGGATTTCTTCTTGAATTCTTGGTACTCTTGAAAAGCCTTGGAGCTCTTGATATACTCCAGTGCCGGCACTTTTTCATCAACCTGGGTTCCAAGGTGGGTCTTCTCTACAAACGTGGTATCATGCAACTCAGGTGGCATATACGTCTGGCTGACGACACCGTTCTTGAAGTTGGGATTGTACCGATACGAGTCGCCGTAGCCCAACTCCTTCATAAGCCTGGTGGGCGCATTCCGAAGGTGCATCGGTATAGGCAACTTGGTATACTCTGGATGCTCTTTCAAAAGAGCTTGTGCCGTTCGCAACGCACGGTACGACTTGGTCGATTTGGGCGCTCGAGCAAGCTTGACGGCACAGTGAGCCAAGATGATTTCTCCCTCGGGCATTCCCACAAAGTCAAACGCTTCTTTGGCCGCAACCATAAATGGCAAGCACGAACTGTCTCGCAATCCGATGTCTTCGCTGGCTATCACGATCATTCTTCTCAAGAGAAAGAGCGGGTCTTCTCCTCCTGATAACATTTTGGCTAGATAAAACACCGCAGCATCGGCATTCGACCCTCGCACCGACTTGTGGAACGCACTGATGGTGTCGTAGTGCGATTCGCCCTGCTTGTCGTACAATTGGTGGAAGTTACGAGTGGACAAAAGTGGCTTGAGCATTGCTGCAGAGACATTGATCACTCCTGTTCCCTTGGTATCGTCCTGGGACACCGTGAAATCGTCCGTAGACAAGTATGCGTTGACGGACTCCAACAAGTTCAAGGCCACTCTGGAGTCGCCCATGCTCAAATCGGCCAAGTATTCAAAGGCGTCTTTCTTCAACGAGATGTAGTGGAGGTGGTACAACTGCTTTCTGAGCTTATTGACCTGAAAAAGCGCCCTGCTCAAGATCTTCATGAGCGATTCTTGCCCGAGCGGGTCCATCACAAAGGTGTGCATTCTGGATAGTAGTGCGTTATTGAGGGTGAACGAGGGGTTTTCAGTGGTGGCTCCTATCACAGTGACAACTCCCTTCTCAATAACAGGGAGCAAGAGGTCCTGGACCGCTTTGTTGAACCGGTGGATCTCGTCGATGAACAATATGGTGCTTCGGCCCGTCAACCCTTTCTCGTTTTCGGCTTGTGCAAACACATCACGAAGGTTTTTGGAATTGCTTTGAGCTCCCGACAACTCAACGAACTTACTCGACGACGACTTGGCGATAATGCGTGCTAGGGTGGTCTTTCCCACTCCGGGAACTCCCCACAATAGAAACGACGGTATATGGTCTGCCTGGATGATATTCCGCAAAAGCCCGTTTTTGCCAAGAAGCTTTTCCTGGCCAAAGTAGTCGTCTAGCGACTTGGGCCGAAGACGCTGTGCTAGCGGTATGCTTGCTTCACGTCTGAGTGCTGCCAACTCTTGGGATTTCTGGAGGTATATGGACTGGTGAGGGGTTTTTTGGTCTACTGGCTCGTCTTTTATGGGATCTGGCACTTGGTTAGCATCATTCGAAAGCTTATCAGCAGGAGTAACTGATGAAGTATCTTGTGATTTTGCCACATCGGCCGATATATCGTGTGAGGGACTGCGAAGCTTTCTTTCTTCGATTAGCAATTTTGTTAAAGACGGGCGGTTTTTACGCCCAACATCCACCTTCTTCTTCTTAGAATCCATCTTCAACCCCAAAGACAAAAACGCTTCGCCCCTTCGTTTGCGTGTAGTCTGCTCATCCACAACCACCACGTCTTCTCTCAGCTGATTGGGCGAAGCCGGCTCATCCTCCACTCCCAACGACGATTCCTGAGTATCCAAGCACGAATTGACATGTCTCTCTAGTAATGACGTAGATATACTCTTGCCACAGATCGGACAAAGCGACTGCATTAGTTGGTTGATCCATCTGTAGACGCGATTGAAAAAAGGTTGAAATTGAAAAGTGTTAACTGGCAAGTGAATAGTGACATTGAGCGGTTTCCGGTAGACAAATGTCCGTGAGTGAAGAAGTGAAGTCGAAAGGTGCTGAAGATGGCATAGAGGGCTTAAAAAGACGAGATGTGATGCCGCGCTATACCGGTTCCAAGAGAGCCCGGACTCAAGATCTCGGACTGTACCAGGTGAGAGAACTCGTGGAAAGCGCCGACGAGATAGCCCGACAGTACAAAAAGTACCACAATGCACCCAAGTTCGACCTCAACAGCGAAGAGGTCTTTTGTACGTGCCGAAAACCCGACCATGGCGAGTTGATGGTAGCTTGTGATGGGTGCGACGGATGGTTTCATTTCAAGTGCATGAACCTCAATCTGCAGTATTCCCAGTTGATAGCCAGCTTCTACTGCAAGTTCTGTGTGTGGAAAGGTGCAGGAGTTACTAAATGGAAGAGAAAGTGCCGGTTACATCGATGTTTCAGCCCCATACGTGCCAGCTCCAAGTACTGTAGCGATGAGCATGGGCTCGAGTATATGCGAACACAACTCGCAGAACGAGATCACGGTGGCCGTGACATGACACCTGGAACTATTAAGCAGGTCTTGGTACATTCAGGTGATTCTTTGGAGGTCCTCTTACGCTTGGGAGACCAATTTCCTGAGCTTCCCCAAGTGAAAAAAGCCCTCGAACAGAAGACCCTGGAACTTGACGAAACGTTTCCTCAGGAAATAAGAGATAGTCTAGAGGTAATCAACCACAAGTTGGCCAATGTCAATGCTTCTGTGGCAACTCATGCCGCCAAGTTGGAGTATTTGGCCCGAATCAAAGACACCGCCAAGTCCATAAACGACAAGCTCCTGGAGTCCAGGCAGGACGACGATGGATCCAAGAAAAAGAAAGGCAAGGCAAAACGTATAGATATCTGTTTATATGACCGCACATTCAAAAATAGCGGCCAGTTTGAATCTGTTCTTGACCAAATAAGTCTGGATTCGGCGGTGGAACAGGAATTTTCCGAGGTAATAAGAAAGAAGCTTGCCGATGAATGGGACGAAGACTGGTATCATGATCAGTTGTGTATTCTAGAGCGTAAGAAGTGCTTGAGGCACAACGGCTGGTGGAGTTTAGTCCACGACGAGGTGGCCAAGAAGTTGGGACAAATCAGCATTCTGGCACAAAAGGCTGAAAGTGAACGCAGCCAGGTGCTTCGAAACTATAGCCTACAGATCTACGAATCTGGTGAAAACAAGGAGGAAAAGAAGCAAGACGCCATGGAAGTGAATGTGAAGGACGAAAATAAGGAAGATGCAATGGAAGTGGATGTGAAGAAAGAGGATGTGAGTGTAGAGGAAAATATTGAAAAATAAGAAACGAAAATGATGTTCGATGATAATCATGGATTTTCAACAGTTCATTGAACAACTAATAGCCTGGCCACTACAAGGCTTGTCCAAGTCGCTCGTACATAGAATTTTACCAGAGCCAGCATGATAATTACTGATCCTCTACATTTTCATAGTTAGCCTTTCATAATAGAGCTTTATTCACTCTTCAATTGAACTATACTTTATCTACTCTTTCTGGCCGTTGATGGTGGCCACCAACTTTCTCGAGTGCTTGTATGTGCGGAATTCAAGCAAATAAATGCCCTGCCAGGTGCCCACCGCTAATCTACCGTTGGAGATAGGAATGCTTAAACTGACACCCACAGTAGTACTTTTCACGTGCCCAGGCATATCATCGGGACCCTCGTCGGCATGGATATAGAAGTCGCCTTCAGGAACCATTCTATCCAACGAACTCGTCATATCCTCCCTTACATCGGGATCACAATTCTCATTGAGGGAGATTGCTGCACTGGTGTGCTGCAAGAATAGATGCAAAATGCCCACTTTGTAGTTTTTGATTTGAGGCACGTTTCTCAAAACCTCGTCTGTGATAAGGTACGAGCCCTTTGAACGAGGACTCAATGCAAACTTGACTTGTTCCCAGCTCATTGTGATACAGATTCGATAAGTATATCTGAAAAAGTCCGACTTATTTTAAAGGTGGTCTATGCAGGATAGATTTTCAGTGCATGGGAAAGTTAGAGCAACTACTGTGTGTAGCAGCATCAGCGGATGGTGGGTCTTGCCAAGTGGCGATTGATTTTTTGTGTTTTCTATTGACTTGCTAAGTGGCGATTGGATTTGCTTGCCTATTGGCTAGAATTTTCGGATCTATGTACATGATTATTTTGAATATTTCACAAAGTAGGTAATTAATTTAGCAAAATCATGCAGTTATAGCTTGCAAACCTCTTTTTTCTATATGCGATGCAGCTCGGGCAACACAAGGCATCATTCACTGATAGTTCTATTGTTGAGATGTCAATCTTCGTAGGGAGACCACAGAATCACCACGCCTGCCACTATGTGCCCATTAATATTCACCCCATAGCTTTTAAGCTCAGAGTAAGGCAACTTGTCCGAGTGGTTAAGGAGAAAGATTAGAAATCTTTTGGGCTTTGCCCGCGCAGGTTCGAATCCTGCAGTTGTCGCCATTTTTTTTTTTTTATTTTGAATAAACACTATTGATAAGTAGGAAGAGCACCACAACCTACAAGTGCATTCCAACCAGAAAGCATCGAAAGATTGCGTACTAGTACTGAGATTGTGACCCAAATGTTCATACCTTTCTCTACATTGTCTATCAGTGAGCTCTAATGGTTGAGCTCTTCTCGCAAAGCATTCCTCATCATATCATCTCTATTTAACACTGCAATAAAGATCCCACAGCATGATTGACAGGTTCTGCTCCTCTTCTTCTTCTCCCTTTCCCTCTACCTCTACTTCTTCTCAGTACATTTCTTTCTTCCCCTAACGGGTCGCACCGCTAACCCGCCGCACCAATTCAATGCTCATCGAGATGAGCAGAAAAAATGAAAAATCACACTTTAAACTAGTTTATTATACTCTTAATACCAGACACCATGCAACTTGCCGTTCACCAGGATGACGCCGAGGTGTTATTGAAGCAAAAGAATATCCTCGACGAGTCTGTTTTGGACAAGTACAGAGTTGCCGGCCAAATCACCCAGACCGGTTTGCAGTACCTAGTTGGCTTAATCAATGATTCATACCACTATCAAAAAACCGCCAAGTTGAGTGTCCAACAGTTGTGTTTGTTGGGAGACTCCCACTTGGCCAAGTTGTTGGGAAGAGTGTACAATCATGTCATCAGAGAAAAAGGGATTTCTCAGCCTACAACCATAGACGTCAACGAATTAAGTAATGGGTTTTCTCCAGAGTTTGACGACGAAAAGCCTTACTACTTGAGTGTCGGAGATGTTTTAACCATTACTTTGGGTGTTCAGATCGACGGTTACACCTCTCAAGTCTCTCATACCATGGTCATTTACCCAATTGACGGCCAAGACTCCACCAAACCAGCCGGCCCGTTATTGGGCTCCAAAGCCGATGCG
Source organism: Suhomyces prunicola (assembly GCA_030568655.1). NCBI lineage: Eukaryota > Fungi > Ascomycota > Pichiomycetes > Serinales > Debaryomycetaceae > Suhomyces > Suhomyces prunicola. The sequence continues at coordinate 248,314 of JAJMGJ010000011.1, forward strand.
ATCTGTGCCGCACACATTGCCACTGAAACCGTGGTTGGGTTATTGGGCTTGTCATTATCACCTGAAAAATTGCCCAACCAATTGAAGAGTCAGAACATATCTGGAGGACAAATAAGAGCCATTGTCGATTCTATTGCCGACTCTTTCAACTGTGTGGTTTTGCCCGGTTCCAAAGTTAGAAGAGTCAGAAGATTTTTGGCTGGTCAAGCCGAAGGAGTGGTTGCCGAAAAGGACTTCAAGGGTGTTGTGTGGGACGAGTCGCACCAAGAAGAGAAGTTGTTGAACAAGAGCGTTGGAAAAGATTTAATATTATCCACTGGAGATGCACCAAAAACCAATATAACAGATAACAACTCTGCTATTCCTACCGACGAGTTTGTGATTACTCCTGGTGAAGTTTACCAGATCGATATCAGAATGACTTCTATCAGTGAACAAGAACAAGCCGGGATCATTACCTTGGAAGAAATTGACCAATTCACCGGTAAGAACCACAGAGCTGATTTCAACAGTAAGAGCACTTTGTACATCAGAGATTATGCTGTGAACCACCAGTTAAAGTTAAAGACCAGTAGAAGATTGTTGGGAGATGTCGACAAGAGATTTTCCGTCTATCCCTTCAAATTAACCCACACCAGTAAAAGCTTCCCCATCGACGAAGACAGCAAGTCGCTCGACCAGGACTTGGAGCAGCTCAAGAAAGACATCAAAACCAACAGATTGGGATTGTCTGAACTCAACAACCGTCATTTAGTCAAGAGCAAGCCTATTCAAATCACCAAGTTCATTCCTTTGGACAAGATCTTGTTGAGTGCCAATCCGACCGGAAAACACGCTGTTGATTTGGACAAACCAGTGTTGCCGGGTATGGAATTGCCCTTGCCAAAGTTGGGAGTTTCTTCGTTGTTGTTAAAGGGATTATTGAAGCAAGGATCCAATATCTTCAACGTCCGTGAATCTGCCACCGTAGTTATCAACGATGGAAAGAACGAAGTCTTGAGATTGAGTGGGGGAGAAAAGGCGGTCAAGCCTAGCTGGGTCCACTCGGAATTCCAATTGGCCGGTGAATACGTTGAGAGCATAAATCAAATAGTTGAGTTGAGTAGAGACGCCAGATTTGGTATCAAGGTGAAGGAATGTGCAGCATACAAGCCCAAGAGCGAATCTATGGACTTGGATGAGTAGATATAGACAAGAGTAATACACTTGAAAGAAAAACATGTAGAGCTATTCTCGTGCGAGAAGCCTTGGTGAATTAGATTGGATATTATCCACTATGAACGATCTAAAGTTCGGGACTTCTTCAAGGTTGGGTAAAAACCTCATTCTATTTTTTCAAATATTTGCACCCAAACTCGAAAAATGTATTGGAATACACCAGAAATATATGCAAGAGCGAAATCGACTATGACGTGAAATTGTCAAGAGACTTGACTTGTATCTCCATGATTCGTCAACAGTACTACCGTTGCCCACAGGTACCGTATTTACAAAGTGCAACAATAGCCACGCGGTCAACCGAGGATACGCAATGTAAAAACGTCACCATACGGATTCGGCGAGATCTAAGCCTAGATTGAGGCAGCGGACACACACGTGACCGGGTTTTATTGCCGTTATGGGCACCTCGCGAGCATGCTTACGTAAAGTACACCTCCTTTTCGGGCGCCGTGAGTCGTTGACGGCGATATCAAACCACCCGGTTGTCGAGAGTTAACGATCGGTGCCCGGTCACAGTTGGTAACGTTCGTAATTGTATTATATGCCGCCTCCTGCCGCCTCTGTCTGATCCTCGCACATCCTTTTGTCTACGCTCCCATTGCCTGACGTCCTACTTTTTCGACTCTGTCCCCCCTCCCCCCGCCCCGCCACTGTCGTCGCACTTTTGCTCACCTAAAAAATCTTTTGTTCGCCAGTCACCAATTCGTCGGGACACTTTTTCCTTTCGTTTTCTTTCTTCTACCTTTTGTCTATTGGATATATATCAAATCGATCGTATCACCAAAACGTATGTATAAATGGTTGAAAGAACACCTCAATGAAAATGCGTCTATGCCACGAGGACCCGACTTTGGTTTGACCCACGATTAATCGTCCTGCAATTACTGGACGAAGGGGGTCCCGAAATGCGTGATCTGTGTTTTCAAATAGTTCCACCCAGAACTTTAGCCGTACTACATTCATCAATCGATGTCGACAGCGTGGTGGGGAGTAGATGATACAGCACGAATGATTGATGTCCAGTCTAGATTAATTGACAACCTTTGCACCAATGTTGTCACATTACCACCAAAGTAACAACAAATCGGACCACCGCCTTTTTGGCTCAATCAATCAAAATTCGTGGTGAAATTGATTGTTTGGGCCGAGATAGGTTGGTCTACGGTCTACCCCACGTCTTCCCGGTCCGTTGCAACTACATAAACCTACTGCTATCTCGACCTATTCATACTACGCCCCGCCATATCCTCGTTTTCTGTTGTATACGTGTTGAGTCGCACAACGAAAAAGGCAAATTTCTTTTTGTTTTTTTTGTGAGTGCGTTGCTGTGATTTTCGATTGCTGACACGAGCCTGCGGAGGACGACTCAGCATTGTACGCGTTCAAACGTTGGATAACTTTATACTAACATCTTTTTTTAGTTTTAACCAGTCCATCCAAAAAAATCAAAACTTACCCCCTGTCAAATACACATAATGCCTGCTTCTCGTGAAGACTCCGTCTACCTCGCCAAATTGGCCGAACAAGCCGAACGTTATGAAGAAATGGTTGAAAACATGAAGGCCGTTGCTTCTTCCGGTCAAGAATTGTCAGTTGAGGAACGTAACTTATTATCTGTTGCTTACAAGAACGTTATTGGTGCTCGCCGTGCTTCTTGGAGAATTGTTTCTTCAATCGAACAAAAGGAAGACGCCAAGGGCAACGAAACCCAAGTCACTTTGATCCGTGACTACAGAACCAAGATTGAAGCTGAATTATCCAAAATCTGTGAAGACATTTTAACTGTGTTGACCGATCACTTGATCTCCTCGGCTCAAACCGGTGAATCCAAGGTCTTCTACTACAAAATGAAGGGTGACTACCACAGATACTTGGCTGAATTCGCCACCGCCGACAAACGTAAAGAAGCTGCCGACTTGTCGTTAGAAGCCTACAAGTCTGCTTCCGACGTTGCTGTGACTGAATTACCACCAACACACCCAATCAGATTAGGATTGGCCCTTAACTTCTCCGTGTTCTACTATGAAATCTTGAATTCTCCTGACAGAGCCTGCCATTTGGCCAAGCAAGCTTTCGACGACGCTGTTGCCGACTTGGAAACTTTATCTGAAGATTCATACAAGGACTCTACATTGATTATGCAATTATTAAGAGACAACTTAACCTTATGGACAGATTTGTCGGAAGCTCCAGCTCCAGCTGAAGAACAACAACAGCAGCAAGCATCCACCGAAGCTAAACCAGAGGAGGAATAAATTTTCTGACTAAACATCTAAACTCATCCCCATCTATCTCTATGTCTGTTATTTTGTTCTCCTGCTCCAGCTACTTTTCAATCCAATCTAACCACTCCCCATATTGCTTGTTCTATTGTTTAGTATATATTGTGCGTGCGATTCTAATTATCAACCCTAGAATTTGTTTTGATACATATTAGAATTACATTGTGAATTAACACCAGTTCTTCAGTTGTCTTTATATCTAAATATAATACCATTTATACCAAACAGATGAATAAAGCGCATATTTATTCTTTACTCCCCTAATTTTTTCTTCAATTAAGATATTTTTCACTCAAGATCAGTGGCTATGGCATTTCCAAACATCCCCAGTTATATCGCTGACCTACAACAAGTATATAATCACAGACAATAGACTGTCGAGCTGAATTGCTGATCCTAGCACTAACCCCATCAATACTTCTCCTGGGGATACTTCAGTGTAGTAGTGATTCCTGTGTAGTGAGTTTGTACTTATCGTCTGGACGCGTAAAAGTTTAGCCCGCGCACGCACGTTAAACAAAAACAAAAAAAGACGACGGGAATTGGATCAATCAGACGGAGAGGACTTATAAACAGTATTCTGGCGTTGTAGTGAACTTTATTAAACCACAGTCTATCATGCCAGAGCCAGTCGGAATTGCCAACTTACCGAACCAAAGGTATGTAATAATCAAAACCCTCTTTAGAAGGAGCCAGAAATTCTTGAAAAGGAGTCTCAAAATGACAGCATACTAATATTTAGGTACAAGATCGTATCCAAACAAGGATCAACTTTTACATTGATGGTTGCTGGGGAGAGTGGACTCGGTAAAACCACTTTTATCAACACCCTTTTCCAATCATCGTTAAAACCATACCAAGATCCCACTGAAAGACACAACAAGTTCACCAGCGCCCACCAGACGGTCGACATAGACATTGTGCGTGCTATTTTGGAAGAAAAGAACTTCAAGATCCGTCTTAACATCATCGACACCCCAGGATTTGGTAATAACGTCAACAACCACGACTCATGGACGCCAATCATCGACTTTATTGACGACCAACACGAGTCGTATATGAAACAAGAACAACAACCTAGCAGATCCAACAAGAAAGACTTGAGAGTTCATGCTTGTCTCTACTTCATCCGCCCCACTGGCCATTCTCTCAAGCCCTTGGACATTGAAATCATGAAGCGTCTTAGTACCAGAGTCAATTTGATCCCCATTATTGCCAAGTCCGACACCTTGTCGCCTATTGAGCTTGAAGCTTTCAAATCCAGAATAAGAGATGTCATCGAAGCCCAAGACATCAATATTTACACTCCACCTTTGGAATTAGACGACCCTGCCAGTGCCGAACACTCCAAGCAGTTGATCGAATCGATGCCATTTGCCATTATTGGCTCTGAAGATGAGTTTGAGGTTGCTCCTGGCCAGTTCGTTAGAGGAAGAAAGTACCCCTGGGGTTTGGTTGAGGTCGAGAACGACCAACACTGTGACTTCAAGAAGTTGAGAAGTTTATTGTTGAGAACCAATATGTTGGATTTGATTCTCTCCACCAACGAATTCCACTTTGAAACATACAGATCTGTCAAGTTGGGAGGATCAGATGAAGACCAGGCAGCCAATGGCGAAGAAAAGGAAGAGGTTGGTGAAAACGGCGAGGTGGTGAAGAAATCCAAATTTTCCAAAAAACCCCGTAGATTGCACAATCCTAAGTTTAAGGAGGAGGAGGATGCTTTGAAGAAGTTCTTTACCGAACAAGTCAAGGCCGAAGAACAGAGATTCAGACAGTGGGAGTCCAACATTGTCAACGAGAGAAACAGATTGAACCAGGATTTGGAAGAGATGCAAACCAAATTGAAGTCTTTGGAAGAACAAGTCAAGAAGTTGCAATTGGTGAAGCGTTAAACAGTGTTTATAAGATAATTGAATATGTAGTCATGGAAAAGTGTAGAAAATAGCGAAGGGTTCTTGCGAGATCGAACAGTGCCCTGATCACCATCCTAGTACCCATGACGGACAGCGTTCATATAATAGTGAGCCGTGTGAGGCACCGCGGAGAAAGGGTGGGATGCGAGGCGACGAGAGGTGTAAGCGTGACGAAGCAGAGGGAGAATTCTTGATGTCTCAAAACGGTCTTTTATAGGGGGTAGATTAGGACAGCAAGAAACGCCCCGGAAGCCCCAATCAGGTGACTAATTACGAGAGTGCCGTGTGCCATCGTAAGCATTAATAGACTATACGAGATCGAACAGTTGATCTAGATCCAGCTTTATAGATCGGTTTACCTTGTGGTATTATTCAGGTAGCCAACTTTAGGGAGTTCCGTATTACTCGCGGTTAGCGACGGATTCGGGCGGTGAAAAATTTCAGTACAACTTTCAAGGTACATCTGGAAAGGACGACTTTGGAGGTACAACTAGAAAGGACAACTTTAGAAAGGACAACTTTAAGAGATTATATTTTAGTAGTCATAGACACACGAGCTGATATAGAGGATATAGCCTACTTACAGCCCAGACACATTTGATACATCTTAGATAACACGGATAGCCTCGGGTAATCAAGGATAGCGATGGAACCGTCCGAAACCGAATACATGGACGTCTACGGAGGAGGAGGAGAAGGAGGAGGAGTAAGTGGAGAACAGTCACCGGAGTCCGGTGGATCGCCAGCACCGGGAAACGGCAAGTTCAAACGCAACTATCGAGCATGTTTGAACTGCCGAGTTCGCAAAGTCAAGTGCGATTTGGGTCCCGTGGACAATCCTCGAGATGGCAAGTGCGCCAGGTGCCAAAGAGAACGCAAGGACTGTGTGTTTGTAGACTCGAAAAGAGGAGGGGCAGCCAACATTACGCTCGGCAAAAAGAAGAGAAAGAGAGACAGTGCGGGCGGCGAGAGCTCGTCGCAGAGTCCCAACCAAGAACCACACCCGTACCAACCCGCAATCAAATCGGTTCCACAAGACGCGCAGTTCCTGGCCGTCCGGCTTCATGAAAAGTTCACTCTGGGTATAGATCCCGATTCGCGCGAAGGCGCGGGGTCGCACCGGCTTCCGTCGGTCACCAATATATTGAACGATTCTCGAGGAGGAGAGAGCTTTGTGCCAGAAAGACAGGACGCACCAACACCCAACAACCACTTTTCCACCATGGAAGGGGCGTTGGTGTTTTTGGCCAAGGCGGCGGGGACCATTGCCAAGGCGGACGAGCGAGACAACATCGATGCCCGTACCAAACACCAGCAGATCGAAGCGCAGATGAACCACAAGCAAAGCAAGTCCGCACCCGAGTGTGGTGCGCCACCAAGACCGGTGGTGGGTGCAGCGCGCGCAACCGATGCCAACACCCAAGACACAGGCTCCAAACACTCGGTCCCTGCGTACATGAAGCCCAGCTACAAGAAACGGATGTCGATGCCAGCGGCGGAAAACGGGTTTGCGGTGCGGCCCAAGGCATCGACCAAGCTCTCCAACATCGAGTATATCGGCGAGCCAAGCGGTATTCTCTCTGTGGCCGAGGCCGAGCGCCTCATCAACCTCTTCTTTTCCACCATGCACCCGTTTTTCCCCCACATCCCCAAGTTTCTCCACTCTCCCGATATTCTCTCGGGGTACCCTATTTTACTATGCACGATCCTCACCATCGCGTCTAGATACCACCCGCTCGAAAATATCGCCCGATCCAACGGAGCGGTGCCTCGCAACATCGAGATCCACGACAGACTCTGGTTGTACGTCCAGCGGCTTATCTCGCAGACGGTGTGGGCCGAAGCCAGTACGCGGTCGATAGGCACCATCTTTGCGTTTTATCTATTCACAGAGTGGAACCCGCGCGCCATACACTGGCGGTGGGGCGACTACGCCAACAAGGCTGAGGAGGACTCGTTCTATGCCAAGACCACCGCCAGCGCCCCCGAATCGGGCGGCGAGGGCCCCAACTTGGCGGGGTTGGGGGCGATGCGCCGGAGCTACCGCATGGCGTGGATGCTTATCGGGTCTGCGGTGCGGCTTGCGCAGGACATGGGGTTTATGGAGATCAGCCCCAAGACGTTTTTGGCGAGCCACATCGCCGAGATCAACTCGGTTATGAACATCAGCCGCAGATCGATGTTGGCGCATTCGTTGTCGGAGGTGGACTTGGACGAGGACGAGGTGTCCGAGGAGGACATGGAGAACGACGAGGAGGACGACGACAAGTTCCTTCGGATGTCCGAGGACGACTTGAAGCGCATTTCCAGCGAGCACAAGCTCAGGTTCACCAAGTCGCAAAAGGCGCAGATCGAGCTCCTCCAGATCATGTCGCTCGGGCACGAGTCGTTGTACGGCTTCAAGGCGCAGCTCGGAGGCTTGAGCCAGCGCCAGAACTTGTCGGTGTTGAACATCATCAGCCCTCTCATCAACAAGTGGGGCCGCAAGTACCGGGTGCTTTTGACGCCGTCGCCCACGGCGGCTACGCGGTACCCGCGCAACGACTGGTTGCACCCCAACTCCAAGGCGTCCAAGGAGGTGGCCGAGATCATCGAGCAGGAGTCGTTGGTGTTTGAGTTCAACTACGTCAAGCTCTACATATATTCGCTTGCATTAAGTCCGTCGCCCAAGGGTCTCTTGGAGCACCAAGGCTCAGCACCGGGGCAGCCCCCCCACAGGAGGAAGGTGGGCAGGGCCACGCTCAAGTTGGACGAGATGTCTCGTTCGGCCAAGTACATCGAGCAGGCCTTCAACGCTGCAAACGAAATGTTGTTGGTGGCCCACCGGGTGCACCGCCTCAAGATGTTGCGGTTTATGCCTGTGCGATGGCTCACCCGAATGGTGCGCGCGGTGGCTTTTATAGTCAAGTGCTACCTCACCATTACCGCGCACAAGAAATCGTCCAAAGCATCGCTAAACGGCACCATCAACACCTCGATCGACGACTTCGACGCCACCATTTTGTCGCTTTCGCTCATCACCATCGACGAAATTATCCAGAGCATCCAAAGAGCCGCAATCACCCTCCGCGACTGCTCGCCTGATGAGCTTCATTTGTGCACCCGATATTCCAACGTCCTAATGTACTTGTGCTCGGAGATGAAGACCACTGCGCGGACGTTTCTGGAGGACGAGGAAACTGAACACGCCAGGTACAGAGCTAGGATGGACGCCGCAAACCGCTCGTACAACGCTCCGCCTATGAGCAATGCCTACTCGAGCGACACGTTCTTCAATCCCGAAGTCGCTCCCGACATCAATAGGAGCGAAGGCAACGTGTACAGCGGCGCCCGGGACGATGTGCCCGAAGACTCGCTGACAAGTCCATTACAGGTATTGGTAGGAGACAACGAAGTCATGGAGTGGTTTATGAACAACAGAAACGTCGGACTCGACTTTGTGGGGCCCTGGACCGAGATGATCGAACACCAGTTGAACTTGAACGACCAGTTCAACTTCAACGATGGTTTGTAGCTAGATTTATAAATGGTGCCCAAACGGTGCCGCGATATACAGATACGAAAAGTGGCAAAAGTAGATTGGTAGTCTATACACTCAGCTATACAGTGTATTTTGATCGTGACGACTGGTTGGCGCCACCAACATCAGTTTTTCGCAGCCATGTCCAAACGGCCGAATCACGCGCATGCAACACGCCAAAGAATGCGGTTGATTCAAAGGGTCCTAATACCCCGAAAAAGCAATTTGCAAGGATTTCTGAGGGTTCAACTGGGTATGCACCTTTGGGGAGGTGGTTGAACAATTTTTGGGAAAGACGGTAGGTGGAACGACGGAGTCCATATGTTGACCATTACTTTTGTCTTGGCTTCACGAGAGCGGAGCAAACTGCGATTCGGATTGGCTGGTATTTTTGAGCATGTAGTGGTGAGATGTAGCTATAATTAATCCGTATACCATATAATTACCAAGCCTAAGCAAGCCAGGGCGCGCCAGGGCAGGCGAGTATGGCCAGTAAGCTTTACAAGGTAAAATTGTAGTACTTCAAGTCGCCACTAACGATGCCCCCCCCAAGTAGAATTTGGATTAAAGATGATGTTTGCCAAAATAATATAATGCGACGAGAAATTCTCTAAAAATTATTCCTGGCTAATGTCAAGGTATTGCCAAGGAGGCTGCACGGAGATCAAGTGAGTATGAAGTGAGACATCGTATGAAGGTCGGTTGCGGCGGGGTGAAGGACGTTTGGCTCAGTACGAATATTATTCGAACTAGTCCATACCTCATTCAACTAAACACTGATCTCGCTGACAATCTTCAGTATCAACTCAAGGTTGTCGTTCTGCTGACCGTTTTTGAAGGCAGTGGAAGTCATCGGAGACCGAAACGGCTGCGAAGAACCTTCGATCTCTGCCGAGAAGCGGTAGTCTTTCCAGCGTGGGTCGTCAACAAAGTCGTTGGAAGGAATCGCATATTGCGGAAGCGCAAAGGGAAAGTTGATGACAGTGGATTCAACGCTGACGTTTAGATCAATTTCAAAGTTCACCGGCGATCGCTTCAAGATCTGGTCAATCTCCACCAATTTTGAAAAGTTTTGTTTGGCATAGACGTTGTGTTTGCTTGCCAAATACTTCAAAATTGCAATACCGGTGGTGAGTTGGGTAAAGCTTTTGCCCTCAATTCCTGCTATAATGATCATGAGGATTGAGCAGTACAAGTAATGGCAATCCCAGCGCCCCAACGAGAATAACTTTTGGTAGGTAAATAATCTTGCAATAATATCAACGGAGGTGCAAGCAATAAAGATACATTTGGAGATGGCCGCCTCTATGTCTCGAATGTTTTCAATCGACTGGGTATTGGGGTCGAAAATGATCGTAAGAAGCGGCTTGGTGATAATTAAAACAAGGTGATGGTAGCTCAAAAAGAGGGTGGCTACGCTTCGAGATTCGGCAATGATTATATCTGAAGCGCTGAATTTGGTCAAGTAGGGTGCTTCGAAATAGAGGACCAAGTCTCGTGAAGACTGGATGATGTTTTTGATCAAAAGCCGTTGGTTGAATTGGCTCGTGTTGATATAGTTGATCGAGAACGTCCTGATATTGGGGCCGTAAATCAACCGTACATACTTGGCCACATATTTGGACAAATGGACGTAGGTTTCCAAGAGTTCCGTGCTAAAGGTGTCGCCCAACTCATACGAGTTCTCGCTTGGTAAGTCCACGTCCGTGTCGGTGTATTGGAGGCTAATAGTTTTGGTAGACAACAAAGTATCGACAACAAATACTGTCCACCATAGCCTCTTTGACTGTTCTGCTGCTACGCGGTCCTGAAGAGTCTCCAAGTCGCTTACGGTTGGTCTTTCTTTCTGGCGGTGGAACCCTAGAGAGAGCGACGATTTGGTTCCGATTCCCAAGAAATTGGAGGCGGTGTTCATGAGGTTGAGGTTAGCCGAATAGAGCCCAAAAAGTAATGCTGTCTGGACAAATAGTATGTCGATATTCTCCTCGGCGACTTCGAATAAGTGACTGGCAAGGTAGTAATATTCGATGCCCGGGTAGTGTTTGGGATCCTCGATGGTGTTAAGAAGTTGTTCTCCAAACGCTAGCACTATAAAGAAGAAGCAAAACCACCTCTGCGGCACGATGTCAAACAAGGTGTCGATCGGGGGCGCCTCGGCGTCGAAGAACAGATATATCTTATCCATGGTGGAGTTGAGCTCGTCTAGGTTGATCAAATAGAATTCGGAGCAGTAGGACTCACGGACTTCGTTGATAAGGACCTGGGCGTACGGTCTTTCAGGTAGTTTCTGCTTACAAGTCTTTGAAATGTGTATGTGGAGGAGGTCACTTTGAAAATCCGGACTGAAGAAATCGTCTTTGGCTCGCAGTACCCGGCCGGAACTGGCCCTGTAGGACTTTTGGTGCTTGGAGGAGGCGCTGAGCGACAATATACGGCTATTTGTTGTGTCATTATAGACGGTATCTTGCTTGTGCTCACCATATGGGTCACTGTATTCAGGGTCCTGGTCCACGACCGTTTCCGGCGAAGGCGAACGACTGTAAACCAAGTCGGGGCTGCTGTAAGACTTCGAGCCAAAGGTGGTACGCTTGTCCTTGGTTAGGTGGGTGAGATTTTCCAAGTATTCCACTCTTTCCTGGAGCTTGTTCAACTCGCTCTCCATGATAACAATCTTGCGGTCCTTGGTCGGGTACGTGCAAGCCTCCGCTTTATTGACATTTTTACAGTTGGAACAAGCTGGCCGCTCACCTGAACACTTCACTTTCGAAAGCTTACATCTAGTGCAAGCATAGTGGGAACGCCCATATATCTTTAAAGGCTTTGGTTTCGCTATTGCACCGGCCATTATTTTTTCCAGACCCGTGAATGTAAATGTAAATTCTGCAAAACCCGGCCTTGATATGTGAAAAGATAGACGGCAGTGTTTCACAAATACTCACAAATATTTCACTAGTGGGATGTAACGTTTGTCACAGCGTAAACAGGTTTATGGACAACACAAATGAAATTAAGCTTAGTAAATAAAGTAGGTATATGCTCCCTGTATTATTGGGTTTTCTTTTTTTTTTATGGGGACCCCGGAATTAGATATCACCTAGAAACGGTTTTGCAACGAGAACGAGCTATCCTCAATCAGAGTACCAGGAACAACAATAGAAGCAGAGCACACATATACACTTTTGAAGTTTAAAAGCCTGGCAAAACCTTGGCAATTATTTATATGAACAATACACGAGAGAGCTCGCATGGCTGGAATTCTTCCAGCCACCTGGCCAGAGCATGACAGTCTTAAGATTAAAGGCCGAATGAAACTGATCAAGATGCAAATAATTAATTGTAATAGTTTATTTTTGGATAATTAGCTCCGAGAAATTTAGATCTGTTGCAACGATTTTTTAGGCACGCCGCCCACTTCGGTGTTGACAAAACGAGCACGTATAATCGAGCCGACTTTAAACCTAGATGGATACCACGGAACACCGCCTAAGTTAGCGCCAGTGTTTCCACGCCTTCCACATTTGAGACAGGCCCTTAAACTCAAAGTCGTTTAGATTGTTTTTCCGCAAAGGTTCGTAACCCCTCCCCTAGGCTGAGGGGTTTTAAGCTGCGATAAATACAGGCATAATCGCCGGACAGTGAAACGGGGAGGAGAACTGGGTGGTCACCCTGGAGCCTTGCTGGTCACCAATTAAGCTTCCAAAAATAGCCCCCAAAATAACAATTACAACACACATATGATTATTGGCGTGAGCAGCAGCGTTTTCTAATCTACACGTTACGCGGAAAGTTTACACGAGCGTGCGTTTGTGTTGTGACGTCTTGCCCTGTTCGAGCATAATTTGGTCTTACTTTCGAGCAAACGATATCTCCTCTGCCACTTAACACACGACCGAGCCAATGGCCTGCAACGTAGCTTCGGATGTACCTATTTATAACTAATTCCATCTTAGCACTACTGTCGACCACTGTCGTTTCCCCTTTAAAAAATATTATTATCCCTTATGTTTGAGACTCTTTAGCGAAAAAAATCGTCATTTGCGTGTTATTCCCGGGTCACCAGCCAGAGGGGTGGTCTGAGGTGCACCACATCGGTGCAACATGTGAGGTGCTTACGTACGTGCGGTTATCAGCCAGATCTCGATTCCCGGCATTTGCCAAATATAGGGCGCAGAAGAACATTTGCAGCTTCTTTGGCAATTAATGCATTTCTGTTGTTTTAGCAAAACCCCCAAACAGGGAAATTCGAATCCCGAGCACTTTTCGGGCATTATATTCGAACCTTAAAATTGGAAAGCTTAAAAACAATTTATTATGAGTGAATAAGCAGGACGCAATTTCAAAGCTTCTCATGCAATGCTGTTTAGTGCTTAGGAGATTAACTAGCATATAATAAACTTAATGCATCTCTTGGTTGAACCAGCATATACGGCGGGCAATGACAATTGCGCTACTCTAAACATGGGTTACTGTCAGTGACGCTCAAGAATATAAGGGTCGCATGCGTTACGCGTATCGAGTGTGGACCATTAATCTACAGTCGAATCAAGGAGGCAACATTATGATCAAGCAAATTCGATTACATTCAATAGTCGCACGATTGGACAACGTGACCCTGTTTTATCGAAGGTATATGCTGTAACGAGGGTGGATAACACCTGGTCCCGTGACTGCTTGGTAAATCTTGATTACAAAGCGACTGTTTGCGCTGAAGCAGATCATCATAATCCGAAAAATAACAAATTATTTGAGACATCTGCTCGGATGGTGCGAGTCGACGCACTCTGGCGAAGTTACATACAGATTTTGTTTAGCCAAAAGAAATATTCGGTAGATCCGCTATAAGCACCTCACAACAGCATAAAAGTGGGTGCTATTCCCTTTATGGCGGGAGACAGCCCTTATGGAAGACAAAGAAAGGTGCTAAGCAAAGGGATATGAAATCCGCAGCTTCTAATTTTGGATATATAAATACTTAGCTAGGACCCTCGAGCTCTTGAAACTAGTTTACAACCAAGTAGGCGGGGTGACTATAGTGGTTGTGCAAAATCAGTGGCTATTTGGCCTATTCTTTTAATACGAACAAAAAGATTCTTCCCCCTCGGAAATTGCTCGTGAAAATAGCACTATGTGAGACAAAATACGGGGGAGACATACAAGATGTGTGATTATATTTTGGCATGATGCAGGAAATATGCTGAGAAGTTTGGTGAAAGGGCACGAGGTGGGATTGAATTCAAGTATAATGTGTCATCAAGCATAAAAAACTCAAAGAAATCTCGTAAGACCACTTCAATGACAATTGTTATGAGTATTATTATATGTGCGGTGGAGATAGCTGCGCAAGGAAGTATATGAGCACGCATTTTGATAGGCTACGCCTCTCACAAAAATAGATATATGTACCCGGAAATAATGGCTGGCTTGTTTGTTTGCAGACCCTGGTTTGTGGACCGCAACATGAAGCGTTGGTCAAGCAGAGCAAAACATGGATTATGATAACAAAAAGAATAGCCCGCTTGATGTTATATATAGACATGACATAATTACAATTGGTGTAATGGGGATTATTGGTTAGGTTCTATATAGGTAATGATGTTCGGTCATGAAGTGTGGCCAAGACCGAACCCATTTAGCAATATTCAAGGGGAGCGATGCCTTTCTCTATTGGGACGAAAAAGTCAACTAAATCGAAAAATCTGAGCAAGTAGCCAATAGCAGGCGACGCCTCAATAAAAAATTACCCCATTGGGCAAATCATCAATAGTAAACACGTAAATCTGCTGGTTAAATTTGACTGGGTACGAGGATTACCGAGGGTGGCGACAATATACGGCGGCCCTAAAATCTATGCGTACAAGAGGCGAGCTCTCAATCTCGGAATGTGAGACATCAACCGGTACTCAGCCGAGACCCGCTGCAATGCCGTATTAGTATGCAATGACAGTGCAAACAATGCATGAAACTGCTCGGAATTCCTCTATTTATACCGGGAAGTGCTCTTGGTATACCCTCGAACCGCTCCGAATCTTTTTTTTTTCTGTCCTGCTACATCAATGTGTGCCAGTCCGAAACTGAATTTTGTACCACCGTTTTTTTTATAAAACCAATTTAGTTTTCCCACTTTTCGAAACCTCTTTCTTCTCTTCACCAAAACTAAAGATGCAATTTAACAAGTTATTGGCTTTCGCAGCTATTTCCGGAGTAGCCTTAGGTGCTAACAGTATGTATATCTTTTAATTTGAACTACGTCGACTCGTTCAGGGATTCGTCGATATCCAAAAAGTTTCCGTGATTCAACAATTACAAGCTACAATTAAAAAAACTACATGAGAGTCATCATGTTCCGAGAGCTTCTGTCCTACACACATTGATACCTTTCACCAGATTCAGACTGCCCAAGCCCAAAATCCTCGACGACCATTTCATGATTTCTAAATTTATCTTTTAATTGGATACATGGACAAGAAAAATTGCCGATCGCCTTGACGTACTCGTCAAGCCAGGTTTTCAAATCACCTAAATTAGGTACATGGGCATCCGCACGACCCGGTTCGCGACCCGGATCAGCACCGTTTACCTGTAAACTCTTGCTTGGTACTGGCCAGATACTTACAGTCACCCTTGATGGTTGCTGGTGAGACATCTGGCTAAGACTCGGCTAGCGCGCAAGGGCATCCTCCGTTAATTTTTGTGATGTCGAATTTACGGTGGCTTGGGCTGTTTTTGTTCCTAAACGAGATAATAAAAATACCGTGCAATATGCACTACCTGCTCGGACAATAGAATCTGCGGCCAAAAAGACCAACGCTGGATAATGATCAAACAGACGGCGTCACGACAGTGGAATGGTGAAATCTTGGCCAAAGCTTAATTGTATCAGTTCTTGTTACCACGTTTTGAATGTTGGACCAAATCAAAACTTGCAGCAGCAAAGAATTTGCCGCATGTGTGAAAACGGAAAAAGATGGAACACCAAACGATCGAGGAAATAGCCGACTTCTTTGACTGATACTAACTATATAGACTCCACTTTGACTTCTGCCACCCCAACAGCCGCTTCAGGATGTTCTTTCTCATCATTCACCGCCACTAACAACGCCGGTGTTCAATCTGTTGCTGCTTGTCCTACTGCAGTTGGTGACATTACCATTGAAGGTCAAGGTATAAATGACATTGACTTGACCAATGTTCAGGAAGTTTACGGTGATTTGACCATCACCAACGCCAACTTGACCCAATCGCTTGTTGCTCCAAACTTAGAGTTGGTTTCTGGTACTCTTAACATCTCCGAAGACGCCAGATTGGCCGAACTTAACTTGGCTCAATTGACCACCGTTGGTCAATTGGTTCTCCAAGCTTTGCCAGCTTTGGAAAAGACCGGTTTGACTTCTGGTCTTACTTCTGCTGAATCCGTTATTATTTCTGACACTGGTTTGACTTCCTTGGATGGTATTAACGTCTATGAATTGAAGGTTTTCAACGTTAACAACAATGCCGATATCGAAACTGTCAACTCTGGCTTGAAGTCCGTCACTGACACCTTATCGTTTGCTGATAACTCTGAAAGTGTCGATGTCAAAATGGACCAGTTGACCACCGCCAAGAACGTTATTCTCCAAAGAGTCAACTCTTTGTCTGTCAGCAACTTGACCACCGTCAACGGTTCCCTTTCCGTCACCTCTTCCAACATTGACAAGATCGACTTCCCAGCCTTGCAAACCGTTGGAAACTCTTTGACTATCAACTCCGACGACTCCTTGGAAGAAATCGATTTCCCTAAGTTGACTTCTGTTGGTGGTGCTTTGCAAATCGCTGACAACGACAAGTTGGACTCCTTTGATGGCTTCCCTAAGTTGAAGACCATTGGTGGTTCTGTTAACCTTACTGGTACTTTCGACAACGGTACTTTCCCAGCTTTGAACAGTGTTGCCGGTGGTTTCTACTTGGAATCCGATGGTGACTTGACCTGTTCTTCTTTCGACGAGTTGAACAAGAACCACGACATCAAGGGTGACAAGTACCAATGTTCTGCTGCTGGTTCCTCCTCCTCCTCCTCTTCTTCCAAGAGTGGTAACAGCAAGACTTCTTCTGACTCTTCCGACTCCTCTTCTACTTCTTCTGGTTCTTCTAACAAGAAATCATCTTCCAAGAACTCCGGAGGTAACACTATTGAAGGTAGATTATCAGCCCTTATTGCTGGTATTGCCACCTTTGGACTTGCCATGTTCTAATTAACCTAAAAAAATTATCAAAAAAAAAATAATCATATGATGATAATTGTCTAATATTTTTTATTCACTTTTGAAAACTTATTTGAACTAATCGAGACTTGTTAATTTAAAGCTACCACGACATTCAATCGGGGCAATCCACCAAACTTTTCGGAAGAAACCTACAATTTAGTTAAAAAAAGAAGGGAACATTGAGACACAAGAGTCCGAAGGGTTTTATAATATCTATGAATCGACCAAGTAAGAGAAAACTCAACTCGGGAACAAATAAACAACTTCATCCTATGCAACTTTTGGGCCTCGTCTTCAGATGTTCCATGGATGCCTTTTAAGACAATGGTGATTCATGGAAGTTGAAAAGTGAATTGTTTGAAAGTGATCTTGATTAATTTGTTCTCGTTGTTTTATGTTTATCCTTTTTCCTATTCTCGCTACGTGACGTCAGAAAAGACATTGAATTGTTTGTATGATATTGAATTAATCCATGAAGCTAGCGGCTGATTGTTAGTCATTTAATATTGTCACTTCTTTTCATTCTGACGTCTTTTGTTACTTTCTACCTGTGCTAGTTATGTGCTATTGTACTCTATTTCTATAATCCTATTGATAATTGAATCATTGTTGATCGAACCAGACTTGTACTTTTGTAATGCAGAGCTTATTCCTCTATATTCAAGTCTTCACCACTCATGTGTTCTACAGTGGTGATGTTCAAGAGTTTGGCAAGCTCTTTGGCATATTGCCCTGCAACTTCCTTGACGTCAGTTTTTGTTTCGGGCTTGAGGGCCAAAATAGAGGTGGCCGAGGTTCCTGGCAACCCACACATCTCGTATGAATTCAAGTATTTCAAGTCAGGATTTATGTTGAGTCCGATACCATACGACGTAATGGCTCGTTGAATATTGCACCCAACAGAGGCGATCTTACCGTCGTTTTTTTGCATCCATACGCCTGGATTTTCATTTGTAAAGCTTGTGAGTGCGTAGTTTTTGGATAGAACATTCTGTACCGACTTTAAAAGTACGGAATCCACAAAGCACTTGACCGTCAAGTGCTTAAATTGCTTCAAATCCATGATGGCATATGCCACCAACTGCCCCTTTCCATGCCAAGTGACCTGGCCACCTCTCTCCAACTGATGATATTTACACCCCAAACTCTCGTACTGCGCTATTTTCTGCATCATATTCGGGTCTTGCTTCATTTTCTTGCCTCCAGTATAGACGTTTTCAAACTCAAACGTGAGCAAGGTGGGGAACGGCTTCATGTCCAAGATTTTGTTGAGAAGCGACTCCTCGTATTCGTTCAACACAAAGCCTTGCTTGGCTATATCCTTCTGCTGCTTACGGATCTTACTTTCGAGCTTTTTAAAGTCCAAATTCGCCTCTACCATCTTCTGCTGGATCTTCTGTCCTCGTGAAAAATCGGTAATTCCGGGGAAATGTATGTGCCGTAACGTCTTGTAGTTTTCGCAAAGCGGTTCAAACTTGGTGCATGCTGCAGTGCTGTTAAGCCTTACCGCGGCCGCATAACATGCTCTACCTTTCATGTACATTGCGCCGTTTAGGTTTACTGACTAACTGTTCAGAGCAAAATCACTCCAGAGTTGATAGTCGGCGTCCTGCATACAAACAACGGGACTCTTCCTGCAGACAACCTATACGTTTATAGTCGTCAAGGTGTATAGCTTATCAACAGAGATGGCCGTTTCTCCGGCTGAAAACCGACCAATTGCGTCACGAGCCAGCTTGGGACGACTGGCAGGGACAGGAATAGCACCAAGAAGTCATTCAAAGCACAAGTTCACCACGGCTACTACCAATGCCAACGTCTCCCGAGGAGGAGTAGACCTGGACAGCTGGTCTGTCAGCGGATTGAAAGCAAGCAGCACGACCCTGGTACTGGTGCCGTCTACTCCCAGTACAGAAATGCCCAAAATGATATTCCCCAGTGTTTCTGTGGCGTCCAGACCCAAAACTCAAGGCATTAAGAAGGCACTTGAAATCAAGCATAAGCCGCGTAAATCACTCAGAGAAGACCCAGGAGAATCCTCCAAGACTCCTTTACACGTGGAAGATGCCGAATTGCTTTCGTCAGAGCTGTTTTTATTGCTATACAAGCTTTTTGTGCCCAACAAGTATCCCATCAAGAACAACAAATACTCCTTGCGTCACCTTCTCAACCACCTCCCATCGATCATTCCGACGTCTTCCACTAGTCAGGAATCCAACAACTACCTCAACTTGAACTTTCACATCCATATGTTCCTTAGCAACATCGTTGTGAATTACGTCAATTCGTGGTATTTGGTCAAACTTAATACCGATAATATCGAGTTTGTGCGGCTTATTTACCAACTTATGTGCGACTTAATCAAAGACTTGAGTCGCCGTATCAACACTGTGCTTAGTAAGGAGCTGTGTATATGGATTATTGATCAAATATGCCAAATATTCGACAATCATTTGAGTCAATTAGTCTGTACGCACTGTGACGCTAAGTACGATTTGAGGTTTCTAAACGATCATTTTGAGAAGGCAAAGCTGAAAAATACTATCGGAAATGACCATACGCGGGATTTGGAGGAGCTTGTGGCTGAGTTTTTGGCCAACCAACACCTTATATTTGACCAAAACCTTGGTGTGGATGATGATAACGACGATTCTGAAGATCCCAACGACTTTATTTTTGCCAATGAGACCTTGGAGCGCATCGAGGAGCAATTCAGAGCTGACAAATGGCCCATTCTGGACTCAAACCAACTAATATACTTCAGAATAATAGTACGAAAGATCTTGGTAACCACGTTTGATTCGGGGTCGGAGGGCTATACCGTCAATCCGCTTACATCCAAGATCTCATCTGACTTGATTATCTTATCAGTGAGCGATCTAGTACTAAATAAAGTGTTTGAGAAGCTTTCCTCGCCTGGCTTCATTTTGGGAAAAATGAACTCTTTGATCGACTCAGTCGATTCTACACTTGATGCTCGTCTTAAAAAGATTAGTCAACCAAAAGAGCCCCAGCCTTTGCGTGAACGGGCCCGGTCCATACTAAGCACAACATACAGAGGAATAAGCTACGTGATAGTCAATATCTTCGGCCGGCCAGCACGTGGAGAAACCAAAGAAGAGATCCTTGAGTCAACAGATACTAAACCCGGCCCGATATTTGAAAATTCGCTCTTCAAGCTCTTGAACACGTTGACCAATTTCTCCAACAGAAAACCACTTCTCTCCACTATCCTTACATTCATCAAAAACTACGTATTGATCCACCCAGCTTGGGAGTCGAAAATCAACTCCATATGTCTGCGATATGTGTTTAATAAAGTGGTAAATTCTCGACTATTAAGTGACGATTTTCTCTGTCAGATAGTCAACAGTTTGCGAGAAGACTTGTTCAATAATACCGATAAAGGAGAGCAAGAACCCATGGAAATTACCGTAGATATGTTGGCCGATAAATTAGTCAACATTATTTCGGTCAAAATTCCTCGACTTGTTCCATTTGACCATGCCAACCTGTTCAAGTACCACAACGAAACAGACGAAGACTTGAGAGCGTCTTTGCGCAAGTTTCTTGTGATTTTCAACTACGTATCTGGACTGAGTAACAATGAGTTGAATGAGTCTTGCGAGCTCAACAAACTTTTGGTTATCAATTTATTGGATTGCATAGTAGCCAACTTGTATCCTGAAATATGATGGATCTCGGCTCGTTATAACGACTTGAATAGAATTGGGATGTTTTGGTGGACTTTATAATCAAGTCGTATCTGTCATCTTTGATGCTTATGATTGTACCATACTAAAGAAATTCTCAGGTAAGTCGAGGTTAATTGAGACTAATCTATACTAATTGCATTGTAGAGCATAATATATACGTGAAAATGTGTTGATGAAATTCCTCGTTAGTTTAAAGGAGTTAGAAGCTTACACCATGCTGCTGCCTGTCCGCCATGAATTAATTGGTGTTTGTTGCTTTTAGGCATGGGCGATCACGTGACACACCACCCGATTATTTCAACCACTTTCAGCAAGATTACAAGACTAATCATGATTCGGGCAAGCACAGCAGTTCTAAAGCGGACAGGCGCCCCGTTAGTCGCCAAGAGAGACTTTTTTGTCACAGCAGCAGCAACTCTATTGGGCTCGTTCATATTCAATGAAAACAACTCGCTAGCCTCCAAGATGGAAAAGGGCCAGCTCCACTATAAAGACCCCAATGCTATATTCAACAAGGCAACCGGCGAAGAAAACGTATACTTCAAAAGGGAAAAGCCGCAATACCCAGGCCATGTTTCATTGTTCACGCATGAAAAGATATTGATGACAATCGGATCCTCCATTGGATCGTACTTGCATCCAGAAAGAAACGAGTTCATCGTAGCATTGGGAGAATCTACAGCCATTACTCCGGTTTTGAAGAGCATACAGCATCAAATGTTGAGTGACGAGACCGGCAGAAGAATATTGCGCGAGAAACCACGCATGACGTCCAAATCTTTGAACCTCGACTACTTGAGGCAGTTACCCGAAAACAGTATCGGAAACACCTACATCAAATGGCTTGACAGGGAAGGGGTGACTCCAGACACTCGTGTGGCTGTAAGATATATTGATAATGACGAATTGGCGTATATATATCAACGATACCGCGAGTGTCACGACTTTTACCATGCGGTAACCGGCTTGCCGATTATAATTGAGGGCGAAATCGCAGTAAAGGTGTTTGAATTCATGAATATAGGGATTCCAATGAGCGGCTTGGGGGCATTGTTTGCGCCATTGCGTCTCAAACCGAGCCAGAAGGAAAGACTCTACAACATATACTATCCGTGGGCATTCCGGAGTGGGCTCAATTCCAAGCCGTTGATGAATGTTTACTGGGAAAAAATATTAGAGGAGGATGTGGATGAGTTCAGAGGCAGAATGGGCATCGAGAGGCCGCCCGACTTGAGAAACTTGAGAAAGGAGTACTTTGAGAAGCTCAAGAAACAAAAAAAAGTAATGTAAATAGAATTAAAAAAAACTAAGAGTTTAGCTTGTAGGTAAAAACGGGCCGAAGGCAACAATAGCCAAACACGTACTACAAAGCATTAAGTCCGATAAGACTTATAGTGGCATATTCTTTCATAGAAGTAATAATGTATGTTATATCTTATAATCCATTCTTTGCTCTTTTTCTTACACCGTTAGTTTCGTTTACAGAGCTCGAATAATGTTCAACCACCACTAAATATTCAGGTGCATGGAGCGGAGATCCCATACTAACCTCGTCTTCAGTTAAAATTAAGCCGCTATTGAGCAGCAATACCTGAGCCCCGACTATTTAGGCTCTCGAGCTGCGAATAACTATACCCGAGCAATGCTAATATATTGTTATCGCGTGCCCTCAAGTAACTAGAATTAATAGCCCACTTTTAGTGGTACCATTTTTGCTGCAAATAAGCTCGCGGTTGCAACGAGGCGCGCGGCTTGCAAGGCTCGACAGCGCTGGTAAGCACGAGAGGGCAATGAGAGAACACCAGTGGAGACAAAGAGAGAACACCAGGGGAGACAAAGAGTGCTACGTGGTCACCCGACGCATACGTGTGGGGTGTTCTCAGAAGGTCGCACCCAAGGTCACCGCTTGTATCTATCAGATTGAGATTCATGCGGTGACAGCTCGCATTTTGTGTCACCAAGCCAGCAACATATATTTGGTTTGCTACAAAAGTTAAAGTCAACACAAGATGTCCAGCTTAGTATACCAGTACTTCATCAAGAAAGTAAGTAGTAGGCGAACAATTGCGAGCAGATATTAACGTTAGACCAATTTGGATCATGTGGTAAATATCGGAAAGGACGAAAACGATCCGTACTTTGAGGAGATTCCCGAGAACGAGCTCCATTTCTACCAGAAGAAAGGAGCCAAGAGAAAGAGAAGGTTACCGAACTTCATACCGGAAAAAGAGAAAAAGATCCTCAATTCCGTCAAGCGCAAGGCGTACCGCTTGGATCTACAGCTCAGCATGTGTGGGTTCAGAATAGGGTGGGCTGGCATCATTGGGCTTATTCCTTGGATTGGCGATATCATTGCCCTTTATCTCGCCCTAAACTTATTGAGGCGCGCAGAGCAAATCGACGGCGGGTTGCCCGCAGGGTTGCGCCTGAAAATGATGGGCAACATCATGTTTGATTTTGGAATCGGGTTGATTCCGTTGGTGGGCGACTTCGTTAATGTGATGTACAAGTGCAACTCGAGGAACTTTGTATTGTTGGAGCGCCACTTGGTGAAAAAGTACCACCAGCCGCAGGGCAATCTCGACAACCCGCGACGGGAAATGGTATGACTCCACCCTTCATGATTAAGTGGCAAATCCCTTCTCTAGAGCCTCTAGTCGCTCGACGAATCCGCCCACAAACGCCCCGAGCTGGTCCAACTTGAGGAACTCGCTTTCGAGCTGTTTGCACGACTCGATCATCTTTTTCACCCGCAGCTTCTCTGCGCTGAGCTGCAATTGCTCGTCAAAATACTCCTCTTGTATCCTCCGCTGTTTTTCGTTGACGGCTTCGTAAGTAGCATCACACAATCCAGACACATGATCGTGGATCTTGTACATTAAATAGTCGTAGCTAAGCGCCAATTGGCGCAACTCTAGTGGATCGGGGTCTCCAGCGACGGGCTGATCAACACTTGTATCGTGGATCTGCTCGTCCAAGGCCCCTTCGACCAAATTCTCTGTACTTTCGTTCAGAGCATCACTTTTCGTGTGTTGCCCTACCCCACTACTGGTTTCACTAAACGCTATGCTCATTCACTCACTTTCCACTCTAATTAATTATGGTTCTCCACTCGCCTCCCTCGCAAAATTCATCGTTTTTCGAAAAGTCTCACGAAAATCCTTATCACCACCCAAGCAATAACAACCACAACCAAAGGACGTCGATTCCGGTCCAACATGTCATCTTCGGGATCATATTCGCTTTCCAAAATCAACCCCAAGCTCTTGAGGAGGATCTGTAAGTATTCTGCCTACCATGCGCCGTAATTGGTGGCATTCGTTTTTCGTCTCGGGCCCCTTTTGGTGGTCGTCCAAACATGGACCTGTTTCTGGTAATTTGATACTAACATCAGACCGTGCTTGTAGACCTACGTTGAGTGAACCTAACCTCGCCTTAAACCTCGAGATCTGTGATTTCGTCAATGCTAAACAAGGCTCTGCCCCTCGAGACGCCGCCATTGCGGTGGTCAAGCTAATTGGGCAACGAGACCCGCAAACCTCAGAATTGGCTATTGCGTTGCTCGACAACCTTGTCAAGAACTGTGGATATCCATTCCATTTGCAGATATCTCGGAAAGAGTTCTTGAACGAGTTGGTCAAGAGGTTCCCCGAAAGACCCCCCATAAGATACACTCGGGTTCAGAGATTGGTGTTGGCGCAGATCGAAGAATGGTACCAGACCATATGTAGAACTTCAAAGTACAAAGATGACTTTGGCTACATAAAGGACATGCACAGACTCTTGTCCAATAAAGGATACGTGTTTCCGGAGGTCAAGTTGGAAGACGCTGCTGTTTTGAACCCTTCGGACAACTTGAAGACATTAGAAGATATTCAAAAGGAAGATGCGCTCGTTCACAGCGCAAAGCTCCAAGAGTTGATTAGAAGAGGAAGACCCCAGGATTTACAGGAAGCAAACAAGTTGATGAAGATTATGGCCGGATTTAAAGACGACCATATAAATGAAAGTAAGAAGCAGATCAGCGACGATATTGCCCGTTTGAAGAGAAAAGTCGAGATTTTGGCCGAGATGTTGAGCAATGTGGAAAATAACGGGGCTCAGATCGAGAACAACGAAGCCATCAATGAGCTCTATGCTTCGGTAAAGAGCAGCCAGCCTATCGTTACCAAGATCATTGAAGAAGGTAGCGACAATGAAGAGCATATCAACGACTTGTTGGCATTGAACGACAATGTCAACTCTGTAGTTAACAAGTTCCAGTTGCTCAAGAACGGCAAGTTGGACGAAGCGTCCAAAATCAAAGTCAGTTCTGGTGCAATTGGAAACAACCAGCTGCTCAACCTCATTGATTTTGACGACGACGCTCCAATAAGCAACGATCAAAGAGACGATCAGGGGTACGATGACTTGTTGAGTGAATTGGGCAACTTGGCCTTTACCGAAGCTGGCTCCGCTCCAGGTAACGTTGGTGGCCAAAAGGTCAATCCTCTTGACTTTTATGGTTCTGGAGGCTCCATTGCTTTGGGGGGACCCACCCAAACCCCTCAAAACCAGCCTGTTCAAGTCCAACAACCACAACCTTCCAACTCATTTGATCTCTTGGGCGATTTCAATTCTCCTTCGCCCCAGCTTCAATCGAATGTTGCTACCAACAACACCGGTCTTGATCCATTTGGCTTGAACTTTCCTTCCTCCACTCCCTCGCTGATCCTGACTCCCTCCTCCTACAAATCCACCATCACCGTAAACCAGTCAGCTTCTCTTAAAATCGAAATCGGGGTCTTGCCAAGCTCGACCAATCAGAACTTCGAGGGCAAGATCTTGCTTAGTAACGTCCAGTCTAGTCCAATTAAGCAGATGCAGTTCTTGTTAGCCGTTCCAAAACTGTGCAAGTTGAACTTGAAACCACAATCGGGCGATCTGATCCCTGGCTTTGCCAACCAAGGAATTACCCAGGAGTTTTCGATTGAAAACACGAATGATAAACCATTGAAAGTGAAGTGGAAAGCCGAGTTTGCAGTGGGCGATAACCACACCGAGGAAACCGGTGTGAGTAACTTGAGCTAACAATCGAATAGACAAACCGATCTTGTTAGTACATAAATAAAACGTTGTTAGTGTAAGTTTCTCAGTAAATTTCAAAGCGAATTTCCAAAAACTAGTATTTCTATGTTCTTCATCATCTTAGTATAGCTTCTCTATCATGGCTCTTCAATCGAACCATCACAACTTGAAATTTGAGTGTTTATATTAGTTCTACTTACTGGATTTAGTGAACATATTATCAGAGAATTAAGCTATTAAAGCTCCAATATCTAGAATATTTACTTTTGAGCCTGTGCTGAGTATCATGGACCAGAATATATTCACTAATGATAAGAAAGCTACAAAATATTAAAGCGTCTTGAGGCTTTTTTGATCGACTAAAGAATTAAAGAACTAGTGTTTTATGAAAACAAATTGATAACTATTCAAGGAAATAAAATATTGAGCACTACATCAGATTCGGGCTGAAACTTATAGTGACATTATTCCCATTTTCACTTGTTTTGTTCCGAGTTTTCCAAACCTCTTCCAGTCAACTTTTTAAATTCTCATCAAAATCCATTTACTCAGCAACGTTCTTATTAGCTATTGACTACTCCCTTTTTTCCAGGGTGATCTCAGTAGTATGAACTCCTACCCTGCTAATTCAAAGTGCTTTTGAGCTAACTCCTGGTCTCTAATTTCAGTGATCTCGTTAGTATATATCCTACTCTGGTAATTCGAACTGTTGAACACACTTAATCTGCAAAATCATATATTCCTACTCTGTTGAACGATTTAGTATAGTCTCTAGACTATTGGCTTGACCAAAACATCGTCAATGACAAATACAAATCCATTGTCTGCCTGTTTGACGTTGGTGACTTCAATCCAATCAGAGTTGTTCTCTTCCAATTGGACAGAAAACTCCCCGGTGGCCCTAGCTTGTCTTATCCTGATAGACTGGCCCGAAGCCAACTTGGCTACTACATATTGTCCTTCCTGGTCGATCTTCAAGTTATCTTCAAAGCGAACCACCACATGGTGGTTTAAGAAACTAGCGAGGTTGGATTCCAACACTTGGTCGTCATTCTGGCCCTGTTCATCCAAAGGCTGTGGGAACTCCCAAGGCTTCAAGCCATTCAACTTGTGGGAAATCGCGCGGTTGGTTGGCGCAATAACCACCATGGTCTCATTGACCCACTCGGTTTTCAGCATGAGTTCCTTGTTATCTCTAAAGTACTCGGTGAAAATAGAAATGTCGCGTATTTGGGGTAATATCGACTGGAGCAAGTTCTGGTGACAGTCTTTTTCGTCGATGCTAAATAACACTTGCGGTTCATGCTCGCGCTTGTCGTTGTTGGACAGATGCGCGTTCTTGAAAGCGGTCAAATCAAACAAGTTTCTGGCTTCTCTTTTTTCATTCACTACTTTGAAGCTATGAATGTTTTTTCTCTTTTCATGTGGAGAGTCTTTGAACTTGTATACATTCTTTGGCTCTCTTTTCTCGTTTAAAGACTCATCCTTGAATTTGTATACATTCTTTGGCTCTCTTTTCTCGTTTAAAGACTCATCCTTGAATTTGTATACATTCTTTGGCTCTCTTTTCTCATTTAAAGGCTCACCCTTGAATTTGTATACATTCTTTGCCTCTCTCTTTTCGTGAGGAGGCTCTCCAAACTTGTGTACGTTTTTTGGCTCCTTCTTGTGATGGCCCCCGATTCTGTCCTTTTCGCCCTCCACACCCAACTTAAGGTCCTCTAGCTTATATACGTTCTTGGCTGCAACCATTCCTGCTGCAGCCATCAATAACAATACGTTTAACTTCATTGCTGTGTGTGGTGTGTTTTGCTTCGTTCGTGTGGTCATTTTTAAAACAGGGGTTGCAATCACGTGACACGCGCGTGATTGGTTGCGCGCGCATAAAGCACTTCACACCTTCTCCACAAGTTAAGGAGGAGGCAACGCAGGGGTCATACTGAGCCGGGACTTCTTATCTTGCAAACGCAAGCGCGACAAGCTGTACTTCAAGCGCTCCTTCTTGTTTCTCAAGAACTTTAGCCGCGTGAGCTTGGCCTCGTCCAAGGGCCCCACGCTCCGGAGCTTGGCCAACGGTATTTCCACCCCTCCTCGCTTACTCCCCTGCAACCGGACTGCTTGCAAATCATGCCTATTTTGTAGTTTAGTTCTGCGACGCCCCAACCGCTCGAGCTCCCGCTCGATTTTCTCTAGGGTCACCGCGATTTTGGGCTCAATTGAACCTTTAAAACTTTGTCTTGCATTATCCAAATCTGATTCTGGCACAAGTCCAAATACTCTTCTGGTCATAAGCACCTTCAGTACTCGAGGTATATCTTTGGTGGTGGAGTCCAAAACCTTGATTGATTCGGAAACAAGGCCCACAGACTCGCGGAGAGACCGTATACAGTTTTGTAGGTTATTGTACGGAGTTCCCATCTTGTAGTCTACGTTCTTCTCTCTATTATTATTGCATCTGTTGTTGTGGTGAAGCCGCAGAGACGGTACGCGCACGAAAATATACCACCAACATGGACCAAGAAGCCAAAGGAACAAGAAACCAAAGAAAACCAGGGAGAGGATGCATGTGTGGCCGATCTGGACTGTGTGAGGTGCTAGCGTCTAGAAGCTAGCACCTTAAAGCTGCCCTCTTCCCTCCGTAACGTTGGCTCTGTCCAGGGTCGGTCGCTCACGTGACCGCGCCGTCCGATCAAAAGTATACGAGCAACTACCCTGATCTGTAAGATAGCACAGAGTAATAGTAGGGCATATATTCATATCTAGCAGTGGTGGGACGTGTTAAACGATCAATATATTGTTAATTTGGAAGACAGAAACAAGGTTCGTGAAATACTACTGATTTGAGCTGAGGACCACTTGCTGATACTTCCTTACATCGATCACTATCATCATGGATACCACGATAGAGACAGGGGTGCAGCCCTTTCCATCAGTAGAAAACGGATCCGCAGTGCCCAAAGAAAAGCAGATAGAAACCGCAAATACGAAATCAGAACCTAAACCGGAGTCTGCGAGAAGTGCCATTTCCACCAACACAAACGTCAAACTGGCCCACACCAACACCATACCTCCCCAAACTAATGGCTCCAATGGCTCCAATGGATCAATTGGAACCGCAATTGGCCGTAGAAGGTCGAATTCCCAATCTCAAGTAATAGCACTTCCCAATACCAAGCCCGGAGCGTCCACAAGCTCATCAACGCCGTCATTAACCCGCCAAAGAGGCATTGAAACACCCCGAAAACGAGCTCAGGTCCAATACTATGTTACCCTCGTCCCACTCAATGATACTTTCATCAAAAAACACCTTCCTGTAGCCACTTTTCCAGACACCACCAAACTTGGAAGACCCACCGGCACTAAGCACAAACCAGACGTGACAAACGGATACTTTGATTCAAGAGTATTGAGTCGAAACCATGCTCAGATCTATATAGAGCCCAAAAACGGCAAGCTTATGCTTCAGGATCTAGGCTCATCTAATGGTACATACCTCAATGACGCCAGATTGACCAATGAAGCCGTTGAAATGAAGGTAGGAGACGTTGTGTGTTTGGGTTTCAATGTCCAGGCCGAGTCTACTCACAAGCAGATCAGCTTAAAGATAGATAATATTAATATAATTGGCACTGGGAATACTAATTCCACTGCCAAATCTGCTTACAAGCCCAGTGAACTTTTCAGCAAGGGCCAAAATATGGATAGCGTGGAGTTTAAGCACTTGAGTTTTATTGAAGATATTTATAAGCAGGTGGTGAGCATGGAAAAAGACAAAAAAATCATCAAAAACGGTGTTCAACAGAACAAGAGTAATGATTTCAAGGGGATCAGAAATTCACTACAAACAGCTCCATCACCGCAAACAGCAGCTTCCCACGACACCCTTCGCTTTGAAAATGCTCTTTTTGGTGATATAAACCCCATGTTGGAAGATAGTCTTCTTGGGCTCTACTCACAAGTCAATTCCGGGATCTATAATAATTCCCAGCTCACCAATACCGGCAGTCTCGAAAGCACTATCAATCTTCTTATCATGAACCTATCCAAAGCCAAACAACAAAGCCAATCGTTGCGCACGTTAGAAAATTTCTTTGTTAATTACCAGAGGCGATTGAAAGAGATCAATACCAACTTTTTGGATGGAGAATTCAAAAAGACTTTGGGAGAATTACAGGCCGATTTGAAAAAGCAAAGGCTTTCGAATCAAAAACTTAAGGAACGTCATAAAGCATCTGAAGAATCCAGTCTTGCAGAGATCGAAAAGCTTAATTCGAAGTTGAAGATGGCCATAATCGAAAAAGAAAAGTTAAATGATGTAGTGATACAGTTGGTAGAAAACGAATCCAAGAGAAAGGAAGAAGAAACTAAAGATATCGAGAGAAGAAATGTCGAGTGGAGGAAACTAGAAGATGAGAAAGAATCGTATAAACTAGCCTTGCTAAATCCACCAAATGAAAATCGAAAGGACAAAAATGGCGAGAAAGAAGAAAAAGCAGACAAATGCGGAGATAATGATCGGTCTGGAAATCGAGATACTATATTACTCCAGGGTCTCGCTAGTAAATTGACCATTTCTGATGGAAAGGAAAACGGCCACGACCACAAAAACGATCCTTCTGCAGCCGATAGCGATACCAAAAAGAGTATGACCACTACTCAAGATACGGTGGTGGACGTGCATGGTCTATTCAGTGAGTTGAACAACTCGGCAGTGCAAAGCAAGTACTCGTTTGGCGTCGATCTTCTTAAGGATTCGTCCAACCAAAGTGTCAAATCCGTTTTGTCCTCGGTATCTCCTCCACCGGATACAAACCCGACGCATCTTGCAACCTCTGTAAATTCTGAGCTAACACCACCAGCTTCAGACGAAGAGACCCCAACTAATAACGAGCAAAACGATAATCATAACGAAACGGAGCCGGTCCGAAAACCCAGTCAGTATCCGTCGGAACTCGAGTCGGTCGAACTGAGCCTATCGGTATCTAATGAGCTAAACGGAGCTCAATCGGTAGTAATAGCTATCATGGTAGTAACGCTAGGTTATCTCATCAAGCGGCTTACATAGACTAATATCACGAGTAATTTCAACTAGTAGCATAACAGTATAGTTCCTGTGGAATAAAAATGCGCCAGGATCTAATATTCTTGATGTTCTGGCTGTTGGGAAGTACGATAGAGATGGTCGTATTCAATTGAGTTGTGCAAAAAGTATGCGAGCAAAAATGGACGAGTCCGGAGTCGAACCGGAGACCTTTCGCATGCTAAGCGAACGCGCTACCAACTACGCCACACGCCCCTTCTCTGAAGATGAAGCCCTTGCAAAACAGTTACAGTTGATGGTCACATTGGGTCACATAACGAGCTACACAATAAGAAGGTTGATGAAACGTTAGTTAATTACCATGAAACACACAAGTTACGAGGAGTTAGGAGATCTCATCAAAGATCTGCAATCGAGATCTGGAACGCAGGGACGATTGAGGGTGCTCGTATGCGAGACAAGCGAGCCAAGTCCCACATCTCGGTTACCCATAAGGGAATTGTAATACGATCCCAAGGTTCATTGAAACACTATATCAATGAATGTGGTACTAGTACATGCATATGATCATACGATATTTCCAAAACCCCGCAACTCTGATCTGATCAGTGAAGGAGTGCAGAAGGGTACAATTTTAATTAACACCTCCTTATAATTTGGCTGCAAAAAACAAAATGTGATACTCACCACGCGCTGGAGATTAATAACAATATGTGAGCTTTTTTCCCTTTCATCATCTTGTTCATTAAGTCAACACGGGCATGAATAAGTTTCCTACTTCAATCATAGTGTTTCTAATGTAATCTTTGGCGTTTCCGATCACTGAGCTAATAAGTTAAACTAACAATTTTACTTTACCAAGGCAAGTAACATGTAAGAATATAGGTAATACAAATACGTGCTGGTATGCTACCGAGAGAGCACCAAACCGATTACGTGTGAAAATGCACGAATATTCCTATTAGATAAATCCCTAGAACTAGAGTCAAAAGGTAGTATTGTCCTGCCTTATTATATCTTATAATATTTATGTCAAAGAGCCAAACTTCGCTGACCAAAATAAACTTCTTGTTGTCAATTAAAGCTACATCGATGCAAAATTGATTCATCAACGCTATAAAAAGCAAGTCCAAAACTAGTTTGCAAAATTATTAAGTTTTCCTTATTCAAAAAGGTTTAACCCTCCTTCGTTGAGCATTCCAAAAATGGTTATCAGAGGTGCCGACGTTGCCAAAGCTACTTTTTGTGAAGACAAAGGGTCTAGCACTGAGGTTCAGAAGGCAGAGCAAAATAAAGCCAATGATGACACTGTCGAAACTCTCAATGAGACAGACGTCAAACTTTTAGAAATGTTGGATGATGACAGACGGTCACCAGAAATTGTCGAGACTTTAAGTCAAGAACATCTCGGTACTGATGACTATGAGAAAGATAATTAAGCCGTCGATAATGCAATAGCATGTGGTACTGAGGCTTTCAAAATCTTTGAAAAAAACAAAACCAATCAATCCATTGGAAATCTCTACCATTAAGGCATGGAGTGAGCGTCTCGATCGGATGTTGAGAAGATATTCAGGAATCAGAGATCTTTATGAGCTGAAGAACGAAAGAAGCGTTAAGGACCAAAAGCAGAACTTACGTTTCTTGTATAACAGAATTGAAAAGAAATGTTGTGAATTCAAGCTTTCAATTTTCAATTATTCTGTGAATTGGCTGCTCGTAGTCCCACAAAATTGTTACCCAGTAAGATCATTGAATCTTTATATGGTATTTATGAGGTAATCTCAAACCAAATTGGAAGATGTGTGGTGCTAGCCAAATTGTCAGGATATTATATTAGAGTCAGACCGGGTGACCTGATCAGCTAATAGTCCTGTGCAAGTATATTCTATACTACCAGACTCATCAGATGAGTTCAGTTATGTATCTTTTGGCCTGGAAATTGCTCACCGTAATGTTCTCGAGCTTAGTGAGAACTTGAGTAGACTGGGTGTTGTAGCGAGAAGTGCGGTTCCAGCGAGTCGCGCGGGAGTTTTCGGGGTGAGTGCAGTATCCGATGATGCTACAACACAGCATGAACTCACTAGCAGCGCCCTCAGTGTATAACTACCTCGATGCTCTATATGCTTGCCACGACCAATCGCTAATTCCAGCATTGGAGCTCTTTAGTTTGGGAACGTACGCTGACTATGTGCGGTACAAGGATCGATACACGTTTGAGCTAACCGAGGAATTGGCGCTCAAGTTAATAAAGACCACCTTACTATCAATTGTACAAGAGAACGAAGGACGAACCCTTACAAAACAACGTATACTAAGTCAATATGGACTAGGAGTTGGCATAAACGACATGAATACCAAGCATGACGACTATATTGATACAATACTCATAGAGATGGTGGATGAAGGAGCGATTGAAATGAGAATAGATGATGAAACCGATTCTGTGATGATAGTAAAAGCAAAAGGGTTAAGAGATGCATACGACAGCAGAAAGTGGAAACTTGTGGTACTACGTGAAGAAGACGTGGCCAGTCGATGCTTGGCTTTGGCAAGAAGCAATCTAGGAAAATGGTACGAGGACAAGTTCGCTGGAGTGGAGGAGCCCAACACTCGCAAACGCAAGATCCCTGCCACCTAAAGGTTCCGGTAAACTACAACATTCAATGAATAAATATAACTTGACATATAAAGAACTATGATAAATGAATTTAAGCTTTCCACAACTTGGAGGCGATTTTACCGATACCACCTTCCTTGGACTCGATCTCGTAGATACCGTAACCTGCAACAGCAGTACCAAAAAGCAACAAGTAGTTGGCGATGTTGTGGTACACGCCGTAAACTCTCTTTGGGATATAATCGATGATACATGACTGGAAACCGGCGTAACAGTGGAACAACAATAATGCCGACAATGTAGAGTCGATCACGGTGGAAGTTCCAGAAAGAATTGGAACGACAGTCAACGGAACCAACCCGGCAGAAACAATTCTTTCGGAGGTCCAATGAAGGGAACCTTCGAGTTTGTGTGGAGCTGGGCCAACATAGGCGTCGTTGACGGTACCCACAATGTTTCCTGGAGGTTGAGGAATGGTCTTGAAGGAACGGATAGCCGAAGCTCTCAAAAGCCCTTTGCTCGAGTTCAATCCAATACGTGTAACT
This sequence comes from Suhomyces prunicola, assembly GCA_030568655.1. Taxonomy (NCBI): domain Eukaryota; kingdom Fungi; phylum Ascomycota; class Pichiomycetes; order Serinales; family Debaryomycetaceae; genus Suhomyces; species Suhomyces prunicola. Next base: position 282,485 of record JAJMGJ010000011.1, read on the forward strand.
GACAACATTCTAGGTAATGGTGGTTGTGGTTGTAGTATTGGTACTTTTTGGCTTGGGTTGTTTGCTCACGTTTTTTCTGTCCCCGGATTACTTACAGAACAATTTGATTGGCTGGTGCGACCGAGGTTTCCGGGACACCCAATATCAAGCAGTGACTTATAACCAGCACTCTACCCCAAGAGTGCCATAGCAAGGTGTCACTTAAAAGTGTCACTTAGAAGTGTAGAAGTGCCCGTTAGTGTGCTTGGTGTGGTATGGCACTGGTCTTGCTTTTGGTGGTGGGTACTAGTCGCGGCTGCAACGGCTCCGCTCGGGCCCGGGCTTTTTCAAGCGCGATTGGGTGCAAAAAGTAGAGCAGGGTATAGTTCTAGAGCAGAGTATAATGCCATGTTAGAAATGCTCACGATGTAGTTAAGTTTTGAACTATCAGGGTACTCGATGCTTCTACTACTACTTGCCCGTATGCTACTTTTTATGTTTCTATCCGGCGTGTTGTCGTTGCCGGTCGAAACCGCTTGGCTCGAAATGGTAGGACAGTATCCACGTTCCTCCAACTATTCTGCGTATTCTGCCTCTTCGCCAGAGCCAAAACACAAGGTGGTTACCCTTGTATCCCAAGAAGACTTTCGCCTCAAGAAATACAAACGCCTCATGAAAGATACTCGGAATATGTTCGTGATGGAAGACACCAAAGCGGTGGTATACCACGATGAAAAGACCGACAATTGGGTCCAAACTAGGTTCAGCCTGCCTGAAACTGTAGTTGAGCCCCAGCCGTTCCAAAATTTGGTTCCGGTTTCGGCATGTTTGTATGCGTCCTCAGACACTAGTGCTTCTATCCTGAAGGGGTACGGCACTTCGATATCTGCTAGTGTTGGGGTCTCAGCGTCCTTCGCCTTCTCGGGAATTCCCAACGTGGGACTCAAGTTCGGCGTTGGCAGAACTGCCGGAGTCACCTTCCAATACCTGGACTTGGTGACCTGTACAGTGAGTGACGACTCTTACGCTCAAATATTCATCCAGCCATGGTACGTTGAAATCCCCGAAAGTGAAACGGTAGCTGTCAAGTACGATAAGTTGTTTGGGCTAGTTCCTTCGAGGCTTGTCAAGAAGGCAAAGGCCTTCAAGCTATTGTCCTCAAATAAGCCTAATCATTTGTGCAAATATGCCAAAGACTGGAGAGAGCTACAATGTGCTGAGAGCAAGAACAGCTATACATTTACCCAGGACCAGATCTATTAATGACGTATGACTTATGTAGAGATAGTTAATTGTATCACATTGAGAGTAAAAGTATCATTTAACAAATCAGATCGTTCTTCATCAGCTCTCAAAACCATACTCGTAGATTTCGGAGCTGGCTTCAGCTCAACTGGTTTCGTTTTTGTTCTATTCACAATACTATAACTCTAAGATCTCAGAGTTGGCTTCAGCTCAACTTGGTCGTTTTTATTCTATTTACATCACTCTACGTCTTCGTCTTCAAACTCCTCAAGCTCAAGAACTCTGGTGGGCCTTCCGTATCTTTCGGTCAACGGCTTTTCAATTATACCCAATGGTCCTTTGTGATACATGATTTTGCTCACACGATTGACAATACTGTCGTACCAGCCTTGCTCTTCGCCTTCAAACACGTGCAACTCGCCCTTGAGCCTCTGGCACCTTCTGCGGGAAGTCACGTCCTTGGTGCTGTCGTACATCGTTTCCAAGTTTGTCAACACATTGTACAATATAGGCGACGCCCTCTTTGAGTTGGAGTTGTTAAAGTACAACTGCTCAACCACCTCTTCGCTCCATGCAATGGCGTTTTCCTTGAACCCTTTGGCCCACAAGATCTCACTAATGTGCGCCTTGATCTCACACTCTCCTATTATAATGTTCAACTCGTCACAGTTAAACATCGGATAGTGCGATTGCAAAAGTGTTCCCTCGTCCAATCTATGGTGCAACTTGGTCAACATCTTGAGGTTTCCCAAATAAATATTCAAAGACTCCGATAACTTGGAGGACTTGGCGAGGTCCGAGGCCATTTCATTGAGAGTGAGAAGGAGTTCGTCGGTGATCCTAGAGTTTTCCTGTATCACATAGTTTTCGTCCAACTTAAGTGACGAATATGTCTGCGACATCATCTCAATAGACCTCTTCAAGTACAATATCTTATCATCCGCATCAGGACACACTTTACTCAACAACCTACAACACTGAGCCAAGCGCTCAGCATCGCCCACTTTGAAAAAAATCGTATCGTTGTCAATGATTTTTTGCAACATTGTCATCAGTGTTTGAAGCTCGCCTTTGGCAAGCAAGGCACGGGCGTACCGCAACACAATATCGATGTAGAAGTTGGCAAAATCGTTGGACTTTTCGTAGACCAATACATTGGCATCCATCAACGGGATCTCGTACCGGTTTTCGCCAAGTTCGGCTTCACTTGTTTTCGAGAGTTCCAAGAGTAAACGACGATAGTGCTTCACTGCGTGGCGAGGACTCTTCAAGACGTCATCTTTATTGATTCCCTTGACTGCTGTGATACCATTGGAAAGTCCTATCTCAAAGGGTATGTGTTGGCGCTCGTTTGCATCTGCATAAAGCATGTAAAACAGCCCCAAGCATACAAAGAGTCCTCCGATGTATGCGCCTGCGATGATATTGATGATGAACCCGTAGCGCTTGGCCACCCCTAATTGTGTGGGGGAAAGGGTGATAGTACGTATCTGGGATCGATAGGCATGCACAGGAGTTCTTCGGAGAAGGCTTTCGCCAAGTCGGCCTTGTCTTCGTATGAGATTCCTAAACATGCTTGGATGATTATTTGTGAATTTGATAGCGAGAAATGCGAGGCAGAAAATTAGCGAGACACCAGACGAGTAGAGAGAGGATATAGAGAAGATATAGAGAGAATACATAGGGTGTTGAAATGAATACATAGAAGGGCGATGAATGTAGTCTAGGCCCGGATCTTTATATAGGATTACTTTGCAAATTAGCAGTCTTTCCCGTGGCATTTGCTGACCAGTGGCTATTCCACTACGCACTAGGCTGCGCACATAGCGAGGCTCGGCGTAGAAGTCTAGATTGGACAAAGGTGAAAGTAGAGGTTAGAAAGATATGAAATGAAGGTGTGAGTTATGTATGCCCATGGCCTTATTGTCTATGAACATCTAGATAACGCAGTAGCTACTTCACTACTTCTCAGTGGTTTCTAGCCGTGCGTTTTCGCTGTTTGGATTTTACAGCTTTTCTCCAAATTCTCGCAAAAAGTAAATATCAAGTCGATTTGCTTAGTCAACAAGATCTTCAGCCACCACTTCCGTCTCCCATGACTCATGTCACTACAGTCCAACAGTGATACCAACATCACTCCAAACGGCGACGAAGATATTCCGTTCGTCCATCGGTTCGTGACTAACTGGTTGGTCACCGACACTGATCTCGTCAATAAATACCGCCATCAAAATGGCAGCTCTCCAGTGGTTCATCATGGTGGAACCTCCAAAGCGTACAGGAATCAAAAGCACAAAGACATAAAAAAGGTCTACTTTCTAGGCGGACGGCTTCGGAGTGCCAGGTCGAGACCCTACAATATTGCCACAGCCGTACTAGCGATCATACCCGCAGTATTTTTTTGGATATACGAAGCCAGCTGGCTATGGCACCATATCAGCCCAAGCATACCTATCTTGTTTAGCTACTGCTGGGCCATCTCCTTTGTCAGTTTTGTGAGATGTTCTGTGTCAGACCCGGGCGTGCTTCCCAGAAACATCCATTTGCCCACCTCCAGTACCAATCATGAAATCAAACATGCGCCTGACGAGTACTTCAACACCATAACCCTTCCTTATTTCGAAAGTGACTATAATGGCGTAGATGTCAAGTACTGCGCCACCTGCCATATTTGGAGACCTCCGCGTGCTAGCCACTGCGGAGTCTGCAACTCGTGCTGCCTGAACCACGACCACCACTGTGTGTTTCTTAACAACTGCGTGGGCTATCGAACCTACAAATACTTTCTCTGGTTCTTGTTGACGGGCGTTGTAACCCTCCTCTTTTTGGTGGTTGTATCGCTCGTTCACTTGTTGTACTACCGTATTTCGTCCCAAACCCGCATCGATTCTTTGAAAGAGTCCATCGAAACATACCCCGCCACTTTATTTCTTGTGATCTACGGATGCCTCGCATTGTGCTATCCGTTTCTCCTTCTTGTGTTCCATATTTTCTTGACTTCTTGCAACATCACCACCAGAGAATACCTCAACTACGTCTACAACACTACAGGAAAAGCCAGAAACAAAAGCTCTACGGCCCCTGATGGCTTTGTCAATGTATTTGATACCGGCTCCATATATAATAATCTTTTAATCAACTGGCTAGGACGAGCCAAGGGCGTGGCATTGTTGAAGGCGACGGAATATGTCAGCGATCACGATATACGGTCTATAAGAATGGACCCCTTAAAGACATTCAGCGTTTAGCCCCGCTTATTCTTTTCATCAAATCACTTGGCTGATAACTAGTCTGGTACAATAAACCCTTAAGACCAATGAATGCTGTAATCAATGAAAATAAATAATCATCCCCATTATATGGCTCATTATACGCACTCTGCGAGTAAAATGAAATCCCACTCTATCAATAACTGTACCTACCTTACTAATATACCTGGTGAAACCTATTTTTAATATCCTCGTAAACTTCCATGTGCGCACAAAAATCATTTCATACTCAAATACTGACTGATCAGTTCACCACCAACAAGGCACATCTCCAGCACCTATCCTTTATACATATCTGTCCGTTGTATATGTGCTTAATATGACATCACGAGTACAATCAGCTAGTGCTCGACGGCCGGCGCCATCCCGGTACGATCCAGATGACGTCCATGATGAGCACGCAGAAACAACAGCAGCAGAGTTCAGCAGCAACAACTCGGATGATGGTATCAGGATACGAGATGCTCGAAGACGAACATTCGACCACCGCCATCCCACCGAGTCTTCTCCTCGTATGGCTTCTACAACCATCACCGGGATCTGGTCGGGGACCGACAACAACTACATATTCAAAATGCCAAAGCGGGTTTTCCAATGGATCTACTCGTTTTCGTTGGTGCTACTTATGCTATTGATGTTTGGGTTCGTTGCCGTTACGCCTATTGATGTGATTGTCCAGTCGACCGGAACGTCTTACCCAGCCGTGAAACTACTCATTGTGATCATTGTGTGTGTGCTTTTTTTAGTGGCATCAGCGGTATGGTACTTTGTGCGGTTATTCGAAGTGCGAATGGCCATGAACGACGTGCCCAACAAGTCGATATTTGTTCCGTTCGAAGGTGACTTACCGGCAGATGCAGTGCGAATGATCGATTCCAACCTTGCACGGTGCGTGGGCGATATAAAGGTAAAGGCAGGACCTCTTTATAATGGCCAGGTCATCATCAACCACCCTGGAATGGCACCGCCCGACTACATACAGAACAAAAACCGTAAGCTTATGGACGACGATCACACCGGCAAATATGGCCACCACTACGGCACATCTCTACCAGGCAGAACAAACTACGAAGATATCATAAGAAGTATCTCCGACAAATTCATGCATGGGGGAGGAAGAATATTGACTGAAGTCAAACTTCCCACAAATTATTCCATGAGAGGAATAATTATCCATTTAGCTCTGCTTTACGACGATCATGAAAAGAAGTCTGATGACGAAAACCCCGATATAAATTGTATCGTCAAGCTTTATGAGAAGTTTCGCTTCGGTCCTGAATTAATTCGCGAGCATGAGTTCTGGGAGTTCATGGTTGAGTTCCAGAAAATGGCCCAGATGTGTCTGATTGACTATAGAATCGAAACCAACCAACGAAGTAACAAGGAGAAAATGCACGATATGACTTTGGAAGATGTGTTGCAACGGCCAGCGTATACCCAAGGATCAGAAGTCTACGATTACTATGATGCTGAAAGCAACTCGTCGAGTGAGTTCAATACTCGAGAGTTCCGTGGAAATGAAAACGAATCTTTTACTTCAGTGATTAACCCCACACTCGAAAGACCCAATCGTGCTAGTTATCTTAGCGTAGGGTATCCTAGCCGCAAATCAGGCAGCCAGGTCAGTATTGACAATATCAGTAGAAATAGCAGTCTTAAGTCTTTGATTAAGGACCGTCTATCGATCGGACGAGACCGCAGAACAAGTCGTAGTGGTCTTCTGAATATCGGTGGTGATTTGGACGAAGATAGTGCTTCTGTGATAAGAAAGAACAGTGGATACGACTCGGATAGTGAAGACGAGCTTGGTATAGATTTCACCCAGAATGGGCTAGGAACAAGATATAGAAACGAGGACGACGAAGAACAGGAAGACGACTTCAAAGAAGATGACGAGACCAAATCTCAGAATGAAGAAGAGAATGATGATGATGGCTTGGATATTTATGATTTTCGATTTGGACGAAAGCACTAGATGTATAGACTAATATAATAATCGACAGATTACAGTAAGTTTACTTTTATTAGACAGTATCCACTTCTCGGATTCTGCAACTATTAACCCAGTAGAACAATCGCAATTTATCTACTACTAAAAACTCATTTGACCCATGAATAGTATGAATAAATGGTTTATAAAAGCAACGTTCTTGTTGCACCCTGCACAGACTCGAGCTTGCTTCTCGATACCGCTACCTACAGCTATTACTTCTCAAGTTCTTGGTGTTTTCCACCTGGGCTGTACTCCGCTGGCATACAGCCTTTTCACATTCTGGATAGCTAAGAGGCTGGTAATCCTTTATTTATGAGACTGTTCATAAATGTGAGCTACTAGTAAGTGTACGCATGGCGTGAAAGTACTGGCACCATCCAATCCATCGCGATTTGTATGTAATAGTGCGCTGACTATCGTATTAGTTCTGACGGGGTTGCACCACTCCATCATGAATGTGGTAGTATACTATAGTTCCATCGTCGTTTACTATAGCAATGGTGACTCTTGCGGGCCTGATATTTGAATCTGACTCAATGAGATGGAACCACAGATCTATCTCTGCAACTGTAATATCGGCGTCTTGGGTGATGGAGCGTGGCACCACCCACTCCGATTCCTCGTTTCCAGGAGCAATTCCTTTTACAAGTGTGGCAGAGGGAAACTCGTGTGTGGCCACAGATGTCCAGCTGTTGTAATGCTCCAAATTTACTGCCACCTGCTGTGCCAAAGACATTCTGTCGAGTTGGCATTAGCTCATCTGGAGAAGTTGACCTCGGTGATGAGCTCACGTGGGGCAAGTCACGGGCACAATAGATTGAGGATGCTAGAGAGCGACGTCAATGTATCCGAGAGTGGTTTAATTACGGATCAGGAAACCGACGATGATACCCCGCGCCATGCAATGGTTTGATCAGGGATATTAGCATTCTCGGTTGAAGCACATCTAACACAATTATTATACAATGATTGGGCTTTTCACGACGCAAGTCGCAAATACCCAAACCCCTTATCGTGGAATCTAGACAACGGGAAAGCAGTGTAAAATGTTGGAGGTTTATTTTCGGTAGTAACTAGATCGACGCTCCATGCAATGCAAGCTATAATTGCAAATACAGAAGGAGGTGCCATCAGCCTTCAAACGCACATAACTGGGGATATGCAGTGGCGGCAAGAATTGAAAGTTACCCGAAAAAGAAAAGCCCCTCGAGTATTTTCAAAGGCGCACGGTCATAAGCCTCGATAAGTACAGGGGTGGATTGAATGCCACGGCAGGACGCATGCGTACATGTTGAAAACCTCGAGCCTACGACAGCACTTGGAGAAAACACTGGTTGCCCCCCACACCTCGTGCCGTTATGCTTGTGGTAGCTCGAGGATCGCGGACCGGGCGGAATTCAGCGCCATCTGATCTTGCATCAACACATATTTTTTTGGTGCCGAAAAAAATACCTCCGCACGGTAACTGGAGACCAAGCGAATTAGAGAGAAATTTGGAGTAAGTAAAGCAGGTTCAGATTATCCGGAATTGGAATAATTTTTCGTTGGTCCAGCGAGGATTTACAAAAGCATACGCAAAAGAGCGGCGGACGCACCAATCTGAAACCGTGTAGTCTAATCTGTAGATTATGCCTGGCATGAAGAACGCAAGGATTAACGCAAGTTTAGCAGGTTGCACACATTCACTTGCGAGTGAATGAATTAAAAGGTGCACCATGCCACTTCAGTCGCAAGGCGATCTCGTCAACAGCATTGTCGCTCGCTCGTATGGGTATTGTCGCTCGCTAGTATGAGCACTGCGAATGCGCACTCCCACTGATTATACTCATTACGGATAAGGCGAACATTCTATTACTTGTGAACAAAGTTTCGACTAGACGATCCGAAACCGCGAATGTACAAGTTGCGTCAAGAGCACAGAAATGAAAGGACGAATAATTGCCAAGGAGATCTCAGCTGGTTACTGGGTGTGCAGGGATGTATCAAAATAATAGTGGCTGGCTTGGCTGATACATATAGACGTGCAGACGATGATCTAGCTAGTGTATGATTTGGGATCACCACAACAAGCTCACAACTGTTCGAGTCATCTGCAAGCGGTATTTAGCCATCAACATTATAGACTAAACCAGAAAAAAATTACTGCCCGCGCTCGTGTGCTTGGGCATGAGACCATCTTGAAATCTCAATGCGGACAACTAATAGGCACACACTAAGAAGCACAAACTTATGGCTCACAAAATCGGGCGAGCATAATAAATAAGCCAAAAAAGACTCTAATACAGAGGCTACCAAGTGCATTGGCTAGCACATACAGCCAATACTTCGAAGTGTCAAAGTGGTCGACGCTCTACCAAACTCCGCTTATTGACTCCTGCTCTCCTTCTGTCTTTGTGCCAATTTCAGGGATCGTTGTTCAGATCGCTACTAATCGCGGACAACAATATAAGGACCTTAATTTTCACTTTGCGTATTGTATTTTTTAGCCTTGTTACTTTTGTACCCCCAGATGCAAATTCCCGTTGCTACATCCCGGGGACCGTATTACTTTGTTAAATCCTAAAAAGTGATCCCCAATTACACAGCGTATGTATAAGCGAAAGGATGGTGAAACGGAGGGGATGGCGGGCCCAATAAATAGAAAACCCATTCCTGGAACTTTTCACCCCAACTGAAAAACCTACACCTACTTATTTTCACACGTACCACCTTCCTGAACCAGTACTTGTGTTAACAGCTGATTCCAATAATCATCCGATAATCCTGCTCAGTTGCTAATATCCATCAAGAATATGCAATCCTTAGCCCAAATGAGAAGTCAGAACTTCGGCAACGATGGTTCGTCTCTCTTGTCCAATAACAACACGAGAAAGGCATCTCGGTTGTCTAATTTCAACCCCATTAGTCGCTCCAGAACATTGCCTCGCTACGAGGAGGCCGCCCCAAGCATCGCATCGACCAACAGTGGGACCACCACAAATACTGCGAGTCAGGCCGCAACTCCATCTCACAACTTGAACGGCTCTGGTGCCGAATCCATAATTTCCAACGCAGGCGCAGGATCTACAAACAACTACACAACAGCCAACTTGGGCCAACATCTAAACTCGTCGTCGTCCAGTATCGCCTCGGGCCAGACCAATTACCAACTCGTGAAAGTGGAGACCAACCAGTCGGTAACTTCAGATTTCTCCATGCAAACCCAATTCAAAGTGAGTTTGAAAATGAACAAAAAGGAAATCGAGCTCATTCGTTACACCTGGAACAAAATGTTGCTAGACGAGCCAGTCGAGCAACTGCCGCAAAAGAGTTTTGGGATGCCCGGCGGGTTTCCCAACGCAAAGAACGACCTCACCCCCACCTCGGCTGCTGGCAGCAAGGAGAAAACCACCAACTACATAAGCCGGACCTCTGCGTCCACGGTTGCATCGTCGTTGTTCTGTCGCCAATTCTACTCCAATTTGTTGGCCATGAACTCCAACTTGGAAAAACTCTTTCCGTCCATCAAGCATCAGGCCGTTGCATTTGCAGGGGTGATGTCGTTTGCCATCAGCCAGTTGGAGAACTTGAACAACTTGGACGATTACTTGATTAACTTGGGAAAGCGCCACTCGCGTATTCTTGGAATCGAGCCTGCCAACTTCGAATTGATGGGTGAGGCGTTGATCCAGACGTTCCACGAGAGATTCGGCACCAGGTTTACTCAGGAGTTGGAGGTGTTGTGGATCAAACTCTACATGTACTTGGCCAACTCGTTGTTGCAATTCGGTATTGATCCTGTTATGAGACTCGAAGATTCCGGGGACGATATTTTCGAAACAGTGTCCAATTCGACCACCAGCCAAAACTACTTCTGGAGCAAATCAAAGAGCTTCTCCGGTGATGATAATGGTGCAGACACGAGCGCGCTGTCGTTGATGAATGATGACAAGAGAAGCTCCGTGAGCACTGCTGCCACAGGCACCACCAATGCCAACACCATGGCCTCGGGCGCTACATCTGTCACCACCTCTGAAGTGAATGTCAACAAAAAGCTTCCTCCAGTTGTGTTTTCGAAGGACAATGCCAGTATGCTTCCTCCTGCCGTACCGAAGAAGGCCAGTATCAAGAAGCGTAAGAGAGACTGTGTCATTATGTAAGTGCTTAATAATACATATCCCCAGAATCACCGTACAATATCCGATGATTTTTATTATCTAAACCCAAGACTGTAATTCCACTCACTATGCTAGCAATACACCGGGCTGTGCTAGTTAGAAGCGTTGGCTGTCTCTAGGCGGTTGACTCGCAATCACACACAAACCCCACAGTGATTCTCCGCAACACTACTCTCGCACACTCACCCCTCACACAACTCCCACCTACTCACCCTGTGCTGTTCTACTGTCTGCTCTACCCTCCTTGCTCTTCTCTTCTGGCTGCTGCGGAGGCAGCACTTGGTGGCGCCGTAATTTACGAGCGTACGCGCTCTCGGTCAATTACCCCTTGCAGTCGCGCGAGACGCGTCTGGCGCGAGCCAATTTAACCGGATCGAGCGAAAAACCTTTTTTTTTTTCATTTGTGGTCTTCTCTATTTGTTCTACCACTGTAAGTACTGTCCGCGAACTAACAACAGATTGTGGACGCCCCGAACGATACATTTTCGCCCGCCGTATCATTCGCGGGACACACCACACACCACCAAAAAAATCCGCGACCCGCCTTCCTATCTTTCCCCGTCTCTTCCCAACCAGCCTCTCACTTGCACACCTGCCCACGTGACAACTCGTATAACCGAATTCCTGGCGACGGCACCACACAACTAATCGACATCTAGAGCAAACAGTGAAGATCTTTGCTATAATCAAGCTAATTAAAAGTCAAAAGTACTGATCAGTAGACTAACGTGATCGATTCTTGTACTTGCAAATTAGCCGACCTTAGCACTCTTTCGAGCTCACACGGGTTTTGCCGAAGTAAAGTCCCTAAACTTGAAAGTCAATACTATCATAGACTAAGACGTACCAGAGCTACAAGAACTGCATCATGTCCAACAATAATGGTAATGATTTGGAAGAGTTTCTTATGAGTAACAACTTCTACTCGGCGCCCACTTCAAGCCCGTCTAGTCACGTCAACACGTTAAGGAATTCCATCCAAATCAAGCATTCTCCATCATTGACGTCCATAAGCAGCAAAGTGGTTACTCCGGGACCCATTCCACCGTCAGAAAAGACATCTTTTATGAAGATATCGCCATCGATGAAGGCGTTGGAATCGATCTTGAACGAAAGATCCCAAGCCTCATCGACCCCGCCCAACTTATCGCATTCGCTTTCTCTGCAAGACCTTATTGAAGAAGAAGAAGAAGAGCCTGAAGAAGAGACAGAAACACAACCGAAAGAACAAGCTCAACAACAAGTGTCTTCTTTTCCACAGCAAGATCTCTTCACTCCACCAAATATTCCTGTTTTTCAATCCAACAATCCGTTTTCCCAACACAGAATGTCCGACTACTCGATGCAATCGTTCGAAACCGCAAGATCCCACAACTCGTCGCCAGATCAAGAACAGCAACAGGCATTGCATGGCAACAAACGATCCATTTCCACCATTGACGAAGTTGGCTATCTGACTGATGAGACTCCCGTATTGGCGCATGGAGCCACTTTTCACGACTACAAACAGGGTTTGGACAAGCCCCAGATCAAGGCAGTGGGAACTCCATCTTCTAGAGAAGTAAGTAGTGGTAGCACCATCAACGGCGGTGCAACTAATGGCATGAAGGTGAAAAATCGGGTCGGATCGAGAATGTCCGATCAGGATGATACTCTTATTGACGAAAAGCCAGATAATAGCGCAGTAACTGCAGATAATAGTTATAGAAGTGAAAGCACGGTTAGAAACTTTTCTGATGTGAACGAAAAGAAAATAGCCGATTCCAATGATAATGATCAGTCCGACTCTGTATTCACCGTCAAACAAACAAAAAACTCATCTTCCCAAGATCTTCCTTCTACTCCTCCAAGACAACCAAAGCCACTAATGATGAGAGCTTCTGCTTCGTCGCCACAGCTTTCTCACTCCAAAGACACCCATGATTACCCTCTTTCACGTCCGTCAGTCAACAATACTGAAAAGCCCATAGCCCAGCAGAAACCAATCATATCAATGCTTTCTGGTGCGGGAATACCAACAGAAAAGAAGCCAACCCAAGCTACTACTGCAAAATCTCCTGGGCCCAGACACAAAAGAAGCAGTACTTTGGGAGACCTTTCGCAGGTTGAAGTTAATTTGGAGCGGTCTGTTCCACCTGTGCCTGAGAAGAAGAAGTTTAGTTTCAAAGCATTGTTCAAATCGAAATCAAAGAACCATTCGTTGAATGATGCTGGAAAGTCTAAAAAGTTGGCCTCCAAGTCGTATTCCACATCCAACTTGAACTTGTATCATGAAAAACCGGTAGAAGATAAGAAAGAAGAGTCCAACTCGTTGTTTAGTGTGTTCAAAAAGAACAAATCTTCTGAGACATTGAACAAATTGGGAAGAGAATCAAAGGAAATGGAGCGTAAGAGTAGTACCCCAAAGCATACACCAAAGCATACACCTACCCAAGCTCCAACTGAGCAGTTCATTACCACTAACAACAACACTAGCACCAATAGCACTAAAACCTCCAATCGTTTGTCGTATTACCCACTCAAGGTTGATTCAACTCTTGAGAGTCCAAACTTGGGGAACATGGGCAAAAAGCCTTTTAAATCTAATACTAATATCAACTTCATTCGAGAAGTTACCGATGACGATTATGTGCCAGCACTGACTCCCAAAATTCAGGTGGAAGATGAGCTTCCTCTACCAGAAGTTGCTGAACAAGACGACGAATATTATAACCAATATGATTCCAACAATCTTCTCAACAACCCACCCAAAAAGATGACCAATACTAGATACGATGAGGAGATGCTGTTGATTAGCAGTCCTGTAAAAGAGGCAATTACCCTTTCATTTGGATCTCCATTCGAAGTGCAGTATGATAAAGCTGAGATTCCACCCAGAGAAAGTAGTTTGGCAGTGCCCCCCTCGTCTTCAGAGCTTTCTAAAGCTACTGAACCTTCGAGCTCGGAGTCTGCGAACGATAAACAAGAACAATTATTGGGAGAAGCATTGTTTCCTAGATCATTAAATCCACAAGAAGTCGAAGACATTGTTTCGCTTGAGAGATCCCGGTCTATTAAGTCGATCAAGTCAGCAAAGAGAAACTCGTTTGTCAACTATAATGGCAGTGACGACAACATTATCCAGTACTCCGGGCCACCACCATCATCTCCTCCGGCCAAAACAGAAATGACTCGTTCGAACAGCATACTTAAAAACTCCACTTCTCGTAGAAACCTTAATCAAGCATTGTACACTTCAATTGACTCAAAGGTTAACGAGAATGTGAATAACTCGAAAGAGCAGAGTGATAATTACTATGTGTTTGACACAACCTTGCATAGCAGCGAGAAGTCCAACACAGAAAAGTCTTTAGCAAACACCGTGATCGAGTCTGCCAACAAGCCAGAAACTGAAGAGCCTGCTTCCAAAGTGGCTTCTCTTCCTGCTGTTGGTGATTCCACAGACTTTGACCACCTTGATTTTATTGAGTTTACTGACTTTATTGACGTCGACAACTTGAGCTTTTCTAATTCTCCGGAACAAAAAACTGAAGCTAGACCTGAAGTCCTGCCAGTAAGTGAGTTTTCATTACCACCTCTGGTTTCGAGTTCGTCGCCTGTTTCACCAGTAGAAGAAAAAGAGACATCAAAGAAAATTCAAACAGAACCACCAGTATCTCAGGCAGTCCAGCCTTCTCGGCCTGTAATGCCTATAACTCCCGCAGCATCTGCCGATGAACCAATTGAAGTAGGTTCTGAAAGTAGCAGCGACTATACTTATAGCCAAAGTGTTATTGAGACGTCGCCAATTCTTGAAAGTGCATTCAGAACTCTGAATTCTCCATCATTGAACCAAGATGGTAAGAGCACCTTCAATAACAGACCCATTTCCATGTCTTTTAGAGGGCTCAAAGGCCCTTCTTTTGCAGGAAAGATCTCGCAGCACAACATCCGTAGTTCTGATTCACACCAGTCTTTCAACTTATCGTTCGGCGAAGACAGCGATGTTGGCAGTGGAGTTGGTGGAGGATTTGGAAGCAGTGACGAGGAAGATAACCTCAGTGATTTGGCCAGTGAATCTGATATATCACACAATGGCATTGATAAGTACAAGCCGAGGGCCAAGACAGGAAAGTACCAAAAAGATGACTTGCGCGCACCTCCCAGGTCGCCATTCAGACACAGCAGAGGTCATTCTTCCGACTCTAATACCAGTAACTCGAGCTCTTTTAGTTCCAAGATCTCACGTAAATGGAAGAAATCCCCCAAGGTTCCTGCGTCTTTGCCTGTGTCTGCCTTTGCCATTGGTGATAAAAGCGGCGGAGTGAGGTTTTCGTCTCGTATCATATTGTACGATACTTACAATGGTGACGAATACGATAGACATCCCGATACTGCCACATGTAACCAGTTGACTCCGATTTTGGCCCAGCAAATTAAAGACGAGCTTAATTCGTTCAAGAGTGAGATGAGTATTCATGCCGACTCTCGCTGCTACACCCATTTCTTCTAGAGAGAGCACTAGAAGACACTAAACAAGATAAAGTAGGACACTTGAGAATGTTCACTAGATTCGAATTGAATAATGTATAATATTAAAATGATAAGTCAATGATTTGAGTAATTATATAGTCATTGATATGTAACCTCTTAGGCATAATAGCATGAGCTGAATAGTTATAATATAAACTACAATCACAGGACCTCGTATTATGAAAAGTTCCACTAATCATCTTGTGGTCTTTATTCTAATACAGTTGGGCATCAGCACTGCAAGAATAGTCTTGTAAGCTACAGATACTGTACACCAGACAATAGTTGACCAATTGTTTATTAGTTGTGTTTAGCTACTTTGCTGCTTGGCATGGGTGGCATGGGCGCTGCGAAAGATCTTGTCCAAAGTCTCATGGTCCTTGTGGTCGATGAACGCAACTACTTTCTCGGGGGTTTGCATCACAACAACACAATATCCTCCGTTCCTGCGGTCAACACAGGTGGTCAGAGCCCAAGGAGCCGCATCGTACTCCTGCAACGTAATCACAGGCGGTTTTCCGTCTTCAAATGGTGGGTAGGCAGACATATCGAGCGATGAGATAAAGTTGAAAAAATTCGAAGCACCAAAAAAAAAAAATGAAGTATCGTTAAATTATACACACATACAATACGATATTGACCATTTGCTAAGATGTCGACCATACCGAAAGTAGTCATACCTGGCCAGTACATTGTGCCGGCTTACAAGACAGGCGATTCCGAGCAAGTCATTGAGAGATACTACCCTGGCAGAGGAACTGTCTTATCATACATCGGAGAAGGCTCCAATAAAATCCCGGTGCTAGTGGCCACTGTGGTTGGCCAGGTGATAATCGAAGAGCAGGAGCAAGACTTGGGGGACGAAAATAACGACGAACACGAAAAACCATCGGCAGCCTCGGAAAATGGCTCTTTCTCCAACACATCCACTGCATCGTACGTGGTGTCGGTGCTCCCCAAAAACACCGCCTACCGTGCCCAAGACAAGGCGACGGCCAAAAGACAAGTATCGGCCATCAACTTGCCGCAAGAAAACGATATTGTGCTAGTCAAAATCTCCAAGATAACGGCCAGACAAGCGTACTGTGAGATAGTGTCGGTGGAAGGATTCGGCAACGTATTGCTGGATTCCGGCATCGGAGCCAATGGCGAGCTCGCCCATGGATCGGTCGCCCCGGGAGGAGGCGCCCAAGCATACGCCAGCCACCAGTCTGTTGCCTCTAGTCAATCTACATTAGCCAGTGCCACCACCAGAGACTTGGGAGAGACGTTCAAAGGTATCATCAGATCCCAGGACGTGAGGTCCACAGACAGAGACAAGGTCAAGATCATCGACAGTTTCAAGCCGGGCGACATAGTGAGAGCAATCATTTTATCATTGGGAGACGGATCCAACTACTACTTGAGCACTGCCAGAAACGATTTGGGAGTGTTGTTTGCCACATCTCAAAACGGTTCAGGAAGCCAAATGTTTCCGTTGGACTGGCAGACAATGGTAGATGCACAGGGTGTGGTTGAAAACAGAAAGTGTGCGAAGCCGTTTGTAGATTAAAATATTGACGAGATAATGCATAACGAGCTCAAGAGTAGCGAAAATAGACACTAATTTACTAGAAACAAGATAATACTATGGTAGAGCAGTTTGGACTCAGGAATAGCAAGGATGATGGCTCTAGTTGAAAGATGGACAATGTTAGAATTGTATCATAGTGCAAATCAGCTTTATTAATTATAGAAATTTCTTGTACTCTTGTATAAACACTATATCATATTTATATATGTATAAAAGTTGTAAATACTTGTGTTGAGGACATGCGACCTTTCTGTGTCTATTTTGACACATCGCTTAAAACGGAACCTCCGTCGTAGCTAGTTTTCCGTTGTCGTTCACGCGAGCTAGTGGCTCAATTCTCTCAATAGAACCTAGCAAATAGCTTAGCTTAACCTAACTGACTAAAAAGTGTAAAACCTAATACTGTGGTAAATGTTAGGGTTTACACTTTTTAATCAGTTAGATTATAGCGAAGCTGCTTGCCCCCCTCCTCCAACTTCACTTTTTTTTTGTTTTAATTTTGTTCGTTTTTTTTTACGTTATTTTTTTATTTTTTTTTTATTAGGGGCATTCTGCATGCTCACCAGTGCTGCAACCTAAATTCATTGCATTACTGCCTGGATCGGCCTTAGATGGTGCGTTGAAGTGGTAGTACTGAGACCATGGACCAACACCATACCTTGTAACCACTCTATACTGTACGTCACCCCATTTTATGAGTGTCTGGTACCATACACTACCTACGGAGTATGCTGGTATATGGCAATCCAACAGTCCACCCTCACAGATTCTGCCCAAGACCCACCAATTAGACCCCCAATCACACTCCATCCTATGGGACCCGAATTTATCAGCCATGTATAGGTGTAAGACCAGTTAATCGTATATTCTGCTTCCGCATCATTATACTTGTTCCCTATGCACCCACTGATCTTATACCATGGTGACCACCATTCACCCAGCTAAGCTAATTGATACTGCTTATAACTGAAATTTCCAATATCTCCCCTCTTAGCATTGGTGGTATTACTCGTCGTGATTACTACTTCGACGACACTTTCTAAGTCTGGAGACATAAGTAGCGTACCATTAGGTTAATTTGGTATTTGATCAAGTATCGAGGACTCACTTGACAACACAGGGAGCCCGTTGTAATTACTACCAGCTAACAGCTCAGCCACAATGCAGGGCAAAACGGCTAGGAACCATAATATCAAAGATTTTACACCAAAGTTACTACCAAGCTTCTTTGCAGACGAACGCTGTTTCTTTGTTCCATTTATCCCTTGAAAATACCCGCAGTCATAAACTTGCGAATAGCTGAAATAAGTCGAATTATTCATTGCCCCGTTAGCACCGCAAGTGAAAATCTCAGTACCGTTCTCAATCGTAATTGGGGGAGGTCCTAACCACGACTGATACATTGTTAATAGGCGTAGCTGCTTGCTTCTTCATTTGGAAGAGAATCAATTCACTATTTATATTCGTTCCAAACCGACAAAATAACTACTGGAGGTCGTTGACGATCTTATCGCATCGTGGCTGAATCGGTCTCTAGCCGTTTTATGCTAAAGGCTAATTGAGCGAAATAAGATAATACATAGTACAAAAATAGGACGGCATGACCCGATTCTGCCTCTTTGATACCACGTATATGCCTCTTGTATATCGTGTATATCTCGTATACCTCGTATACAACGGAACCTCCTATAATTATTGAATATAATTAGCACATTTGAGTATTTCTCAATGAAGGTTATTCTGAGAGACGATACTATTACTTAGAGAATTGAGCCTCTATTCGTATTCTCAGAGGTACGGGAATATATTGTGGGCGAGGCAGATATCTATTCGCTCGGGACCAAAAACTACGATTGTAGAGACATTTTTAGACAATGTATCGAAAGACAGAAGGATCTCATGTAGGCATAGTACCACGGGTACAACCAAATAGAATATAATATCTACAATTTATTACGTAAGTGCTTATATTATTAACCATCTATGTTTTTTAGTTATAATAAATAAAGTCAAAGTGTAAATGTGAGATACGTAAGTTAGGTATTAGATATCCCGCTGGGCAATCTCTAATAATACTATCTCAAGTCTTGTACTCTTGTGATAAGGTAACTACATGTATTTTCTGAAAGAGAGTTGAGACTATTTTCGCCTGGTCTTAAGTGGCAGATCTAAATCATTAGATCCCCCTGGTTTCTTTCAGTCTACAGATTTGTCTCATGCACTCCTAGTACTTCTGGTGCACTCACTATAAAGACATTATAACATTAAAAATAGTATAACTTGTCTAATGATTTGATTACTCCCCTAGTTGAGTGCTGTATTACTATCTATTGGTGTAACATCTCTATTTTTCAACTGGGTACTTCAACTCATCGCCATCACCTCTCAAATCAACCTCGGACAATCCAACGAGGGAGCCAAACTTCTCGAACCTCTCCATGTATCTGGCTTTCTTTTCTTGAGCAAGTTTGTTCATCACCGGCCAGTAGGTTTCGTGGTGGTACTCGAAGTTGACCGAGCCTCCGAAGTCCTTATCCAAGTGCTCAAGAGGAACGTACTGAGGAAATGGCTCGTCGTAGACCAATTTCTCACGAGTCAAGGGGTCTATAAATGGGTGGATCATTTTCAAGAAAGTCCATCCCAACCATGGGATGTTGGTCAACAAAGCCTTGCCCAATCTTTCGGGATAGTGTGTTTGAAGAATGTGCAAGACCTGACGGCCCACGCCAATAGGAGGGATTTTTCCTCCTTGGGTTCCTACAGGATGCGCCTTGAAGTCGATGAGAAGCGCCAACGAGTCCTGGCCTGAAGGCATGAAGTCGATGACGTTTTCCAACATAAACACAAGATGGTCCACTTGGGTTTGCGACGGCTTGGTGTTTTGTCTTCCTGGCTTCAAGTACAAGCATGGACGCGCGTCGTTGTCGTAGCCCAATATGACTTCCTTACCGGTTTCGTTTTCCACACTGGTGGATTCGGCATTGACCTTGTTATCGGCATCTTTGGCCTTACTGATCCCAAAGGCTCTTCTCCATGCGAGGGTAAGCGAGATTCTGTCAATGGCTTCTTTGGCGTCCCACTTGGTTGCCCTGAGGTAACGTAAAAAGCACTCTCTGGTCAACCAGGCCTTTTCGGCTTCGGACAACGGTTCGTAAAAATCCGTGTGTTTGTTCTTGTGGTTTTCCTCGCTGACCGGAATCTTGATGTCGGGTTGTTGGTAATGCTTCAACACTTCGGTATACTTGGCCTGTTGTTCGGCGGTTAAAGACTGCGGTGGCGGGACCTTGGATTCGGCCGAAGGGGCGGTGAACGGTTTTGTCACCACTTCGCCAAGATCACTGACTGAGCTGGCGGCTGACGACTCTGTACTCTTCTTTTTCGATCTAAACATGTCTAGCTATTGGTGTCGATGAAGAAGTCTGAAGTCTTTATGGTGATTGCAGCTTGCTCGCGAAAAACACGGCCGGTTCAAACAAGAGCCCGAGCCGACGACAAACGACAATAGAAGGAGAAAAACAAAGAGAAAGGAAAAACAAGAAAGAGAACAAATACAGTTAGACAAGAATCCGACAATTGTAAGCAAGTGCTGACGACAGAAAATCCCCTGGAACTAGGAAGAGCATTGCCCCTGATATGGTGTCTCTCACGGTATCTCCCACGGTGCGTGAGACGCGACGTACTGCGCGTAGAAATAGCGCGAGCTAGTGAGCGTAGCGGTGAAATTCGGCGGAAGATGCGCGCAATGACTAATCGGGCAGAGTTGCAATCTCGCAGCAAGCCAGCACTTAACTCCAGATGTGAGCGACGTCTAACCTTCCATGTGGAAAGGTCTCTGGATTCACTTCCTGGTGGAAATGAGACTTTAGTACTAAAATCTCAATTTGTTCTTGTAGCATGTGGTACTGACCACAGTGGTGGCTATGTAAGGGTAAGGTCAAAAATTGGCGTATTTTTTAAGAAATGAATGTTTCCGAGAACAAGGGCGAGGTAGTAGTTTTGCATACACAGAGGCGACGCTAAAGTCCAGATTTTAAATAGCGAACGAGGCTTCAAGAGGGCGAAGTACCATAAGCAACTTATCCTCATTTGATATGATGAATTGCCTCGGCGAGATACAGCTTGACGTTCGGATTTTGTGCTCTGCTACGCCCGTGCTTCGCAGCTTATTCTTCCGCACTGGTCTTGACTGGTGTAGATTACATAATCCCATCCTCTCAAGTCATCACATCACTATTCATATCAACCATGGAACACCGCCACCAGCGCAGGCTACACACCTTGGTGGAGCTCACGGTCAGCAAACTCGCACAGAACATTAATCACATCACCGATGTTGGTTCCACGCCGTTTCATCTACTAGCGCCTGTGCTCGAGCGCATGAATGCAAAGCAACTCGAACACATAGAGACCGTCAGTCCACAACTTATGCCAGAAACTGATAGACTATGGTACGAGCTTATTCAAAAAGACTTTCCTAACCGTCCTGAGCCCAAAAATCCCCGAAAGTCCCCCGTCGCCGCCGCCATGCCGTACCGAAAGCTCTACCAGCAGTATGTAGAAGACCGGGAATCTTTCAGGAATGATCTGGCCCAGAGGCTAAGGAACATCACAGAGAGACTCAGGCTACAGAAATCCGCCAACAAGATCGTCAAGGTGCCTGAGTTGTTGAAAGATCCAACAGTCAAGAAAAGCTGGGGCTCGGGAGCCTACAAAGGCTACAACTACTATGGCGTACAACGCAACTCTATATTGAACAAATGCCGGAGAGAAGTGAGGGAGAGGGCGCAGATCTTTCCAAAAAGTACTTTGCAGAAATACGACGGGTTTGAGGTGCAGAGAAGTTGGAAGGAGGGTATCCATAGAAGGCCCCAAAGAGGCCCAGTGAGGGCACAAAGTCGTCAACTACACCAAACCCCAGCACTCCCCCAAAGTCGTCAACTTCACCAAAATAACCACAAAGTGTCTTATAGTCGACACCTCCAAAGTGCATCCACTGCCCAGGACATTTCTCGCCCACAAAGAGACCTCGAGTCTACTAGAAGGCCACAAGGGGCTAGGCCAGGAGCACTTGAGATACGAGCAGGATCACCAGCTGGACTGGTGGTAGCTGCGCCAGTACCTTCTCCGTCACCACCACCTCCTACTCAATCAGTCGAGAGAACAACGCCCACCGTGCTGCCCATCAAAAGACGTCCACCATCGATATTTCTTGCATCCAAACGCCACAAACCGTCTGCACCCGCTGGACCTCCCAAACCCAAACCCAAACCTGCTCCCGAACCGTCACGAATCAAGGCCATCAAGTCGTCTATTTTTAGCTAGAAGATACTATATTGTAGATAAAGTACGAGATAATAAGAGGCCCACTGGCTAATAAAAAATGGAGTAAATCCCTGAATCAAATTCCTCAAAATAGTACAAGAGTACGAAATGATCACACTACTTGAAGAATATACACAAGATAATACACGATAATACACACTCCTTATCCTTCATGGTCTGTAGCATTGAATATGGTACTTTAGCTATATACAAGGGCAGCGTTGTCGTGTACAATGTTGAGTGTACTCTAATTCACACGATACTTCTTTAACAATCTTCCACCCGAAGACTCGTCCAACTTTCTCTTGTGAGCTCCACCATTCTCGTGACTGGTCAATACATCTTGTCCGTTGTTACCCTCCACAATCGTCTGCTTATACGATTTGATGCGTAATCTTCCGCTGACCAATGCCCTTTCAGGATTCAAGGTAACACACGCTTTGGATCGACTCGAATCCAACCCCAATGTCTGGAGTAGATTCAATATGTCACTCGAGTTTCGGGCCTCTATAGGCAGAACAGCTCCACTGGATACAATGATACCCCTGGATCTCGAGCTGCGAACCAACTGTATCACATTGTGAAAGAAGTTTCTCTTTGCGGCTGCATCTTGGGTGCCGATTATACTGGTGTAGTTGATTTCAAACCTGATACCTTTTTCCACGGCACTTCCGATCGTCTTGTATTTGAGGAAAAATGGCAACTTGGTGTCAAATGCAAACGAAACGAGATCAATGTCAAGATTGGTGGTACAAAGCTGCAATGCTTTTTCGGTAACGGGCTGTATAGCTAGTAAATCGTAGTGGTTCTGGAGCTTACTAAGCCCTTGGCACTTGGAGGGATCCGAAACTATCAATGTGAGTCTGGTATATATCTTGATGCCCGGGAACTTGGTCTGGTTAAGCTCATTTCGTATTTCTTTTATTGGTATGGGGTTCATGTGCTGGGGGCTGTTGACGGGCATTTTGACTGAGTCGGCCACCTGGAAATTGATGGCTATTTGGTGATACCCAAGAAGGTACAATGTGGTGATGGTGTTGTTTAGATTGATTCTCTCGGTAGCAGAGATCTGGCCGGTGTAGCTAGTACCGGGCCACGGCACATTCAAGTCGTACAACATCTACTTGTACTTGGCTCAGTAGGCACTCGACTCATCTCAAGTAGCGATGGGCGGAAACGGTAGCCGCACGCTGGCTGCAAATCGAAGGTACACCGTGGAACAAGTGGAGCAATTGGGTCTTCTTCGTACAGTACCACCGTACTATACCACCGTAATACTACTTTCCGAGGTACAGCTGCAATAATAAGGCGGTAGTGGGAGGCTATTTGATTGTCGCTAAACAGAGCTCGCTGCGTAGGTCAGACTAAGTATCTAGTGGCTGACATATTCCCGCCGGTACGGAAATGCCGGTAGAAGTTGGCTCAAAATTGTACCACTGGCCATTTCCAATTGCCATTTCCAGTTGCCATTTCCGTTGACTTTCTCCCGCTTCTGGATTATTCCAGAACTATTACCATCTGTTGGTCTTCAGCGAGAGTCTCATTCTCGGTCACGGTTTTGTGCGAGTTCCCCGATCTCGCTAGCTTGCCACCGCCACTGTCTGGGGTATATAACAGCGAAGGAGCCTATACACAACAAGCCAGGAATGACCAACACACTCAACTCCACTAGTCTATTTATCGATAAAACACAGGCGCCTCTGTCCGAAAACCACGGAGTTATCGACATAGGGCGCAACTGCTACAAATGCCACCAGCTCGACTTCCTCCCATTCCACTGTGAGTTTTGCAAGCATACCTACTGCTCCAACCATCGGACGTTGGATCTGCACCAGTGTAGTGGCCAGAAACAGTTTGAAAACGGCCATAAGCCTAGTGCCTCCCCGCACACCGGCCCCACAGCCAGCCTGTTGTTTCCCGACCGAGAAGCCAACAAACGCACTATAGACCAACGGCTTGCAGCCCAAACTCCAAAACCAACCACCATACTTGAAAAGTCGTTTCGGGTAGGCGACGTGGCGAAAAACACCTCGAATGCTTTCTCCAAATTCAACAAGTTTCTCAAGCTCCAGCGGTCCAAGAAAGAGAAGTCTACATTGGGCAAGTTGTTTAAGCAGTCGGGTGCAAAAAACAGGGTGGTCGAGATCTCGCTATTGAGAAAACTCGCAAAGGGTGATACCAAGGTTGTCGCGGGCGACCGAATCTACGTGTGGTGCCTCTACGTCGACGCGGGCGACGCCGCCAGCGAGACGCACGAAAGCGAGCACTTTGCGGGCATCAACCAGGAGAAGGACCGCAAACCGCTCTGGGTATCTAAAAACTGGCCCGTGGGGCGTGGCTTGGACTCCATAGCCGACCAGCTCCACATCACAAACTACAACAATTCCACCAACGAGTCGAGCCAGAGGCTAAATATCTTTAAAGTGCTGGGTGACCACACGCCGCAGTTGGTGGCTGCCAGCGCGCGATGCAACACGGCATTTCAAAACGGCGACACAATATATTTAGTGAAGGGAAGTATATAGCTAGGAAGTATATTGGTATCAGTAGTAGGCTCTACTAGACTAATAGACACCCTCTGTCATCTCGTAATCTATCCAATTGGCCATACAGTTTTGGTCCGCCAAATGCTCCCACCGCGAAAACTCGCCTGTTTTGCACCGCGACGTCGCAGGGTCGTTGGGACAGTTGACGTAAGGATCGTGGAAGTAGCCTATGTCTTGGAACCAGTGCACATCTTTCTTGTCGGCAAACAACGCTATGCCCATGGAGTGCACGGGCGCGTCGCCCCACCGCTCGTAGTAGAACTTGCCCGTAGAGTCGAGGTGTTTGAACCATTCGGTGTACGCTTCCGACCGGTAGAAATCCATGTCTGCTATTTCAAAGTTGGACCAGAAATGACACGTCGAGTATCCTCCAGCCACCTTGTTCTTGGTGGGATTCTGCAAGTCGTCGAGAAGCCATTGAAAAGCTCCGTTTTTGTTGACGTACTTGTAGTTGTCGCCTGTGTTGAGAAACGCAAGGGTTTCTTCCCACAACGTGGCTACCGACTCGTCGATATCGTAGAGATTGATGGTGAATCCGTACACCCGCTTCTTCTCGTGCATGTACCTGAACACATCGTACTGGAGATCGGTGTAGAAATCGACACTGGGCTCGATTCGCCAGTAGTACTTGTACTTTTGCAACTCGGGCAAGTTGAAGAAGGTTCCCAGATAAAACCTACACATGTTGTGGTACGACAACTTCTTGGCGTACGCCACGTCGTGCGACTCCATCACGGCCATGGCTTTATCCTGTTTGTCTACATCAATGGATTCGGGGCGATCCCACAATTCGGCCGGCACAGTGACAAATTCCATGGGCGCAGACGAATAGCCTCGCATCTTTTCCTTGAATGTGTCTGAGAACGGCTCGTCGTTAATAAAAGTGTATGGGTATTGGTACTTGCTGTTGAAGCTCTTCTCGAACCTTTTGATAGTCTTGCCTATTTTGCTCAGCTCGGCGTTTCTCACTAGCGCTATGATAGTTGCATTCGCGCGTTCGTAAGTGCCCTTGTCTTGTGGCGGTCTCAAGGGTGTCAAATCAAGGTCCTGAGGCTCTGTAACTGGTTTGTTTACCACGTCAGCGTACACTTGATTGTTGTGTTTCAAGATCTCCTTGGGATTGCCCTTTTTGTTTTTGGGATTGATAAACTTGAACTGCACATTGCCGGGCTCGATCACGTATCCTAGACTATCAAGCGATGCTGTGTTATTTTTACTGTATCCTTTCAAGTAGCTGTAGTCGAATTTATCGGTGAGCGACTTGATAGAGGCGCCGATTGCCACCGGAAACTCGCCGGGTATTTTGCCGAGGTAAGCTAGAATGTACACGATTCCACATAGGTTGAGTACAGATATGGCCACGATCGCAAGTCGCCTCGATCCGTATGACAACATCTTGGGGTCAAGAAGCAAAGTGTGATGGAGTTGACTTACGTGGAGACAAGTCATGTGACACAGCCTCTACTACTTACGGGCTCATATACTACTAGAGTTCACATATACAGCAAGAGATATTAAATTGTCATGAAAGACCATAACTGCTTCCTCTCTGTTCAGCTCTGAAAGCTATGTACGCAATACTCGTCCCAGGGACGGTTCGTACAGATCTGGCCCAAGTTGCAGGATAATTGACGATATTCACGTGATCTTTCACACTCTGAATAATAAGCCATTTGTACCAAAATCAATGTGACCTGAATGACTTTGAAAAGGATAATTGGAGCTAGGTGGAGTAGCACTGCCACAAGAGCATCGCGGCTACCTCCTCGAGCACCCACTATAGCCAAATTCGACTTTCCCGTGGCGACCCACACCATTTCACAAATCACCTCCAACTTGAGCTCTATCCTCAAGAATGACGAAAAAGTCAAGGTCACACTTAATGGGCATCTTCACAAGAAGCCAAGGATCATGACTAAGCTCAGCTTTGCCGAAATACGTGACAATAGTGGCGAAGTGACCCAAATAATGCTATCTCCGGGGGTGGCCAGCGACGAAGTGTTTGAGCTCTTGAAGTGCGCCGGGACCGAAGATTCGGTGTCAGTAACAGGTCATGTGCAGCTCAAACAAAGCTCTGGTGGTAGCAGTGAATGGGAATTGGCAGTAGAAAGCTTTCAAGTCCTCAACCATGCCAATTTGGACGCCGCCCGTCTCGATAAACTCAAACACTCTGCTCCGCAAGACTTGCCTGCTCAATTTAGGTACCTCCAATTGAGAACTCCATACTACCAAAACGCTCTTAGAACCCGTAGTATGGCATCAAAGGTAGTCAGAGATACTCTTGTGGGCCATGAGTTTGTAGAAATCGAAACACCGCTTCTCTTCAAGTCAACACCAGAAGGCGCCCGTGAGTTTTTGGTGCCGACCAGAACCCCTCAAAAGCTCTATGCATTGCCACAGTCACCACAGCAGTACAAGCAGATCCTTATGAGCTCAGGATTCACTCGTTATTTCCAGTTGGCCAAGTGTTTCCGTGACGAAGATCTTCGTGCCGACAGACAGCCAGAATTCACCCAGATCGATCTAGAAATGAGTTATATCAGTAGCAGCTCGCAAGTGATGGAAGTAGTGGAAGATTTGGTGCAGAATGTGTGGACAAAAGTGGGCAAATCCGAGATATTGACCCTAAACTCTGAAGGTTCCATGACCAGTACCACAAATGGTCTTTTCAAGTTGGACTACATTGAAGCTCTTCGCAAATATGGTATTGATAAGCCTGACTTGCGCCTGGGTCTTTCATTTGTCGATTTATCGCATTTTTTTGCTCCTGGATCTGCTCCAGCTGACTATCCTGTAGTTGAAGCATGTGTATTGAAGCAGGCAGGCACGAAAATACCCAAGTCGTTGACTGAACTGTCCCATTATTCACGCCGTAAACCGTATGTGGTGGCCATAAAGTCGGAAGAAGACGCCCAAAACTGGTACAAAAAGTTTGTGGACAAACACGTTTTGGCCCCTACTGGTGACTTTGACCATTCCAAGCTAGCACTGTGTCTTGATTTGAGTCCTGGCGATATTCTAGCCTTCTCCACTCGAGCTTGCATGCCGTACGAAAACCCTACGCCTCTTGGAAAGTTCCGTCAGTTGGCCATTGCCGAGTACCCCGGCAAATGGAATCGTCCTATTGTAAGAGATGGCAAGCAAATTACCGATTACGATCCTGAAAAGGTATTTGTGGGATCGTGGGTGGTCAACTTTCCCTTATTCAACCCAATAGACTTGTCTGGTCCCCAGGACGAGTATCCAAAGTATGACTATAATGCGTATGAATCCACCCACCATCCGTTCACCATGCCCAAAACTGACGACTACGACTTGCTTGGTACCGCTCCTCTCAAAGTCCATGGGGAACACTACGATTTGGTGATAAACGGCGTGGAGGTGGGCGGTGGGTCTCGAAGAATTCACGACTCGGCTCTCCAGCTGTATATCTTCGAAGAAGTCCTCAAAATACAAAACTACCACGATCTTTTTGGCCACTTGTTGAAGGCATTGAGCATGGGGTGTCCTCCGCACGCTGGCTTGGCCATTGGTTTCGATAGAATGTGTGCCATGTTGATCGGTAGCAGCAGTATAAGAGACGTCATCGCGTTCCCGAAGAATCAGTCCGGAAGCGATCCGGTTGTAGACAGTCCTACCAAAGTGGATGAGATTACCTTGAACCAGTATCATATTAAAAGTGTAAATAGCATGTAAATAAATAGATAATAGAGATCAATAACATAAAAATAGAAAATCAATAAGTTAGCGAATAGATGAAATAGATAATCAAATAGTTCAATAAATCTGTGTAATTTGGCTCTAGCTTTCGGTCTCTATAATTGCTATAGATTTTTCAAATTATTCAGGGGAATTAAGATGTACTTGTTTCTATTTCTGTGAAGTTCGTAATTACAGTGTTTTATATTTATAGGATTCTATTCTATTTTGATATTCGTAATATCTATACATTTGAAGTGAATTTAAGTTGAACCTGATCTGCATTGTCTTGTTCTCTTTGTACTTATCTTCTTCCTCTCTTTCTCTTTTCTCCCGAGTCCTCCTCCAACTTTCTCTTCAAATACCCTTGTTCGGCCTCTTTGGCCTTTTCTTCCTTCAATCTTTTCTCCTCCATAAGACGTTCCATCTTCAACTCAATTGGCTTCTTTACACGAGCACCACCAGCCTGTTCGTCTTCTCCGTAGTATGCTCTTTCCTGTTGCTTGACAAGAGCCTTCCAGTCGAACTTCTTTCTTACAAAGAGCTCCATCGACCAGTTTTTCCATACCAAACGGCCATAGGTGCTTTCTTTGACCTTGGTTGATTCCAGAACCAATTCCGACGCTATTCTATCCTTGTACATTGGCAAAAGCACCGTGAAATCCCACAACTTGTCCACAATGTGCGATCCGTACGAGTTGCAAGCCAAGGCAACCATCTGGCCCTGGAATTGATTCAAAAACCTCTTTCTCAAGATGGTGACCCACTTGGCTTCACCGCCCTTCTCTTCGTCTTGAGGCACCATGTTCATGGAATGCTCAACCACATGTGAGAACACTCCGTGCAAACACATCTGGGTCAACCTTTCACTAGGAAGAGCCATCAAATTCAACCAGGTCAATACTCTGAACCTCGAGTCGTACTCCATCAACTTCTCTACAAATAGCGAACGACGTCTTTCCTCGGCGGTGGGCCAGTCGTCTCTCTTGTTGCCCAAAGTAGATCCGGTCAACTGCAAGACGTTTTCCAAAAATTCAGTGGTCACATTCTCTCCAGAATAAGGGTGCTTATAGTCGTAGTTGGGAGCAAATTTTTTGAACAACTGCTCGATGATTTCTTCTCTACGGTAGTTTCCACGAGAAATAGAGGCATCGATTACTCTCTGGCCCAAATCCAAGTTCTGGTTTTCCGATACCGATATGAGATTGGCCAATTCAGGAACAAGCTCATCGAGAATATGCTCCACCTCCTTGGGCTTCAATTTCAAGAGCAAGGCTTGAATGATGTAGACACCAGTGGTGGATCTTCGACTGAGCTTCAACACTCTGTCTTTCATGTACAAGGTGTACAAACGCTCGATGTACTTACCTCTTACACCTTGGTTTTTGATGCAAGACTCCAAGAAATGAGACCCGACCGGGTCTGACAAAAGATGCTCGACAAAAGCACCTTCCTTGTCGTCTTTTTCGTCTTTCAAGAAGATCATATGCCAGATCCCACGCTCCTTATCCACCAAACCTTCTGCTTGAACAAGAAGCTGGATAACTGGCGAGGCGATCTTGTCAATGGCCAAGGTTCTCATGGCTCTAGTGTCTTTGTTCTCACTCACGGTTTGACATATATGACGGAGCTCGTCTTTGAACGAGCCGGGGATCTGGTAGGCCCGGTTGAAATCTTCGTTGTCCTTGATTTCGATCATCTTACGGGCGATTTTGGACCGTTTGGATCTCAACGTCGAGTGTGCGGTTGTGGTGGAAGGAAGCTCTCTTCCGGAAAGAATAAGGATGATAACTCTCAAAACATGAGAAGCGTACTGGTGTGAAAGCATGGTAGGAATGGTGGGTTTGATTTCTTTCACCATCTTGATGAATAACTCTTCCATGGTGATTTGGACTTCTGGTTCGTCTTCGTTTTGCTCGTCTTCTTCAATACCTTGTTCTCCCACTAGCTCCTTTTCTACTAGTCTTGCAGAACGTACAAGTACGGTCTCCAACACATGAGAGGCATACTTGTGGTAGGACAACGAGTTGAAGTGAGTCAAGAACGACTGGAAAATGCTCTTGAGCTGTCTGTCGCTGGAGAACAATACGAGTCTTTCCATCAACTTGGAGCAGATCTGGTTGGTCACAAGCTTGAGTTCCTTGCCTTTTGCTTCTTCCAATACAGATCTGATGAAGCCATCGCGCTCCTCGTCACTGTCGAACGCATTGATGTTGAGAGTCGACTCGGTTTGCTTGAAGTAGTCGAGTTCGCTGGCATCAACCAATCCGAAAAACGGTGTTTTGGGAATCGACTCGTCCTCGTCAGCTTCGGGCTCGGCGTTTTCTCCGTTTTCTTCGCTCCATTTGGAAACAGGCGCTGTCTCGCTGGCTTCCTTGGCCTCTTTCTTTTCAGAACGTCTTCCTCTGCTGCCTGACTTTCCCATGGTGTAGATAAAGAGTAGTATGTAACTCGAGATGAGCTGAAATATTTCGGTACTGCATGAAAAATGCGATGCCCTCCGACTGATACTAGAATGGTACCAGACGAGAATGGGCTACCACCGCGGGGATTAGCTCTGGAGCAACACGACATGGCGAGGATGTGAAGGGTTGTGTAGACCATGTATGTTTTTAGCAAGGAACGGGTGTTATCGAAGAGCAGGTGAAGTTTATAGTTTATAGTTGTAGTCTACTTTGCTATATGAGTCCAGCTACGAACGGGACTTCTCTACAGATCTTATCTTAGACATATTGATCCCCCCACATCTACCACTTGTCTATTTCCTGGTCATATTATTCATACTAAGTTTACTTTACCAGCTAGTTGATCCAAGTACTTGCCCTTTCTGAGCGGATCGATTTCGATCAAACGCTCAAGGTGTGCTTTGACATCATCAGACAACTCCTTCTCGTCGCCTTTCTCTCTTTTTATCAAGCTCTTGATAAGTATAATTGTCTTGAGACACCAGCAGTTGTCCTGGTTATATATATGCTCCTCTTTCTCCAACTCATTCAACTGCTCTACCTCCTTCAATTGCTGCTCGAGCACTTCCATATACGATTGAGCATATTGTTCCGACTTCAACGCATCCACGAATAACGAATCGGTAAGAACCCAGTAGAGATAAAGCCACACAGAAGTATCGTCGGAGTCCATATACATACCCGTCTTGATAAGCTCCAACTCGTGCACAAGAAGTGCATAGGGCGACTTGAAAAGCGCAAAATCAGCATGTTGGCTGGTTCCGGTACTGGCAAAGATTTGCGGAATTAGTTTGCTTCTGTTGTGCCATGCAGAGAAGTTGGAGATATTGTTGTTGATCTTGGACGTGGTGTACGAAAACTCGTTTAGCTTTATATCCAAAAGTGCCAGAGCAACTGCGTCAGCGTGCGCTTTACGACTGGTCTGAAGTTCAATGTTCTTCACCACATATCTCCTGTACTGCCATCCATGATAGTTACGACTGTCCAACAGCAAGAGCTTGGAAACCACAGCAAACTCGTACTCCCAATTGACCTTATCGATCTCTACCAACTCTTCCAAACACCACACCCGGTGTTTCCATATCCAGTAGCATTTTGGGTACCGTTTCAAAAGCCCCATCACCAACTTCAAGTCGCCGTCCAACAAAGCGGCATACCTCTCTCCCTTGTTGTCTAAAAGTATCTCTCGACGGTAATTCCACATAGTGTAGAGCTCAGGATTGATCACAAGCAACTCGGTCACTTTGTCTAGTGCTTCAAGACTGTGGTTGCCATCCTCTCTCAACTCAAACACCTCACCCGTGAGCTGCTGGTAGTGGGCTATCTTGGCCTTGTCCTTTTCGAATTTCGATTTTCGAGCTTCCTCGCTAAGAGAGACCCGTTTCACTCCATGTTGCTACCAGTTAGAACTGAAAAATACAAACTAGCCCCACTTATACTCACCATCTTGAAATACTACTTCGTGGAGGTCAAGACGAGATTTCTCCGCGAAATAAACGATCTGGCGCGAAAAGATAAGTTGAGGAATATCAAAAGTTGACTAACACAAGCTACACTTATAGTAAGCTCTTGGTTTTGTTGTTATCTTGTCTGCATTGTTTTCATGGACTCCAAACTAGCCCTTAAAGGCTCGTGCAAGACCGTCACAGACTACTTTGAGTTTGCCATCCACAGCATTCTCTTTCAGCGTGGCATCTACCCTCCAGAAGACTTCCAGACGGTGAGGAAGTATGATCTTCCATTGTTGGTGAACATCGACGATGACGTCAAGTTGTATATCCAGAAGATCATGGTACAGATCAAAAAGTGGATCTACGGCAAGAAAATCGTCAAGTTGGTTTTGGTGATCATTGCCAAATCGACAGTGGAAGCGGTTGAAAGATGGGAGTTTAATATCGATGTGGTGGACGACAACGACGTCTCACTCAAGAATTCAGATACCACCAAAAGAGATATCCAGGCCATCATACGCCAAATCACCTCGCTGGTTTCGTACTTGCCAGTGTTGGACGACGACGACTATACCTTCAATGTGTTGGTATATACTGATCCTAATAATCCTGCAAATGTGCCCATTGAGTGGTGCGACACCAATGGCGACCCTCGCTCGATGCAGGGACAAGTAGAAAAGGTCGACTTTAGTCGTTTCTCAACGAATGTGCATAGCATAGGGACTACTGTCAGCTACAAAGTGGATAATGCTTAAAAAAAAAAAAAATACAACCAGGTTTTGACCATAGAAAATCACAACTGGATGTCTGGGGTGACCCTCCACCTACCAATGTAATTACCTGCGGAAAATAATCATAATACAGTATGAGCCGGTGCTGGCACTGTAACAACCTAGCTCGATGGAACCACTCCCTAATTTGCCCAAACTAGAATGCAAGTTTAAGAGTACTGTTACCAGATGTAGGGTCCTGGCCAATTGTGACTCTCTTGTCAGACCATAAATAAGTACAAATGTCTAGTCCGGTGGACAGATTATCATCGTTACTGCAACTAGCTCATCTACCAAGCCACTAATGAAGAATTGCATTTACTACAATGTAGGCACAAAATAATATTACAGGCTGAACTGTGATTCAATGAGTATCTTCATACTATTATATTAACTACTCAAAGTTTGGCTATTTTGTTCTTGGTGCACTTCCGCATCAAACCTCCTTCTCTTGTTTCCCAATATAAACCGTGCCGAACCTTTAAGAGCAACAGAATAGTCCCATACCTTCAAATATTCGTCTGCTTCCAAAAGGGACTTCTTCAAGCACGATTTTTGGTCCAACTTGGCCAAATCATTAAACCTCGACTTTAACTCCATAAACTTAAACACCTGCTCCTTTCCTGTTTCGGGGTCCACTGCAGGCACGTACTCGGTCAAAATCGAGTAGTTCATTTGGTGGATATAGAAATCAAGAATGTAGATTATAGCCTCATTTACTAGGGTCTCAGGACACCTAAATTGCTCGTAGCAGTCGATACTTTCCAATATATCCTCCAAATTAGGCAAGTTCGCGTCAATGGTGGGTGTGAATTTGGTGGCTATCTCGGCGGGCTTCAAATTGAGGGTAACGATAATAATGGCGAGTGCTACGCAATGGGCTGGAATCATAAGACAGAGCGGCGTCGCCATTATATCAAACGATACGAGCCAGCTGAACATGGAGATCTTGTAGTTTATGCCTAGTTTCTTGGAGAACTGGATCGTGAGAGTGTCTATAGAGTCCATAGTCAAGGACATTCCAGCCATGAAATCGAACTTGATGAGCTGAAGAAGTTTGAATTCCAACGACATGATGGCTTTTCTCTGTAGCTCCACTATAGAATCACCAGTTGCTCCATTTGCTCCTGCCGTTGCGCTTTCATCTATATCTCTCACTTTGTTGGCTACTGACTGAATATCTCTCAATTTTTTAATACAATCTTCGTTCTTGGTGGCCAAAAATATACATGTCATGGCCACAATAAACGGATCCGTTTCAAGTTTCTCATACTTATTGGAACTTTCATCTTTCTCGTCCTCTTCGAACTTGTTGAATAAGTAGTATCGCTGGTAATAATTCATAGATGTGCTCAATACTCTGAGGGGAAACTTGAGGTTTTTGACTATTTGGAATGCGAACTGGAATACCTGATGCTTTCTTTGCATAAATACCAACTTTTTGGAGTCAGGAATGGTCTGTGAATGGAGATACGATAACTCGGTCGTGGTGAAGAATGGCCGTGAGACCTGACACACCAGAGGCCGAAGTTTGCTTGAACTTGAGTTGGACTGTAAATGGACTTCTGGTCGAGGAGAAACCCCCGAAATAACACCAGGCAGTGGACTAGGATTGATAGACATGTGTTGAAGACTACTATCTGATTTTAGAGTTAAGAATGAAGAATTAATGTCGTGTCACGTGATCGAGCTGATGAGAGGCGAAGACCAAGACATGCTAGTAGAGAGTCTCGGGTATAGCAGAGATTGATGGTGTATTGGACAGTGCCCAATTCCATGCATAATTGGCATGTCTTGTCAATTGCTACGAAAACATTGGATACGTTAGTTTTTATGTCAATTACATCATAACGTGTATTCAGCACATCTAAGCAGTGAAAGATAAAGAGAAACCCAATTTGTGAACAGGTTCGGCCAACTTAAGAGCATCGAAAGAAGCACCCAATCCCAATCTAACACCAGGTCTCAATTCTTGAGAGTAAGCCAAAGCGGTCAAACCGGAGTCGGCGATCTTGGCCTTGACGAAAGCGGATCTGTCCAAAGCGTACTTGGTGGCAAATTCAACATTGACGTTGGAAGACTTGACAGAGTCCCAGGTGGTCTTGGCACCGACTTCAACCAAAGGAGAGACCTTGTGGAAGTAAGCAGCAGTGAAGACGGACAAGTTGGAGGTGGCAGTGGCAGCCAAAGCGTAGTTCAAGTTGGAGTAACCAACACCAACAGAGTACTTGTTGACCTTGGCAGATGAGATGTCGTAACCCAATTCGGCACCGGCAGTGAAACCGTCTTGGGCAACAGCCAAGTCAGCGGTAGCAACAGGACCCTTCAACAAGTCAAAGAATAAACGGGCATTGACAACAGATTGCTGGTAGAAGAAGTTCAACTTGGCGTTTCTGGAGCCGTTTGGCACAACAGAGGTGTCCAATTCACCCTTCAAGCCTGGGGTCAACAATTCAGACAATTCAATCTTGGTGTTTAAAGCGTTGGCGTTGTTCCAACCTTGGGTCAAAGTCAAACCAGTGGCCTTGTCGACGTACTTGGCATCGACAGAGGCAGCAATTGAGTTGTCCTTGGCGGTCTTACCTTTGACAGTGAAGGTGACGCCGTTTGGAGCAACCGATTTGACATCGACGGAGGCGGTGGCCAAGTGGAAAAAGTCCTTGTTTAACAAGTCATTGGCAGACTTTTGGATATCGGAGTAAGCAGCTGGAGCCATTTTGTGTTGATTATAAGTTTAACTGGAGTGTACCAAAAAAGTTCTGTCGATGTTTATGTTGTAAAATCGTGGTGGGTTTATATGGGCAGGGTGGCGCTGTGTGCAGGTGCAGGGGAATGGTGGCGCGTAATTGGTGGGAAATTTTGGGGAGGTCATTGCTGGGTAAGTCCATAGAGAGGGGACAGAGTGGGCCAATGGAACAAGTGCGGCGTTACGAGCAGAGAGAGGGAGAGAGACGAGATCGAGTAGGTGGGGCTGTTGGGGTCTATTCATTGGTCAATTGACCCACCAGCTCCACTAGAATCTGCTGGATCAATAGTGTGGAGGGGCGTGGTCCAGACACGTGCGGTCGACGTTCTGGGTCTTGTGGCGTGCGTTGGGTAATGGGCGTGTGCTGCCGGGAACGGAAGAAGCCAGAAAAGGAATAATAACACCGGAAAAGTTGGGGATCGAGGCCTGGTGGGATCGTGAGTGAGAGTGTGATCAGACACGTGAATAGGTGGGGGGGTGGCCAACAAGCACTACGCGCCGTCGGCGCCTCCATCTGGAGTAGCGAGCCTGTTTATGAGCCGACAGATACAGTAGGAATGGGCAAATGGTGGTACACCTGTGGGTCAAGTGAACTGGTGGACCCGTCTGGGCCCGGTTCTTTCATTTATGCTCCGATCAGGCTCGCGGGGTCTCTGCGACCCTCCGCGCGAGTCTCGGCGAGGTGAGACGACGTCATACGAGCTGTCACCAGATTCCATGCATGACAGTTGCACGTGACCGTATCTGTCTAATCATATCTCGGTCGCCTAGGGAGATAACTTCATACTCATTGTAACTATGGGTAGAACTGAAGAGGTTAAGGTCGAAGAGCCCAAAGTCAAAAAACAGCTTCCTTGTCTCAAGGTCACGCAGGATCACACGCTCAAATCGTGCTTATCTCCCTCGTTGGGACCCAACAACACAAACAAAATTGATGTGTCTTTGGATTTGAACCAGCTGGCTGGCCCCAAAGACACCCTGCATGCCGCAGACACATCGACACGGCCGTTTTTTCTATCTGAAGCCAATGATATTAGTCCCATCAATCACGGGTTGAAACACACCCCCGACCCCGTCCCAGCGGCCACGCCTGAGCGAGCTTCCCATGGCAGTTCGGAGACTACCATGGGCGGCGCCAAAAAACACTTGTTGATTGGTGTAACAGGATGCATGCCTGCTCACCACAACATATTTCTCATTATCGATACCCTTTTTGAGATGTATACGAGGGCCCGGTTGGAGATCCAAGTAGTTTTGACCAAATCGGCCGAATGGTTTCTTGCCGAAAAGCTCTATAAATTTGAGAAATTGGGAGTCAAGGTATGGCGCAGCGACGACGCCGATACGTATTATCTCACCGCAAAAGCCGAGCAGGCTGCGGCAGAGCCCGGCGAAAACAAACAGGCATACGATCTCTGTCCCGAGATCCAGAAATGGACCGATGTGTTGCTACTAGCGCCATTGTCGGCAAATACCCTCTCCAAAATCATCAATGGGCTTGCAGACAATCTCTTGACCGACCTACTTCGCACATGGCCCGTCCCATTGGCGCCGGTGCCCAAAAAGCACCAGGTCAAAAACGACAATACGGTGCTCACAAATAACCTTTGCTCGCCGAAACCCATTGTGGTTGCACTAGCGTTGACCAATTCGATGTACGCACATCCTATCACCAAACGACAATTGGCGATGTTGCAGGAAACTTACGCCGACGTGTCGATATTGAAGCCTGTCGAGAAGTGTGTGGATGTCGACGGCAACATCTCGATGGGCGGAATGAGAGCATGGCGAGAGGTGGTCCAGTTTGTGCTGCAGAAGCTTGGTGAGCCCGAGGATGACGATAATGGCGATGACGACGAAGACACCACCGATGCTTCGGTGGCGGAACTTTTGCTCGACGGGAACCCGGGAGTAGAACCCATTATCAAGAACAAACACACCCAAAGAGTACGCAGCTCAAGGCTGAATACGTTGACCAACCATGACTTGCAGGAACACGAGAAATTGGCGTTGCAGAATGCACTTTTAAACTGTCTTCCTCATGGATAGACAAAGTGACTTTGAGCGTAACTCTGAGCTTATTGCGTTTTTAGTGTACTATATACCGAGTAATGAATACTCTAGAATCTCTATTTCGCTAATTTATTCCTACTGCTGGTGATTGCCCCCAAGGATCTTTGAGCCTTGGCTGTACCTAAAACAGTATGCCCACCTCTATGTATTTGATAGCTGAAGCACCGGTATGGACTCGGTCAATGTTCACACAGGGTGAAATGGTATAGACATTTCAGTCTACACTATCAGTGCGAGTTATATACAATTATAGATATACTCTCAACGAGTCACTAGTAAATGTGTCTCAAGTCTCCACCCCAATGATCATTTACTGACTGCTCCCCACATTTTGTGCGCCGCACAATTTGCTCCACTAAATATAATCTGGTAATTGTAATTGTGATAATTAGCAGACAACACTTCTCAATGTCTTTACTCGAACACGATGCTGCTGAGTTCTCCAAAGATACCTTTATTTTAGGAGGTATCACTACACATGTGTACAATGCCCAAAACCTCAAGGCCCACGTCGAACATGCGCAGTCGACACCCAAGCCCCACGTCGATGTCAATGTGCTCTACCTAGTGCACCCCAGAGGCCAAGATTACAAGTTCACTGAGGCATTGGCCTACAAGCAGCTCCACCAGTTCTACCAGAAAGGTGGAAAACAGCTTGTGTGTGTAACTTTTGACTGTAGAAACCACGGCCAGAGAACGATCGATATCACCAAAAACGAAGGGTGGAAAAAAGGCAACCACACCCATGCTATCGATATGGTAGCGGGCATTGATGGAAATGTACAGGACCTCAAGCTATTGGTCGACTACGTGCCTGTTTTCCTCGACTTGGACAGATACATTCTGGACCACAACAAGGCCAATGGTGTTCAGGTCCACTACAGCAATTCGTTCTCCGGGTACTCTCTAGGCGGCCACACTGTGATCAGGTACGCATCCAAGTACCCCGAAACGGTTCGGGTGGTCAATCCTGTGATAGGGAGCCCCGATCTCACCTCGTTGTTGATCAACCGTCTTTTAGAAACCCCATTGGACTCGCCTGTCTACGACAAGAAGTTCTTCTACTTCGAGTACCATGAGTTGCCATTGACTGCCGAACAGCGCGTGAAGTACCCTGAGT
Organism: Suhomyces prunicola; assembly: GCA_030568655.1. Lineage (NCBI taxonomy): Eukaryota > Fungi > Ascomycota > Pichiomycetes > Serinales > Debaryomycetaceae > Suhomyces > Suhomyces prunicola. Next base: position 321,405 of record JAJMGJ010000011.1, read on the forward strand.
CGTTGCACAAGTACGTGGCTGCGCAGGACATTGCAATCTACGAAGAGTTTGATATGCGGATTCCTATTTTTTCAGCCCACGGCAGTGACGACCCGTTGGTTCCTACCAAGTTGGCCAAGTTGTGGTTGGACCAATACCAAAGCACGAATGGCGCTGTAGAAGTTGTAGTAGAAGAGGGGGTGGGTCACGAGGTGACGGAGAACATGATCGACTCTTTTACCACCTGGTTAGTCAAGCATGTTTAAGGCAATATATTTTCTCGAATTGGTGCAAAACGTAGAAAAAAAGTGGGTAGACAACACACCCTCCATCACAAACAAGGCTCGAGGTGTTTGCGGTACTGTGAGTAGTCAAAATAGCCTAAATTACAAGCACGATCGGATGTTTCTAGTACCGTTTGTCTGTAGAGTGTTTAGACGATAGCATTGTGCAACTGATACAGAGCTCCATGTATATGACATACAATACACGCGACAGTCACTACAGATTGTAGATGTAATCGGAGGCGAGAGGGGAAGCTAGCTGTTTTGTGGAGTGCGACGTTGCCAACCGGCACAGTGGCACCGTCCAGCGACAACAATAGTGGACTAAGCCTGGAAATTCAAGATGCGACTAGACCTAGATTCCCCAGTGGGTCCTGAGCGGTCTGGCCACCCATCATCACTCTTGTAATATCGAGCCATTCCTTGCCTGGCTCCGGCGCACCCGTTCTTGCTGAGTCGCGGCGTGCGCTACGCCCCGTGTTTCAGTAGCGACGAGGACATTGAAGAACAGGGTTGGCACTTGATGAGACCTTATCTCTAGGTGCTCTTAGGCGATAAGAACCCCTAGGCCACGGCTAGACCATGCGTCTCTATTTACCTCTCTATTTCGTTCTCTCTATTTCTCACTCTCTCCATTACTCCCTCGCTAGATGTTTTCTCGCTAGCCCGCACTAATATTTTGTTTAGATCATCTATTTTTACAGGATCTTGTTGCTAAACAACAGTCGAACCATGCTTAAAACCCAAGTCAGTGCTTCGCTCCAGGCCGGATTGACCCAGCAGCTCAACCGCAGCTTGACCAACGACGACTCGGCAAGCTTAGTCAGCAGTCTTCGACCCGCCCACGAAGGCTCCGTCAACTACATCACATTCAACCAGGACGCCTCTTGCGTGGCCATAGGACTCAATAACGGCTACAAGATCTTCAACTGCAAGCCGCACTTTGGCAAGTGCTTCCAAATCAAGAAGGATGAGCTGATTGGAATCGTCGAAATGCTCTACACTACGTCGTTGATTGCGGTGGTGGCACTTGGTGATGAGCCGGGTTCGTCACCCAGAAAACTCAAGCTTATAAATACAAAACGGCTTTCGACCATTTGTGACTTGATCTTCCCGTCTACAATTCTTCAAGTCAAACTTACAAAGTCCAGAATGGTGGTGCTTTTGGAGGAGCAGATCTACATCTATGACATCACCACTATGAAACTATTGCATACAATTGAAACGTCTCCTAACGTCAATGGACTTTGCACGTTATCCTCCATACCTGACGAAAATGGCCACTACTATGTGGCGTATCCTTCCCCTCCCAAAACCATCACCCACGACTCGTTACTCGTCACAGGCATAAATACCAATGGGGGTTCAAACTCGGTGCAAAATAATATCCAGTCTGTAAGTAATAGTCCCAATAGGGTCGGCGATGTCATTATATTCAATTTGTCGACTCTCCAGCCCATGAGTGTTATAGAAGCCCACAAATCGGCTCTTTCCACCATCACACTTTCCAGCAATGGCCAGCTTCTAGCCACGGCTTCCGATAAAGGGACCATTGTAAGAGTGTTCAGTGTAAGCACAGGCGTCAAATTGTACCAGTTTAGGCGAGGAACGTATCCTACCAAGATCTACTCGCTTGGGTTCAGTTCTGACGACCGTTATGTAGTAGCCACCAGTTCCAGTGAAACCGTTCATATCTTCCGGTTGAGCCAAGAAGAAGCCTTGGAAACAAAGCACAAGCTCAAGAAACTCAACCATAATTCCACAAAAAAGAAAGCAAAACTCAATCCTGAATACGAAACAATTGCCGAAGAAGATGGTGAATTGGAGCGTTCGGGGTCTCAAAAAAACACTCTGCTAGATGATATACGAGACGACGGCGACGATAGCGATGCTGAGATGGAAGAGGATATAGATGATGCAGACGACGATGAAGATATCGATCCAGATACCCCAGAAACTAACCAGGTGAAGCAAAGAAAATTGTCCCAGGAATCTTCCAACTCTTATGCCAGTGTAAATTCCGGAGTCTCAGTGATTAGCAACGAAGACGGCAACATCCCCACCAAAGAAAACGGCAGCTCTCCGCCAGTGCTGCAACAAAAGACGGAACCGATAATTGACCAGAATAGGCTCTCGGTCGCCCGACTTATTCGTAGATCGTCTCAAACATTGGGCCGTAAGGCGGCCCAGAAAATGGGCGATTTCTTACCCTCAAGATTTTCCTCTATCCTAGAACCAACAAGGCACTTTGCATCGTTGAAAATCAATGCCATTGGTAAAGATGTCAAATCAATAGCGGTCATGAACAACGAGCTTCAACAAGACTTTGTTCCTCAGGCCTATTTCACTAAAGACCGTGATGGCTCGTCCCCGTCTACTCCCGTAAAGGATAGCCCATTGCTCAGAGAAGCCGTCTCGTTGAACTTGTTGCATATAAATGTAGTGACTTCTGAAGGAATTTTTTACACTTATGGGTTGGATCCCGAAAGAGGTGGTGATTGTATCTTGTTGAACCAACACTCATTGTTAGATGATGGCAATTAATATTAGATCAGTGAAGTGAAATAATGGTGAGCAATATGAATGAACGCAATGCAAAATCAACTACTGTAGCTATCCTAGTATTTTCTCACCAAGTTAATACTATGTTTCATTCCACGCTAATTATCTCTCAGCATTTCCAAATCGTTTCCAAGCAAGTCAAAGATTGCACAAAGACTAGACTACTAATACTACTGCTACTTACGAGAGACTATCTGGAAGAGCAGGTCATTTGGAAACGAGCCAGTTGGAATTGACTAGCTGTGATTTAATCAACAACTTTGCGGCAACAGGCTAAATGGAAATACGGGTCAGCTACAATTGAAGATTATCAAATATAAGCAATTCTGCAAAATCCACTCCAATCATCCCTATTTACATGTAGATCATAGGAATATCATGCGGAAATCTAAATAGTACTAATATCAAATACATTAATAGGAGCGTATAGGGTTTTATATAGCAACTACTTGTACATTGCATAGTCTCCTAAATAGTTTTTCGAGATGGCAGTTTATATTCACAAAAACGCTCGGTCTTGTATAAAGTACCTCTCGGTGGCCAAGCTGGCTAAGGCGCGAGACTGTAATTACAACCAAGTAATCTTGAGATCGGGTGTTCGACTCACCCCCGGGAGATATTTTTTTAATCCTTCTTTACCTACTATATACCTATTCATGATCCAAAGCTGACTTGCTCTTCTAATTACTTTACTACCTGACCAGTTGTAGCTGTCAATTGTCTACTGTGATCTGTTTCCACGTTGGAGTCACGCGGTGCGCGCACGACCCTGTATAAAACCAAATGTTCAAAAACATTTGCCACCACTAGACCAACTACACCAAGATGTCAGCGTTTAAGGGTAAGTAAACAAAGGTTTCTATTCAATCAGAATGAAACTAACTTCTAGTAACTATCAAAAATGCTGGAAAAACCTACGATATTGATCTTGATCAGTCATCAACCGGAGCATTTCTCAAGCAAAAGATCCATGAAGCAACCAATATTCCCGCTGAAAGACAAAAAATTTTGGTAAAGGGAGGAAAAATCAACGACGACGATGTAGTCTCATCACTAAATATTAACTTCGCCCAGCCAATCATGGTTTTGGGAACTCCAGACAAGAACTTACCCAGTAAACCAATTGCCAAGCAGGTGTTCTTGGAGGATTTAAATGAAAACCAGCTTTACAAGGTCAGTAGTGATCCTTCTGGGTTGGTCAATCTCGGAAATACATGCTACTTCAACTCTTCCATACAACTTCTATTTGGAGTCAAAACATTGAGAGACAAATTGAAGGATTACCGTCTCGAAAGTTCGAGTGGAAACACGCCAGCTGTGAAATTTGTGGTTGCATTAAGATCACTTTTTGAGCAAATGGAAAAAAAGCAGGAAAGCGTGCGTCCTATTTTGCCGTTGACTATTTTGAAACAAGTCAATCCCGAGTTTGCTACTACCGACAATACTGGCCACCCACAACAACACGATGCCGAAGAAGCATATTCACAGATCCTTCAATTGGTCAATAAAACATTGAAACTTGATCCTTTCTTTACTATCGGGTTCAAAAGAACTCTGAAATGTGTGGGTGTCCCATCAGAAGAGCCAACAGTAACATTCGAGGACGCCTTTAAACTTAATTGTCATATTGATATCAAGACCAATTTCTTAAGAGATGGTATCTTGAATGGTTTGACAGATACCATCCAAAAATTCAACCCTACATTACAAGCAAACACCGACTACGAGATTAAAAGTACCATCACCAGATTGCCACGTTACTTAACGGTTCATTTCCTTAGATTTTTCTGGAGAAGAGACATCGGCAAGAAATCCAAGATCTTGAGAAAAGTCACGTTCCCATTTGAGTTGGACTTGGCCGAAGTATTGGACGATTCCATCAAGAGCGAAAAAGTGACTGTTCGTGACAGTATCAGAAAGATCGAAAAAGACAACGTGGACTTGATCAGAGACTTCAAGAAACTGAAGAAAGACACCAACTTGACTCCTTCAGAACAACAAGAAGAGGAGGAATTGAAAATAGTATCGATAAGGTCCAAGTTTGAAGACGAATTGGTCAAGGTATTGCCTCAAGGATACGACTTGAACCAAAGTTCGGAAAACCCTTCGTCAGTATACGAGCTTGTTGCCGTAATCACACATGCCGGAGCATCGTCGGAATCCGGCCACTACCAATCATATGTTAAGGACGACAAGGATTTGGACGGCGAAAGATGGTGGAAGTTCAATGACGATAAGGTAATAAGTGTAAGCAAAGACAAGATAGAGCAATTCGCCGGAGGGGGAGAATCAGACTCTGCATTGATTTTGCTCTACAAAGCCGTAGGATTGTGAGCTATATAACACAGTTGAATAGAGCGAAAAATACAGGCCTCATACATTCTTTTCGCTTTTACATCTTTCGTATTTCTAGTTTTGGAGCATTATTGGCTCCAACCATTCGCAATCTCTACGCTCTACATATCTGATTCACATGGTTTAGAAACTAGTCTCGCCATACTTTTAGATAGTACAATTCCCTATATTCGTTTATTCTTTAATCTTTTTACGTAAGTTACAATTCCCTAACTAACTTTCTGAACAGGTCCACTTCGTCCCAGCAGTTCAAGGACTTTCCCTCGTTCTCCTTCAAACATGCGAGAACGCCAGCTCTAGCCTTCTTGATATCGTCACTGATCTCGACTTTGTTCGACTTGACGTTTTGTTCCAAGATTCTGGTCAATTTAGCAATCTTTTCGTTGGTGGTGGCAGACGAAAGTTGCGGCTTCGATTGGTCCTGCTCCAACACCGCCTTCTCAGTGGTTTGTTGAAATTTCTTGATGGTTTCCTGTTCCAACTTGGTCAACTCGGCAGCCACTCGTTCCTGAATGTACTTTTCGGCGTGCTGTGATCTTGAATAGTCAGACTACATGTTAGTACTTTCTGGTGATATTCTCCACATTATAGACATACCTCTGGGGAACCCTCCAATTGCGACAAAAACGATGAGCTGAAATCCACGGGGGTGGCGGGCGTGAATACCTTTGTTTCTGGTCTAGAAGCTGCTGATCCCATGGCTGGTGTATTAGGTTAGATTCTACTGGCCGTTTGAGGTTCCAAAATCGAAATTTTGTTTTGAGTTCGCGGCGAACAAAAATTTTAGGTTGTAAAATCAAGATCAAGCAACCAGTTAGTCAAGAATCAGTTAACAAGCAAGATGCCTCCAGTTCAACAAGTTCAATATGGTCACCAACAACCATCCAACTTTGAGAAGTTCAAGATGGGTGCGATAATGGGATCCACCGTGGGTGTGTGTGTGGGTGTTTTATTCGGAGGGTTTTCCATCTTACAGAACGGCGCTGGACCAAATGGGGTCATGAGAACTTTGGGCCAATATATCATGGGTTCGGTGGGTACCTTTGGGTTGTTTATGTCTATTGGGTCAGTTATCCGCTCGGACCCCAGTTTCCAGGCGTACCAGAGATCGATGTTGGATTCGCAGAGGGCCACCATCAGAGCCGTTTACAGAAACTAGTGTATATAGAAAGTAATGTAAAAGTATTAAACAAAACCTGTAGAACTAGACGAATTGGGTTCTCATGGAGTTGGCTGACACCAGAGGTAATTAGATTAACCTTCATAAATCTGCGTAAATGTATCAAGTGTATTAATTTATTCAATCTTTGAACAATATAGAAAATGATGAATTTATTTTGAGTAATACAGATCATGTTCTTAAGACGGGATAACCTGTCATGAGTTTGACAATCACCCACTCAAATAGTAGCTTATAACTAGCACGCACTTTTTTTGATATTGGAGAATGCAAAAGCAGTGAATTATATGTGAATATGTATTCTATTTGTTCTATTCTATTTGTTCTATTCGAATGTACTCTGATACCAAACAGTAGTCGCACTTGTTGTTCACCTGTTGGTTCCCGCTCATTGTTTTTTCATCCTCATCAGTGATAACTTGATCGAGCTGTTGTATGTTATTTCAATCCACATGTAGCTCTTTCTCCTCGTCTGTATCTAAATCAAACAAGTAGGTTAGCCCAAACTCGGGAACCCCATACTGCTTCTGATCCCCCGCAAGCTTGGTCAACAAGGTCTTGGGCTCGAGAATGGGCTCACTGCTTAGTTTGAACGTGCCCCAATGAACGCCCTTCATGTTCTTGATTCCGGCGTCTGCGCATATTTGAAGCGACTCGGCAGGTGAGATATGACGGGGTTTTTGATGCCATGAAGGACAGTACTGGCCAATGGGAAGTAGTCCTAGATGAATAGGACCATACTTGAGCCCTATGACCTTGAACAAGTCTTTCAGGTACCCTGTATCGCCGGCATGGTACACCAAAGACTCGCCGTTACGGCATATGACGAACGAGCACCACAACGACTGGTTGGAATCGACCACGTACCGGCCAGACCAGTGCATCGCAGGTACACACACGATCTCGTACTTGTCAGGACTCGAAATATACGAATCTAATGGTAGAGTGTCCCACCAGTCCATCTCCACAACTTTATAGATACCTTTACGAGCCAACTTCTGCTTGAGTCCCAATGGGACTATCCAGGTAGTAGAATTTCCGATCTGCTTGGCCAAATCAAGCTCCAAATGGTCAGGATGGTCGTGACTTACCAATACAAAATCCAACTTATTGTTGGTGGCATACCGTATATCTTCAAGACTAAGCGGAGATTTTTGTAGTCTTTTGGGACCGAAAGATTTGCTGATAAGATGGTCGCTCATGATGGGATCGGTAAGAAAGTTAATGCCTGATATCTGTACTAAAGCACACGACTGGCCTAGCCATGTCATAAGAAGCTGCTGCCTTATGGGAGCCAAGGCTTTGAAACTACTAGTTTCACTGCATTCCTGAAGAATCTTTGAGTTTTTCCGCAAAACCTCAAGATGCGGACGAAACAATTTAAGAAGACCCTCGACATCTTTCCCTTCTTCAGGAACTTTATCATGAAGCTCATACTCACTCCCGTAAATACTCTCGAAAAACTCCATTAGACGCACCAAACAGAACTCAAATACCGTTTGTGGCCGATACTCCTCAAACGGATTGACAAACATCCCTCCCACCGTGGCCGATTTGAACTTGGAGATGTCCGTATGCTGTAGACTGGTCTCTAGCTTGCGGACCTCTTCTCGCCTTCTGTGGATCACATGTCGTGTTCTGAGCTGCATGTACACTTCGAATGACGAGTAAGAAAGTAAAAGCCCTAGCCCTATCTTTGTTTTAACGGACCACATTGTATTCTCTCAATTATCAGCTCAATTCACAGCGCCGTTCCTTGTATATTGCTATTCTTTCTTGTATGTTTCTTTTGTGATCTGACGACTTGCTGACTTTATCAATACACTGAGCCACGTCCTGGGTATCTGTTTCTATAATATCGGCAGATTGCCCGTCTGCCGTGTTGTAGGCAGCAGCGAAACGCTTGTGATTGATTGACATGTTTGGTAGCAGCCCGATTACGTAAGCGGGATACCCAGACCTTAGAGATAACTTACTGCAGTGGCAAGACGTAGTAACTGGCCAAAATAGAGTGACTATGTAGGCTGATCTCAGCAGGCTGGCCATATGAATACTAGTACTTGAGAACCGATTACTCGCTACGTGGTCTCGTTACAGTATAATTCGCAGCCATTACCAGTCACTGCACTAGCATTGTGAAGAGCAATGATATTGGCTTCAAGTATGTTGATTGTTATGTTGTTACTCAGAACCAGGATCTGTTTATGATCATTGTTCTGTTTGTCACAATGTTTCTTGTTTGCAATGATAGATATGACTATAATAATTCTGTACTCAATAATTAAACTATAGTTACACCAAGAATGTTACCTATATTAATTATTGACTTAATAAGAGAAAATTAACACTACTATGACACTTTTATTTCAAAAGCCGTAAGCTTATCTACCTTTGCCGTAGAGTGAAAGGTTCCAGTTTATCTTCATATCCATGTATTGTACATTGTGTATTTATTATAGTACATTAATGCTTTCTGACGACACCAGTGGCATCGGCGATCTTCAATATATGCTTCTTATAGTCATGAATAGTACCAGGGAATCTTTGAACCAACCCTTCCTCACTGACCCAAATCTCGTTACACACCTTGTCAATAATGGTGACATCGTGACTGACCATCAAAATACCACCCTTGAACTCCTTCAAAGCATCGGCCAACGCATCCAAACCTTGGGTATCCAAGTGATTGGAAGGTTCATCCAATATCAAGATATGTGGTTGCGACAAACACAAGGCCGCAAATGCTACTCTCGACTTTTGTCCTCCCGACAACAACTCCATCTTCTGCAAACCCAAAGTTCCGGTTATACCAAACGAACCAAGGTGACGTCTGTATTCCTCGTCGGATTTACCAGGGTATGTTTTCGACATCCACGAGACGGCAGATAAGTTCAAGTCCATGGCATCCACATGGTGCTGAGCAAAGTAGCCGATTCTGAGTCTACCGTTTCTAGACACCATACCGTCCAATGGCTGCAACTGGTCCAAGATAATCTTCAAAAGAGTGGTCTTACCGGTACCGTTACCACCACAGAACGCTATTCTACTGGTCATTTGAACATCCATATCGACATTCCGAAGCAAAATGTGTTCTGGGTCGTAGCCAAACTTGACATTTTGCAATTGCAAGATAGGAGGACTCAACTTTTCGGGGTCGGGGAACTTGAACGTCACCACCTTTTCATCTTCAGGAGGTTCCAATATCGGCAACTTCTCAAGTTTCTTGATTCTGGACTGTGCTTCAGACGACTTGGCCGCATTATACCGGAACTTATCAATGAACTCTTGCAAGTGCTTTCTGTATGCCATTTGGTTTTCGTACTCTCTCCGTTGGTTCTTGATTCTTTCTTCCCTGGTGGCGTAGAATGAGTCGAAATTCGAGCCACGGTAGTAGTCCAATCTCTCCGAGTGCTGGTGGATAATATCGGTAGCGACTTCATTAAGGAACGACCGATCGTGCGAGACTACCAACACTGTTGATTTATAGTTTTGCAAGTACTTGGCTAGGTATGTGATGGAGGGAACATCCAACATATTGGATGGTTCGTCTAGCAACAACAAGTCGGGCTCGCAGAACAACGCTCTGGCTAGCGACAATCTCATTCTCCAACCACCCGAAAACGACTTTGTTGGCAAGTTCTGTGACTCCTTGGTGAAACCCAACCCGAATAAAATGGCTGCAGCTTTACTTTCGGCCTTATCAGACTCCATTTCGTTCAACTTCTCGCCCACTTCCTGTAAGTGGGTATCCAAATCTTCGCGCTCAAGATCGAGCTTCTTTACTTCGTTGGACTCCTCTTCGAATTCTGCACGCAACTTCTCAATCTCAGCGATTCTTTCGTTGATTTTCTGTTCTTCTTTCAAGAGACTTTTTCTCCACACATCCGCATCCAACACACTTTGCAACGCAGGGGTGTCGTCACCCCTGATTTCTTGCTCGACGTGCAAAATGGTGATATGCTTGGGCACGTTCAATTCTCTTCTCGATAACGCTCTCAATAACGTGGACTTACCAATACCGTTCTGACCCACCAAACCGTATCTTCTGCCATAAGCCAACGTCAACGAAGCTTCGCTCAAGATTCTTTGGCCGTCCCCTACATACAAGTCAAAGGTATCGAGCTTGATATCCTTGGACTTTCCAGCACCCGAACCAAAATCGAGCGGGTTGATTTCAAGAAAGAACGAGTCGTAATCCTCGCCCTTGCTTTCGTTCAATAACTTCGATGCTTCGTACTGAACAAACTTGTTGTTTCTCTTTGCAACCTTTTTGGCGATTTTTCTCTCCTGCTTTTCCAACTTTTTCTTGTCGACTCTCGATTCCATTTTTCTACCTGTATGCTCAATGTCGTTACTGGCACTCAACAAAGCCAATGAGGAGTTGATATCTCTCTTGGAATTATTTTGTTTCAACACATTGATGTCCAAGAGCCTCTTGGAGGTGTCTCCTGTGAGCTCGAGTTTGGCCATATTCTCTTGCAATTTCGTAGTCAAGTTGTCCGTGATGGTCTTGATCAATTGATCAACCTTTTCTTTTGATCCTCCAGCGCTCAAAAGTATTTCTTGTACGAAGTTCATCTCTTCTGGTATGTTCATATCTTGGGCGGTAACGCTATCTTCAGTGTTGGAAGAAACATGTTGTATGTAGCCAACTGCGTAATTTGCCACTATAGGGTCGATTGCAGGTGCTGCTTGACGCACTTGAAGTCCGATATTCGACATACTACTGGTGTACGATAACTACCGACTTTACAAGCTGGATCAAACTTTTCAGTCAGTGAGGGTCGTGCGCGCACCTGTATACAACTCCAAGACAGTGAAGCAGGCACTATCATTAAGAATGAAGTTTCACTGTTGGAGCAGGCTATGATCTTCAAATCCAGAAAGCATCTGGTGATTTGAATTGTTACTATCCTCTATCAACAGCAATTGAAATCTATACTGTCAACAAATTTATTAGAAAAGTTAATGTAAGGGTTTGATAAATTCTAGAGGTATATGGTCAATAGAATAAAGGTCATATAATGAAGTTGCAATGAAATCTACCATGTTTTGGAAATTCAAGGGGTGGGGATGTGAATTTTTGTGTGTTTGCGTGTGTACACACTAAAGCACAATCAAGAGGAGTTAGGACCAGAGAGTGCGCTTAGCCGCATCCCGATTCTTTGTACTACTTCCCTACTCTCTGAGTATTTACACATTTTTGTACAGTTTAAGAACTCAGACATGTATTAGCGTGTAGAAGGAATAAAGAGAATGCTTGGTGGACTCAGTGATAAGACGAATTGACAGACCGAAAGTTAAAAAACCATGCCATGAGCTAAAAAATGATTTAGGAGATTGGCTCAAACATTCTGTAGCGAGTCCAGTGCCATGCATCAGCTTCGGCATCTCTCTTGGAAATTGGCTCAAACATTCTGTAGCGAGTCCAGTGCCAAGCTTCAGCTTCGGCATCTCTCTTGGAGATTGGCTCAAACATCCTGTAGCGGGTCCAGTGCCAAGCTTCAGCTTCGGCATCTCTCTTGGAGATTGGCTCAAACATTCTGTAGCGGGTCCAGTGCCAAGCATCGGCGTCGGCGGAAGCTTCAGCATCTCTTTTCGAGACTTCAGTGCCGGTACTGTTCAACGACCTTTCCAAGTCCTCAATGGTGATTCCAGCTTTCTGTGCCGATTCTTCGGCCAAGGTGGCATTGACCAAGAGAATACGTTTCTTGCCATCGACTTCAACCACCACGGGCTCTTCGTCAGCAGAAATGTCGACTTGGCCATTTACTGCTTCATCCGGGAAAATAAAGTCTTGAACTAATTGACCGCTGGACAGGGTGGACTGGCCATCGGCTGGAACAGGCACGGCGGAAGCAAGGGTAGCCGAAGCGACGACGGACAAAGCGACAGTAGAGAGTCTCATTTTTTTAGGTAGTGAGTGTGGAAGTTATCGGATAACTGATGATAAGAGAGGCGAATAGAGAGCATTCTCATGGGTTTATATATGCTGAGATCAAGGGCACGGCTCCCATGTAGCCCGCCTTGTGGTGTTCAATACACCTTGGAGCTCCATCGTTTGGTGTTTTACACTCTCCTATAGAGTTACACTTGGTGTAGTAGTGGATCCTTTCGCACCCAATTGAGGAAATTTTTTTGTGTGAGTGAGTTCAGCACAGGCTGCAAGGGCTAAAAAATATCGTGCATAAATACATCGATGCGATTGAGATGCAATCACTTTAGCCTAGTTTGGGCTGCAAAGAAAGCTTTGCGGCACCTTCTAAACGAATGCCCAAGGTACAGGCTTGTAGTGTGCGAGGCGTAGGCGAAGGTGTGGGCATCTGCACGGGCAGCACTTGCCACACACAGGATGACAAATCAGAGTGGAGAATCTACAAGTGGTCAATCGCTACATTCTTCTCTCATATGTGGTTTATTAATCACTTATAAAACAGCCTTGATCTGTTCCTCCAACTTGTCGGCGGATTGCAAGGCTTGGACATCGGAGTTACCTCCAATGTGCTTACCTCCGATAAAGACGTTTGGAACGGTTCTTTGACCAGTCAATTCTTCCAAAGCATCTTGGAGTTCGGCACCGTCAGCAAGGGTGTCCAATTCGATGATGTAGGCGTCCTTGGTGATCAGACCGATGGTGTTCTTTGCCTTGGCGCAGTATGGACAGTAAGTCTGAAGTTAGTACGCGGGTTCTGCCATTGGTGGGCTCGATTACTTACCTTCGAAGCAATGAAGACGGGCTTGGAGTCAATCAATTCTTGGATCTTCTTAGTCGCTTGTGAAACCATTTTGTAGTGTAATCTGGTAGGTGGAGATTAGAGTTGGCAGGTAGGTTCCTTTTATAGGCTGTGCGCGCGCCGGCGAAAGTGGTCTCGCCACGCGAATATGTCAGCAATCAGAAATTAACATAATCAGCCACGGCTGCACGAGGTATATTAAGCATGTCGTACGTATCTATATAGCTTAGAGCTTAACTTGGTCATTCTGGGCGCCCGGGAGAGTCTCGTGGTTGAAAAGCTCGATTTCGTATCCATCTGGGTCTCTGAAGAATCCGATCTCTTCCGGTTCCAGAACACCCCACTTCTTGAGCCATGCGTTTGGGCCCATGGCCGCGTCGATTTTTGGGACAATGACAGAGGGGTCGCTAACACTCACACAGATATGGCCGTAGCCTACGGTGGCGCCGTGTTCGGTGGTGTTACCGTTGTGGTAGCCCTTGAACTCTGGGTCGGACTCGGTTCCGTGGTTGTGGGTCAACTCAAGAATACCCAGGCGTGCTGCCAATTGCTCGTGGGTAAGACTGTTCTCTTTGACGCTGGGATCTGCGTCAAAACCCAAGAAATAGAGGGTGAACTTGGCGTCGGGAAACTCTCTGGTTTGCAACAATTTGAAGCCCAAGACGTTTTTGTAGAAGTCCAAAGAGACCTTTGGATCCTTGACACGCACCATGGTGTGGTTAAATCTGTAGGAAGCCTGGCTGGTTTTGCCGTCCTCCTTGTTGATGCCGTTTTCGATCAACTCGATCCAGTATCCATCGGGGTCCAATGCAAACGCGATATCCTTTTGCCTGCCGTCAGACAACTTCTTTTTGAACTCAACACCATCGGCCAACAACTTGGATTCGGAAGCACTGATGTTGTCCACAGATATACAGATGTGGCCAAACCCTCTGAACTCGCCCTCATTACCGTTGTTGGCCTTGAACGAGGGGTCGGATTCGGTGCCATGATCGTGTTTCAATTCGAGCAATCCTTCTTGGCCGGACCAGTTTCTGTCACCAAATGCATTGGGGTCGCCGTCCAAGCCAAGGAGGTACAAAGTGGCATCATCTTCGTTGACCTTGACGGTTTTACGGTGGGTGAACCCAAAGTGTTTTTTGTAGAACTCAAGGGAGACCTTGGGGTCTTTGACACGAAGACACGTGTGGTTAAGGACTGGTGATTGTGACATGGCGTAACGACGAATTGGTTGGTTCTAAATACGGGCAAATGTACGTAGGGGGCAGAACATCTTCGTGGGAAGTAGCTCTTATATACCCATTTCGGATTGATATGGAGGCTCCGCTGAGAAATCACACGTGACTATGATGACAAATTCGGCCGGGCCCTGAGCAACTCTCCGAGACCGTTGCTATCTATCGATCAAAGAATATCTTGTAGTTTGTGCCACTATGTACCACTATGAACTTCTCTGTCTACTGTGTACCATGTCCGGTGCCTGTCTACTGCTCTGTCTACTGCTCTGTCTACTGCTCTGTCTACTGCTCTGTCTACTGCTCTGTCTACTGCTCTGCCCACTGTGCTGGTTTGTGTTGTCTACCTTGTTCGTTGTGTTTTACCAGTCTCTAGAGTGAGCACAAAATTTTTCTAAGCATTTCTGGTCTACTGGCCTACTTGTCTACGATATCTGTAGATTATCCTGCACTGCTACTACATGTCTAGAAACGTGGTGTCCTCGTTGCGCCGGTTTTGCACTCGCTCAAGAGTACTCTCGGCCCATGTTTCTAACAATCGTAAAACCCTACTAGACATCCACAACTCGTACCGGGCCAAAAAACCCATATCCATGGTCACTGCCCATGACTTTCTCACCGGTCGAATGGTGGATAGGGCCCAGGTCGATATAGCATTGGTGGGAGACTCGCTTGCGATGACCACCCTCGGGTACGACGACACCAACCAAATCTCCCTCGAAGAGTTTATCTACCACGTAAAGTCGGTTACCCGCTCCAACAAAAGCTCCTTCATAATCGCCGACTTGCCCTTTGGCACTTTTGAGCGCCTGGTGGATCAGGCGGTCGAAACATGTACAAGACTCATCAAAGAAGGCGGGGCACAGGCCATCAAGATCGAAGGTGGCAACCTCGAAACCATTCCTACGATTGAAAAGTTGGTCTCCATAGGGATCCCCATCATGGGCCACGCGGGGTTGACCCCACAAAAGCACAACACTCTAGGGGGGTTCAAGCTACAGGGAAATACACCCGAAAATGCCCTTCGGATCTATCAAGAATGTCGCAATTTGCAAAAAGCAGGAGTTTTCTCGATTCTTGTGGAATGCGTTCCCAACAAGCTAGCCGAGTACATCACCGCCAACCTCGATATTCCCACCATAGGCATCGGAGCAGGGCCCCATGTGTCGGGACAAGTGCTTGTAATCGCCGATATGTTGGGGATGTGTGATCCTTCCACTACCCACATGCCCAAATTCGTCAAAAAATACGATAATTTCTTTGAAAGAGGCGTGGCGGGTATCGGCACCTATATAAAAGACTTGGAGTCGGGCCAGTTTCCGTTGGCCGATGAGCATGGCTACAAGATCAAAAGAGAAGTGCTCGAGGGGTTCAAGCAAAAGGCCTCCGAAATAAAATAAATGCGCTCCAAGAAGCATAGGTTTGTAGTATAGGTAAAAGGCTTTAATAGTAATAACTCCAGTAGTACTGTTGTTAGTAGTGATTTTCTTATTTTCTTGTTATATCTTACATGAAATTAATTTACGGTGCGAAGCGATAAGAACGAAAATCAAAGAGACTGACCATGACGGTTGAAGTCACCAGCAATGAAAACCCCAACGTGCTTAGAGTGTTCATAGTCAGACATGGACAGACAGACTACAACAGCAAAAAGATATTGCAGGGCCATTTGGACATCGATATCAATGAAGCGGGCCGTTCTCAGGCGACGCTGGTGGGCAACGCTCTTGCCGGAATCCACTTCGACGACATGGTATCGTCGGATCTTACGAGGTGCCGCAACACCGTGAGCGAAATCCTGAGGTTGCAGCCACGCAGCGGCGTGCGGTATACATCGAATTTACGAGAGCGGTTCATGGGCCAGGCCGAGGGCATGTACTTGAAAGATGCGTTGGCGCAGTACGGCGACGGGTTCCGTGAGTTTGGCGAAAAACGCGATGCATTCAAGGCGCGGGTGGTTGCCGAGTGGCGCCGGATCCTCGCTGAGAACCAGAACAGCACCAACGTGCTTCTTTGCACCCACGGCGGTCTCATCACCATGTGGGCCAACCACTTGTACAACGAGGAGAAATTCAACAGTCACGTGAGCAGCGATAAGCTCAAGGTGCCGTTCAACACGTCGGTGACGGTGATAGACGTGGACAAACGCAATGCTGCCGATAGCGTGATTGTGGCCTTTGGCAACACAGACCACTTGGGTGGACAATTCGAGGTCAAGGAGCAGTTGTTGCGGTGATACAGATAGAATCGATAGAGCTAGAATGTAAAAACTTACAGTTTCCGTCAGTGAATGATGACAGTGTAGAAAGAACTCGTATGGAAACATCACGCATTTGTGTTGCTACATCCAAGCACTGCGCTGCAGGAAACCCATTCTCTGAAAATGGACCCCTGTAGTGCCGTGCTGATACATGACAGCGGGACCCGGAGCGGTCCACTAGTTCGGGCAAGATAAATAGTATTATTCTCTAAAACGAATGGCTTGGCCTAGCGTAACTGAATGAGCGGCACCTACCAGGAGGACTTACTTGAAGGAGCCCTCAGGGGGGTCGCTGCTTGCCTGCAGGACCCACTGGGTGTCACTAGTACAGTGAACCACCAAAGCTACCAGAGTAGTACAATACTCGATGTACTCCTGTGCACCATGGTGCATTTACAGTAAGTGATGCCACGGTCAGTTTTTCATTGTTGTAGCAACTATTAGCATAACGGTGGCCATAATCATGGTCGCATGCTTTGTTGCAGTGTATGCGTCATAGTATAAACCATCTCTCTGGCGTAAAACTTGGGTGTCAACCTCACCATAGGATGGTGGGGTAGTCTCGGACACGTATGGCGTGAAAGTGCTAGGTCGTGAAGCAGCTCTGTTTCTGGCCCATCCTACATTCAAAATTGCACCGATTGACTGCTCGTTAAAGAGAGCACTGCCTTGGAGATCGTCCTCGAGTACAATATTGTCGCTAAATGCATAGCTTGCATTGTGGCTATGGCCGACGTAACAGTCAATCAACACCCGGTCTTCGCCACTTTCATCTATTAACCTGGTTTCGTACGGTTGTAGTATCAATTGACCCGACGCAATGGTGTAATTGTAGCGGTGATTGCCGGAGTTAATGCAGGCTACAAACTCTTCAATTTCGGGCCTTGACAAGAACTCAAGAGCTAGCGTGCACCCGAGTAGGTGTGATATAAGGGCGAGGTACATTGCTGAGTTGATTAATATAATTTACATTTTCATCACAGCAAAGCCCCGCCCGAACACCTCAGGGTGACAGCGTACACGGCTAGGCTCTTCAAACTGCACCTGATGCTCGCACCCAAAATTAAGTAGTAGAAATATATAATTTAAATGTTCAACTTTTAATTTTACTTCACTCATCAGGAACAGATTAGCTGAATAGGGGAAAGTAGTGCTAGTATGCAAAGCCTTGGACTACGCGGTCTAACTTTGTTCTACAATTAACCTCACTTTTCAAAAATAGTCGCTCAATTCTCTTCTAAATAACGAAAGTAAGTAGCTTAGCTGGCTGTGTGAAGAGTATCAAACCTAGCATAGAGGTCGTGCCCGATTTTAGTGAAAATGGCTTGTGAACAAGACAATCACAGGGTCATATTATTCACTTCATATTAGATGTTAAACGTCCGGCGTGTCGAGTATGTGTAAGTGTCTACTGGAATTGACCATTCCAGGAATACGTAGTCCTCAGCTGACATGCTGAGCGTGAGTTGGGCGACACTACAACACGTCTTTGTTGGCCTCCTGTGCAACTATGGTGTGGCCATATATTTGACACCAACGTCTGACTACCGTCTGTATTTTCAAGTAAAATACTTGCATACGCACTGAAAAAGTTGTAGCATTGGTTAGTACAGCAATGGTTAAGATCGTTATCCTCACATTCTGAGTCTGTGGCGGGGTATGCATTATAGTTTGAACCACCACAATCCCTTTGGTGTAAATCCGAGACACTACTTTGTTGAGCAGCTCTGTTTCTGGCCCATCCTATGTTCAAAATTGTATCGATTGACTGCTCGTTGAATAGAGAACTTTCTTGGAGATCATCCTCAGGAACAACATTGTCGCTAAATGCATAGCTTGCATTGTGGTTTTGACCAACGTAACACTCAATCAATACCCGGTCTTCGCCACTTTCATCTATTAACCTAGTCTCGTATGGCTGCAAAATCAACTGGCCACCGTATGGGATAGTGTAATTGTAGCGGTGATCGCCCGAGTTAACGCAGGCAACGAATTGTTCAATTTCGGGCCTCGATAAAAACTCAAGTGCGAGCGTGCACCCGAGTAGCTGCAAAAATAAAAGGACGGTGTGCATTGTAGAATAACTGGTAATTCCTCTTGAGTTTGATTGAGCTAATGTTTACAAGAGATGAACCACTATTTATATTCGCCCCGACAAGGGGTAACTAGTCTGGTACAAGGTGAGCTCCGCGAGCCGGAATATCAAGCCATTCGTCACATACCCAGGGTACCACGGGTACCATTAAAGTACCCTTTAATAGACATGAAAGATTGCTTTATCCCCTCAACTTTCATGTCAAAAAAGTTCGCAGTCGATATCCGAAACCTTCTCTGCATTTTGTAACCGCAAAATCTAAAAAATAAGCATATCATGCATGGGCACTACCCGATTTAGACTGAAAAGAATAAAGATATTGCGAAAATTCTTTCTGGCAGTAGTTATAGGAGCAGCAACAATTGGATGGTCCCCCCGTCTTTGTCATTTGCTTCAAAGGAAGATCAGACCGTGCTCAAAATTAAAGGGGCACTTTTCCGCATGGATCAGTAAATTTATGTAATTTTGCAATCTTTGGGAACTTTTTTTTGGGCATGCAAGACCCCATACGTACGTGATCGATTGATGTATACATAATTGAGTGCAGCTCATCTTGTAGTCTTCTTATCTCTTGTTACTTCCAGGCAAAATAACGCAAAGTCAATATGATCAGATTTGGCTGCACAAGCTTTTTTGCAGCTAAGCAGTCCAATTCGAAACGTAATTCAATTTGAGGCACTGATGCAACCCTGGAAGTACTAGTCGAGAGTCTTTGTCGGAAGGCTCTAGAACAAAACGTGGCGGTCCCGGTTATTATAGTATTGATTAAATAAAAATGCTTGGCCAGCACCTTTTAGCTATTTTTACCTCTCATTTCTTTTCGAGGCATCTCTATATTTGTAATTCCGTTCACGGCTATTTCTTAATGTAAGCGCTATTTCCACTGGACTTGCAAAACACACCAAAAGAGCACGAGACGTTGGTCCCCGATTTCCAACATTTTTCTTATCAAATTAATCTATTGACTAACTGGTTATTGTTCCTCTTGATACAGTAGATTGATATATGGGTTGTGATAAATGCTCAATGACAAAGCGCTTGTAACGTACCTATGATCGGGCAATCCAGTACTTCCCAACTACTTGAAGAGCCGCTCAACTAGGATACAACGGTAAAGCAACAACCAGTGGCTAAGTTATATGATGTCACTCTCCCACATGGTCGAAGCACTGACAGATAGCATGGCTACTTTCGAAATTGTTGGCATTTATTTGAAAACAACCGATACGGGCCAGAGTATACTTACTTTCCAAGGGCACTCCAATATGTTTTATTTCATAAGCACATCACTTCATGTGTTTAATCAGAACCTTCATCAGGTACCTATTTGGAGGTGTTGATGATGCTAAAACTGATACGAGGCTTGATTATCTAGTTCTGTGGAAAGCAGATTAGGTATAAATGCTTATCAGCGTTAACTGCTCGATCATAGTGAGGCAATTGGCTTCGTACTGACTCGGGCTAATCGTACTCGGTTCGTCCCAAGCTGTCGTAGATGCTATCAAAGAAAGCTACTATGTTGAAGGGCCGCATCCTTAGAACGAAGATTGCCCACAACCAGGTAGAAATATCTCTACACTCTGCTCTGGCGACAATCTAAGCGCAACACTGTTCGATGCTTGAGTTTCGTAGCAGAAGGAGACGTAACGGGCGTGACGAATCTAAACGTGATGCTTCTCTATGTTATAGCTCTGGTTTTTAAGACTATAACGAGTACCTACCTCTGGTGATATTGTCGTTTACGATATGAAGAAACAACATTAGTGTGGGCCAGGCAAACATACAACTGATTGGGATTTCTCCAATTTTCAATAAGCGAGAATACATTGGTCTGATCAACTGATCAAAACCTAATTGATTCATATATAGGCCAAGTAGTCTGGTGAAATTCTACGACTACTAAACTTGCTGCCTAAACTTGTCAACGATCGTCAAGATCCTGATGGTGCTCGCATTTTGGGTGCAAAATTTAAAATGAAAAAATATATGCACGTCGAATATGTCAAAAATGGCCTCAGTAGGTAATTAATATTCGTTAGGTGTTATAACTGAAAGGCATCTCTGTTGCAATCAAGAAACTATTTCGGAAGTGTATAGCTTTATGTGAGCCATTAACGTATTCCACGTTGCGTTGTCCCGTATTGAACCAAAGAAAGGTAGTCTGTCGTCCAGTGCACATCATGCTCCCTGCATGATTGATATGGATCTAATTTGAAAATTTCCAACGCCAATGCTCAATCGAATGTGAAGCATATACACAGTAAAATCCACCAGGGCACTGAATCGAGTTATGCTCTGTAATCGACACTCTCAGTATTTGTTCTTTTTCAAATCAATGGTCCCCTTTACTGGCTGAAGTTACTCTTTGTTCTCCAGTTATAGCCTTCGTCGCATTTTCGTGATAACCTTGCTTCGCTCCCAGCGCCTGTCACCCATCGCCCTTTATAGCAACCACTGCCATTGTCCACGAGCCACGTGAACGACACTAACTGGGTGCTCTTGTTTTGTATTGAAACATTGACATATACAAGTTAAGCTGATTAAGTGAAGCACTCTGGCACCAATCTCAAAAATAATCCTTGGACAATGGAAGATTCGCCAAATACTAAACAACACTATCGCAGCGGCCAATTGGTTCTGCACGCCCATCAGCTAAGGTCTGCTATGTGAAACTACATGTCTACAACAACTAGAGTCGAGTCTCCATCACTTGTCTTCGCGCTCTACAACTTGATGATGAAAATTGAGCCGCGCGCGCATTTTTATTCACCAATCGAACCTTTACTTCACGTCCACACAATGATGCGTATTACTAGTAGGTGGACGGGCTCATCGCTTGTCTGTGGAGCTCGGATCAAGCCACTTGGGGCCAGTTTGAGCCATAGTCGCCCCTTCACTTCTGACTACTCCCACTTGGGCGATGCCCTCTCCACTGACGGATCAATCGAAACCGTAGACTTGGTTTATGACAAACACTCACCCCAAAAAGAGTCTTCCAAATCACCGTTGATCATATTGCATGGCCTTTTTGGCTCGAAAGCCAACACCAGGACCGTTGCCAAGCAATTGGCGTCCCGTCTTGACCGCGATGTCTTCTGTCTAGACTTGCGTAACTTTGGCCAGTCACCCCACCACCGTAGACTAGACTACCCAGCGTTGGCAGCCGACGTGGAGAAGTTCATAAGCCAGTCTGATTTTGTGTCCAAACCGATTTTGGTTGGCCACTCGATGGGTGCAAAAACCGTGATGGCCCTTGCCTTGCGCCAACCGGACATGCCTAAAATGATCATATCTGTGGATAATGCACCAGTGGATTTGAGTGGGCGTGCCGACTCGTCGTCGTCGTTCAGCAAGTACGTGAACCAGTTGCGCTTGTCGCTAGAAAAGTACCATTACACCAATATCAAAGACGTCGATGCTCAGTTGGCCAAGGTCGAACCATCGTTGACAGTGAGACAGTTTTTGATGACTAACCTCAAACGAGGCAGGAAAGACGAGCCTGTGACTTCGAAAATCCCCTTGGCTATCATCGGTGATGCCATAGTCGGTGGAAGAA
Organism: Suhomyces prunicola; assembly: GCA_030568655.1. Taxonomy (NCBI): domain Eukaryota; kingdom Fungi; phylum Ascomycota; class Pichiomycetes; order Serinales; family Debaryomycetaceae; genus Suhomyces; species Suhomyces prunicola. Next base: position 343,645 of record JAJMGJ010000011.1, read on the forward strand.
TAGCCAGTTGGCCGTTTGACCTGAACCATAGCCGGTGGTCCCGGGGCCCGGCGTTGTTCATTCGAGGCACCGAGTCCAATTACGTTCCGGACGACATAATTCCTGAAATAGGCAAGTACTTTCCGGACTTTGAGGTTAGAGATATCAAGTCGGGGCACTGGGTCATCAGTGAGCAGCCTGAGAAGTTTATCGAAACCGTCGTGGAGTTTATAGAGAGAAAGGAGGATGAATAGAGATTATTGATGGAACAAAACAACTTGACTATCATTAAAAGTTCAAACACTTCAATAAGGTCTACTCTATTCTCTACAGTTGGACAATTGCATATTTTGAGTTGGTGCATGTAGTTATAAATCGCTAACCTTGACACGGCCATTCGAAACAAAGTCGTCGTACACATCGAATCTTCTTTGGTAGTGAATAGGAATACTTTCTCTGGTCTTAGGCAACAACTCGTTGTCCAATTCAGCATACAAAATCTCCTCGCCTTCGCCAGCTTCAGCAATGATGTTTCCAAGAGGATCAGCTACCAACGAGTGGCCGTATGCTTGATATCCACCACCTTCAACGTTCCGGGCAGGACTGCAAAGAACAGTGAACATCTCGTTATCTACAGCTCTGGATCTGGCTAGCAAGTGCCAGTGTAAGGGGCCGGTGGTGGTGTTGAAGGCGCCAGGATAGAACATGGCAAACGCGTTGTGGGGGTTTCTGGAGGCAACCTGGGCCAATTCGGGGAATCTGATGTCGTAACAGATGCCCAACCCTGCATTGCCAAAGTCGCCTAGCTTGAATACGGTAGCTTTATCCCCTCCTGTCAAAGTAACCAGCTCTTTGAAGGTGATACCATTGGGAATGTCGATGTCAAACAAGTGTACTTTACGATGCTTGGCAATAATCTCGCCTTGAGGAGAGAAGGTCAACGAAGTGTTGAAGATTTTGTCATTTTCAGGGTCTTTTTCAGGAATGGAGCCTCCCACTATAAAGATGCCGTGCTTCTTGGCCAATTCCGCCAACAATCCTGTGGTTTCGCCACTGGGGATGAGCTCAGCGTAGTGTCTGAACTGGTCCACCGCATAAGGCGAGTTGAAACACTCGGGCAACATCACCAAATCCAACTTTCCGATCTTGGATCCCGTCACCGCATCATTGATAATGTTGGTTACCTTGGTGAGGTTGGCGGCCTTGTCGGCGCCGGACTTCAACTGTATGAGAGCGACTTTCAACGACTTGCTCAATGGGCTCTTCAATACGGGTGCAGACATGGTTGCAGTAATAGTAGATTAGAATTCTACACTTGTTAGTCTAATCTGATTTGATTATCAGCCGCAGTGAGGCTACGTCACGTGCGCGGTTCTTTATTTACATGGAGATGCAATGTGTTCTATAGCAATATACAAGAGGCATATCGTGTCGTGTGTCAGGGACTATCAGGTCTATCAGGTCTATCAGGTCGCGGTATCCCCGTCTGTGGCGTTTTCCATGTCGAGTTTGGGCTCGCTGGGGTGTGCTGTCTTTGCGTTTCTTCTTTTTGCACCCAATTGAATCACGAAAAATACGGCCGAGATAACTATGCCTAGCCCGGCAAAACCCGTTCCCATATACATGGCCACTCTATACCCGTGCACCGTGGTGGCCATGGAGGGATCCATGTCCTTGGTAACGTAGTACTCTACTGTACCGGCGAATCCCAAGCCAATTGATATAGAATAATTGACAAATGTCGACACGAGCGAGCCTGCGATACCCTGCTGGGACTTGGGAAGTGCCTGCATCAACAAAATACACCCGGCAGGAAACGACATGTCCATACCAAGCGGCAGTACCAAGAGACTGACAAACTTCTGGGCCCAAAAGGTTTGGCCCACGGGTCTTGTGGCCTGCAAAATGCTGCCTATGAAGAAAAATGTCATGGCTCCCACCATTACAAGTGAAGAAGGGAACTTGGAAAGTAGTACTGCCGACGAGATAGCCGCAAAGTAGCCCATGGGCGCTGACGGGATAATCTTCACTGCAGACAAGACGGCAGTATCGCGGTCGACCACCAAAGACCATCTGAAGAGGTAGAAGAGCCATACTCCGAAACACGCCCATCCGGCTGATATACACCCAAGCACAAAGACCGTATCGCCCTTAAGCACTTCGGGAGGAACCAATGGGTCCTTGACTCGTCTCTCTACAATCAAAAATGCTCCCAAGGAGAGGAACCCCACTATTAACAAAACGTAGACGTACGGGTTGTCCCAGCCTACATTGGGGCCCTGGTTGAAGGCAAAGTTGATGAGAACCAAGCCAGTCACGCCTGTAGCTGCGCCGAGATAGTCAAACGTCCCTGTAGATATGTGGCCGATGTTTTGTGGAATGACAAAGTACGCAATGACGGCTGCGCCCGTAGCCACCATAGCACCAAGCCAAAACGACCAGGGCCACCATGCCAAGTCCGCGAGCATACCCGAAAACAACGCGCCCACAACGCTTCCGGCGGGCGCGATGGCTCCAAATAGAGCCATGATGATGTCCCTCTTCATGGTTGGAGGATAGTACGATCCGATCAATGCTTGGGTATTGGGCATGATGATGGCAGGTCCGATACCCTGTATGGCTCTCATGGTCAGAAAAAAGACCTGGTTGTCGAGATATGCTCCGAATCCGGTCACAAGCGACCATACGGCGTACCACAAGTAGCCAATAAGGTACATGTTTTTATACCCGAAAAGGTCCCCCAAACGCCCCGAGACCAATATGAACGTACCAACCGTAAGCGAAAATGAAGCCGAAAGCCACGAGATCGCCCCGTTTTGGCCTTCGATCCCAAACGTTTCAGCTATATCGTTTGACGTGTTCATGGTCTGCGCGACCGACGCCTGTGTCATCAACTGCGAGAGCGACATGAGCGCTATGAAGAGCAACTCTCGCCCTAGTGAAATATCCAGCGGACCGGGTATAGGTGGTGAGCTTGTGGTGACATCTGAGCGGGTGTCGTCCATGTCTGACTTGAGAACTTCTGCTGGTTCTGTACTCGACGAAATGACGGTTGGGTCCATTTGAGTTAGATGTCTTTACAATTCAACACGAGTGGCCTACAAAACCAAGATATACTGTCTGTTTGTCTCATCACTTAGTCTCAAAAATATTACTAAAAATTTAGTAAACCTTTGTTTTTTAAGATCGATGTCGCACGCAACGGTGCTCGGAACGTATCCGAGCTTGGGCTCGGTGGTGTCTAGATTGACGTCTGTCAGCGCCGAGACATGTATTACGAGATGATAAGAAACTTTGTAGCAAATGCACTCTTCTGCTTCGAATCGTCACGAACAAACCGGATTCACTACCCGAGCACCATGCTTGATTCGTAAGTACAAGAAAATGGCACCTCGCGTGCGCACAAATTACAGCATGAGGCCTTCAACGTCATGTTCCCGTAGCCAAGAAGTGGGTAATAACATGGCAGATGCCAGTCCCTTATGCACCTTGCATAAGCCATTGCCCTGGGTGTTTGCACCATGTCACACCTTGGATATTGTAGATACGACAGATCTACTCAAACTGTTAGATTGCTTGAGACTCCCGTATTGTCACCTGGCAAAGTAGGGTAAATGGACTACGTAGTGCTCATACTTCAAGCAGAGGTTGGAAATTTACGAAATATGTTGAGAAACGTTTCAGGAACTAAACTGACTGTTCTGTCCATCTGGCAGTCAAGACACACACACACACACATGGCTATCTAGGTTTTGTTGAGTAATCTAATGTGCTAAACTCCTCCCAACTTGATTTGTTTGGTTTCTCTTTATAAATATATAAATATATGATGATATCCGGCGCCCGGAGATATTATTCTATTGTGTCTCAATATTTCGTCGTCTCCTTCAACCACTTCAAATGAGGCAAAAACACTTCGGTGCATCTTTTGCGGTTGATCTCGTCGTTTTCTCGAACATACTGCAAGTATTTACCCATGTACTCCGCCTTTGTCACGCCTGCTCCGTCAATAGCCTTGCCGTCGGAATCGTAATACTCGGCACACAAGCCTTGGGTGAAAAACTGGAATAGTCTCAAGTCAAAGTCGTAGCCGACATTCGCGTTAACTCCTTCGTACATACGCAAATGTTTCTCGTTTTTGTATGCAAGCTCTCGGTTGTTGTATAACCATTCAGGATAGTACTTTGGATACGATGCATGCATGAATATAATGTCGATATCGTCGTCGGAGATTTCTCCGGTGGCCCACTTTTGCGACTGAATTGGATCGTAGTGGCCCAACGCCTTGGATTTGAACTGCTTGTCCTCCTCGGAGTGGTACCCGACCCACTTGAACTGCCTGAGGGTTTGGAACCACGGCTCTTTGAGCGCGTGGGCAGCTGCAATAAAGGTTTCTTTGTCACCTTCGCCTGCAGATCCCTGAGTTAAGATAGGATAGTAGTAGTTGGGCCCAAATACGTTGTAGTAGAGGCATAAGAGCAATGTTTTGAGGTGCGAAGTACGGTTGACCATCAACATACCTGTCTCAGAAGTGGGGTCGGGAAGCGTTCCTTCGAAAGTATGGTACCAAGTGTCCTTGAAGGTATACTGCGACAAAGGCTTAGGTTCCAGAAGCCCACTGGCCTTCAGCTGGTGCTTGTCGTACTTGTTGTACAGCACCTTGTTTTCCTTGACAGGTATACGGGCAATGTCATAGAACTTGGGGTTTGCCGTGCGTGCCCACGAATCGGGCCAGAGAATCAATTTCTTCTCCTTGAACAACGCTGATTCAAACAAGTAGTCGATGTTCTTGGTCGGGAAGTTGTCGGAGTCTACATACAAGACATTTTCGAACTTGGAGCTGATGATGGCTAGCATTTTATACTGATAACCACCGATATCGAACCTGTCGTTTAGGTTTTGGGCCAAAGTTTCGTCAAATAGGTTGCATCTTGCATTCAAACTGGGCAATATCTTTTCGCAAAAGTCTTTTTCGTACTCCTTGGACGAAGCCAAGAACAATTCGATGGGCAATGTCGAGCCGGTGGTTCGGATTTGCTTGATCACGAGGTACGACAACCAACTATACTTGTCCCCACCTACCAACACGTACCCAGAAGAGCCTTGGTAAGTGCTCCATTCGGGATCGGATGGAAGAATATTGCCAAACGTCGCCACGCCGTAGTTTTCAATGAGCTTGTTAATATGCCCGTCTACGTATCTGGTATGCGAATCTTTCATCTGGTCGAAAGTGGTGTCTGGAATATCCAACACATTCTCCAAGTACTCTTTTGAAAACAAAAACTCTTCGTTGTCGGACGATAACTCTCTCGCCTTTTCATTCTTGTACTTGCCTTTGATGGACGGCGAGTCAATCTTGAAATCCTCGAGTCCATTGAAAAATGCAGTGTAATCTCTTATGGAAGCAAGCACTTTCTGGTCTCCCGTGGCTGTTTTTTGTCCTTGAATGTTGTCGTCAACAGGAGGACTCTTGAGCGGCTTGCTGGCGCCAGATCCATTGTTGGAAGTGGCCACTGTGGGGGTGGTACCGCCATAACCGGAGGTGAAAAAATGCACTATCAAAACGGCTAGTATGATACCTACTACCACCCTGAGCTTGTCGCGCTTGAGAAGTCTTACAACACTCATGGTCTGGCAGCGTGTTGGTATGAATGGACTCTTGTATTTAGGGTGAAAAGCGATACGCGAGATCCGGGTTCCCGTCACGTGATGGACGGCGGTTTATATTTAGACTCACATCCTACTCCCACAGCAGACTCAAGACACCCGGGCCACGACCTGCTCTAGGCTAGTTGGTTGGTTAAAGCGGATGTGGGTTCGTTACTCTGCAATTTTGGAAACAGATCACTAGACCTGGGCCGCAACCATCGCTGCATAGTCTATAACGTGACGCTATTGTTGCCAGTTCTTATGTCCGTCGCTACTAATTTTTCGCTCCCACTAATCTCTCGCTAGCTACTACGCTGCATTCTCGCTACCTCTCCACACTTCTCCACCTCTACCTCTCTCTTTGTGCCTTGTTACTAATCCCCACAACCTCTACATAACCATCACTTTATTACCTGGTCGCTCTTCGGTCTACTTCTTAGTCTATTTTATCATTTTTCAGTCTACTTTTTAGTCTAATCTCCAGTCGATTTTTTGGTTTCATTTAGTGCACCTCAAGCATGCTAAGGAAAGTACCCAGGAGAATGGCACACACAGGCAAACTATGGAGTGTTCCAAAACGCACATCGTTCACAGAGGTTCTTGAGCCAGATAACCGCATCAAAACCAAAGAAATTGCCGCTGCAAACGCCGACAACATCACCCACAAACCCCGGAACTTGCTTCTGGGCAGCTTCTCGTGGACCCTTCCAGAGGCCAGAAAGGAGTACAGATACTTGACATCAAGTGCTCGTGCGCTCGAGGACCTCGGTTTGGATGCTCTGCAGGTCTCAGACCCCCAGTATCGTCGCATAGTCAGCGGCGAGGTGTACCAAGATGACTTTGCTCAGCAAGGCTTGCCTTTTCCGTACGCTCAGGCGTACGCCGGCTGGCAGTTTGGGCAGTTTGCAGGCCAATTGGGCGATGGAAGAGTCACCAATTTGTTCGAGATCGACAAACCAGCACTGCTGGGCTCATTGGCCAATCGTCCGGTGTACGAAGTCCAGCTCAAGGGCTCGGGCATGACCCCGTATTCGCGGTTTGCTGATGGGAAGGCGGTGTTGAGGTCCTCCATCCGAGAGTACATCATCTCAGAACACTTGAACGCTATCGGGATCCCGTCTACAAGAGCATTGGCCTTGACCTTTTTGCCTCAGACGCTAGCCAGAAGAAGCAGGCCCGAAAAATGTGCCATTGTCACCCGGTTTGCTGAGCTGTGGATCCGTTTGGGAAGCTTTGATTTGTACCGGTGGCGCGGCGATCGGGGCGGAATTCGAAGCTTAGTCGACTATGTGATCAAAGAGTTGTTCACCATCGACGGCAACAGGTTTCTGAACTGGGAATCGTTGTCAGACGTGAAAAAGAAGGCTTTATTAGAAGGCACCGACGAGAGTATTGGGCAGTTGAGCGACTACGATAAGTTCTATTACGAAACCATCATTCGTAATGCCTCCACAACTGCAATGTGGCAGGGCTACGGCTTTTTGAACGGTGTTTTGAACACAGACAACACCTCTATCCTAGGTCTTTCCATGGACTTTGGTCCGTTTTCGATCATGGACAAGTACGATCCCAACTATACTCCAAACTCAGAGGACCACGAACGTCGATACGGGTACCAGAACACACCCACGGCCATCTGGTGGAACTTGACTCGTTTGGGTGAAGATTTGGCCGAGCTTATTGGCGGGGCCCGTTTTCTCAATGACGAGAAATTCAATAGGGGCGAGATTGACCAGGCGTGGGAAGACGAGATCATCACCAGAGCCACCAAAATCATCGAGGTGGGGGGTGAGATCTACCAATATGCCTTTACTAAGAAGTATGTTGAGACATTTCTCAACCGACTCGGCTTGTCGCACAAGTTGATTGACGTAGAGAACCCCGATATAATCAACGTTGAGCTCATAGCACCGTTGTTAAGCATGCTTCGTCGGGTCCAATGTGACTACAACAAGTTTTTCTTGCTTTTGCAAGATTCGGACGTCAATGGTGCATTCGAGGCCATAGCCGAGTCTGTGCTCGAACACGTAGACACCGAAGATCCTGGTCGGATCCATACCAAGAAAGAATTGGTCGAGGCAATCACAAGCTGGCTTGAGATTTATAAATCGTACGTTGATAAATCTGCCACGGCCGATCCACAGCACTCTCGTGAAGCCAGCCGCAGTTATAACCCGCTCTTCTTGCCTAGAAACTGGATTTTGGATCAGGTTATACAATTTACCGAAGACTCCAACGGCGACGACTTGTCATACTTGAAGAAGTTGGAAAAGATGAGTTTCTACCCTTACGATCGCAGCAAATGGGGTGACGACTTGAAAGAGTTGGAAGAGCAGTGGGTCTTGCAGGGTGACAAGGGTGAGGACTACGCGATGTTGCAATGCAGCTGTTCAAGTTAAAGTCCACACTCTAGCTGTTAATTAACTCGCACACCAACTATTGCATCATGATCAACTATTAAAATTCTCGAGCAGCTAACATGTGAGATCTTAACCGGACCAATACCAGATGACCAAGAATAAACGTCGTCTCTATATATTCAAATTAACTCTACACCTCACCTATTGCTCCTTTTGGCACCAACTATTCCGCCTCTAAGTTTGATATTTCGAGGTGTAACTATGTAGTATTGGTGAAGCTTTATTGAGGGTGAAAATATGTAAAACGAATCAACGAAAACGAATCATCGGCTACGAAATCCTGATGTCAAGTATCCTTTCTCAACGTTTGCGATTTCTACAATTCATAGTGAGATTACTGCTAATGAGTCATATTTATTCAGTTGTAGCTAGAAATTTTACACTTAGGACTTAAAGGCAGATTTGGCGTCGTTGTATCCGCTGTGGAAAGCTTCCTTGGCCTTTTCCTGGACTTGTGAATCCAACTTTGAAATCTTTTGGTCCAATTCGTGGTTACCAGTGGAGAAACCGGACAAGCCGTGGGATCCAGAGTGACCGTGCGAGCCGGAATGATCGTGAGATCCAGTGTGGCTGTAGTTTCCGGTTTGGTCATGGGAACCAGTGGACGAATATCCTTGGCCAGATTGTCCCGAAGAATGTCCTTGGCTGGTTTGACCGGAGTGACCATGTTGAGAAGCACCGTATCCAGCAGCACCTCCTAAACCGGCACCGGCAGCGGCACCACCAGCAGCACTACCGTAACCTGATTGACCAGAAGATCCATAAGAGTCTTTGCCAGAGGAGCCATAGGTGTCTTTACCAGAAGAGCCATAGGAGTCCTTACCGGTGGAGGAGCCATAAGCATCCTTTCCAGAAGAGCCATATGAGTCTTTACCAGAGGTTGAGGAGCCATAAGTATCCTTTCCAGAAGAGCCATATGAGTCTTTACCAGTAGTTGAGGAGCCATATGAGTCCTTTCCAGAAGAGCCATATGAGTCTTTGCCGGTGGAGGAGCCATAGGCATCCTTTCCAGAAGAGCCATAGGCATCCTTTCCAGAAGAGCCATATGAGTCTTTACCAGTAGTTGAAGAACCATATGAGTCCTTGCCGGTGCCGTAAGATGAGTCTTTGCCGTAGTCATCGGACTTGGAAGAGCCATAAGCTCCGGCACCTGCAGCACCCGCACCTGCGGCACCGACACCTGCAGCACCTGCGCCTGCGCCTGCACCCGAGCCTGCGCCGGAACCTGCACCAGAACCGTGAGTGCCTGCAGCACCTTGGCTGCCGCCACCATACTTGGAGCCAATTCCCCCTTCGGTACCAGACAAGTTGTCACGGCCTACGTATTGGCCACCTTGTTTGTCCAAATCGTTAGCCTTCTTGATGGCATCTTCCTTGGAGATCTTTCCGTCTTTGAATTGCTTCTGGATTTCGCTGTGAGCATTGTCCTTGCCAATGGCTTGACCGGCCTTTTTGTCGACCTCGTCGAAGTCGTTCTTACCACCTCCGAGTTTACTTTGAATTTTGTCTGCGAGTCCCATTATTGTTGATATAGTACTTATGATGTTGTGAAGAAAATTTGGGGCTTTCTGGTGTTTATATATTCTTGGCTTGCCTCGATCGACCCTTGCTGTCTTCAGATTGTTCTACTCAGCCATCCCCTCTATTGGCGTATTGGTTGCTAATTTCCTCGATATAAGTGTGGTTTGCCCGGGGCACCAAACCAGTAAAATGCGACGTCATAGAACACTCAAATCCTTCTGTGCGCATTACCGCCACACTCACTGTGCCACGACTTCCTAATGCAGACAGGTACCTGGCCAACTGCTTGCTACTGTCGGTCATCGCGCATACCGAAATTTGCACCCATGAAATTTAGAGGTCCTGTCGGTTGCGGTCATCGAGCCACAATCAATGGCATCACAGTTGCTGTTGGTAAACCATGCCTAGGACCAACTCGTGATAAGTCAGCCGTGGACCATGTGGGGTTCTCGAGCAACCTTACGTCACATACTGTCATCACGCGGAAGCAAACAATAGCGAATGCTTGGTGCTCAATCTACAGAATACTGGGTGTGTTATCATGCCATTTGGGGCCGGGCCTTCATCGTTTGACGATGGTAACTGGGACTTTAATAAATACATACTTGTTGTTGGTCAATGCAATCTGGAGCCTTATCTGGTAAAATCGCACCATGAAGCACGATTGGAAGTTGGGAACGAGACAGAACTCGTCAAAGTCATTATTGTTGGTAACCGGGTCACCCTTGACCCTGCTCGAGTTCAAATTCACCTTGACTGTTAGTTTTTTCTTGTAATCATTGGTACTTTCGTCGTGCACCCAAGGAATAGTGGAGTACATTTTCCCGTTCTTCAGATCGTGCCAGTTGGGGGAGCCTGGCTGCTGGAAACGTACGTCGGTAATATCGAGGTTCATTACTTTCTCTTTTAGTTTACGTATACTCTGGAGATCATCCACCAATCGCTTTTCCAACCCAAAATTCCCGGGGCCCAACTGGTCAATTAACTGTGAGAGTTCCTTTCCGGCTTTGTTTATCGGCTCAATCATGTTGTTGGTAAAGGTGTCCTTGTCAAAGAAGCTGTTTCCTGCATTGTGGGTGCCGTCACGGTTGAAAATAAGATCATGGCAAAACTCAATGGCTATGGGGCGGTGTTCGGAACGAAGATTTGTCACCACAAACTCGGCGTCGATGTATTTGATGTCCACCGGGCTCTTGTTTGCGCCGCTCCCGCCGCGAGGTGGATGGAACGTGAACTCCAACGGAATATCGAAGCACCGGGCCTCGATCTGTTCGGGCGTAACCTCCACGTTTCGGAATTTGCGGGGTGGAATGTAGTCCAATACATACTCTGTTTGGGGGCTCGAGAGCTTGAGGGTCCCCAAAGGTTTCTGGTGTCCCGTAAAACTTCGCCGGAACAATATGGTGAAGATCTCATAGTTGCAAGCCTTGGGCACGGCGGCACCTCCCTTGACTTCGGAACAACTGCTGATCTGGCGGTACGTTTGTTTGTCCTTTGCTAGTTGCAACTCGTCTCGAGCAATCTCGTGTGCGTTCTGAGCTCGCTCGAGGTCGTTTTCCTGTATAGACTTGAGGAGTTGGCGGCCCAACTGCACTTTTTCGTTGATTCGGTTGAACAAGTTCTCGTGCAAGAGTTTGTTCTCCACCTTCTTCACGCGCGCGTCTTGCGCACTCAATATCTTTGTTCGCTGGAGTAGCCTCACGTAGTTGGATGCTTCTTTGAGAATGATATATTCGTCACCTTTGGAGTTGACCAATCTGATATCATTGGGGTCAAACGTGTCGGGGCTCACGTTGTACTTGGACCTGCGACCAATAAATCGGGCCATTACCCCGTACGTGATAGCAGAGTCGTTCATAGACAAGTCTCTGACCTCCTTGGCTCCGACATCGGTTCGGCACCCACCGAGCGACGGCGGCATCTGCACATGGCTAGAGAGGTTGTGATCGTTGCACACCGAGTCGAGCAATAGCGAGGGAATCTTGAAGGTAAAAAACCGCTTGTACTTGCGCCCTGGCGCGATCATTCGTGCGGATCCGAACGCCAAGTGCGCGCCATCGGTGGGGTCGACCAACATCGGGCATGTGTAAATATCGGCGTTTTCGCTCACAAGACGGTTGATGTGGCCGTCGTTCCACGACGCACTGAAGTCAAACATCTCCAAAAATTTGTGCAACGTAACCGCACGCTTGTCGTTTGCGTCTTGTTTGTTGTACACCATAAACGTTCCTTCGAAAAGTAGGTATAGCATTTCAAACGGAATCGGCTTGTCGCTGGTGTTGCAAATGTTTACGTACCCGTAGATGTAGTCGCCTTCCTTATACTCGTACAACAGCGGGTCTATAAACTCGGGGCGCTCGCCAAGCCTGCCCACAGACTTGGTGAAATGGAGCGACAACTTGACGGAATCCGAGACCTCGTTGCCTGTATCGGTCAAGTTCTTAAGTTTGCCTACATTATCAAGAATGGTTTCCTGCCATGTGGTGGTGGTTTCATCGGCAAGAATCTCGGAGCGGCTGTCGCCAGAAGATGCGGGTTGCAGCTCACGCACGCCATAGACGGAAGTAGACAAGGTGTGGGACGCGGAATTGTCGGGGTGATGGTTGAAGGACAAGGTCAGGATCTCCGAGGGGGCCAAATCGGTCGAGTCGTGGCGCGAAAACTCGTAGTTGGGTGGCATGACATCGTGGTCGTCATGGTCGGGCACATTGAGCGTACGGTTCACGGTGTTTGTGAACATAAAGTACGAGGGAAGAATGGACCAGACGGGGTCCTCGGTCGTGTCCTCGCGTGGGGCCGACGGGTCTGTTTCTTGAAAGCCCATGCTGATAACGAGGTCTCAACTACAGACTAAGCGCCCGTGCTACTATTTATATTCACTATATGAGTCATGAACTATCTCTTATCTACTACCATCTGAGCCGCGCGTAGTACCCCAATAATTGGAATATTCAAGAAGGAATTGAAAGTCGCTCGGTAGTCCCGATTAGGTTGGTGTACGATGAGGACGTGCCGGAGCCCGCTAAACAAACGGTTAAAGGCTCCGATCCGGCTAACGGGCCTACTGAGGGGCGCAAGTCCAAAAATAGGGCTATGCAAACATGGAATGACGAGTCTGGAGCGGTCTGGGTTATGGTGGATGGGAGTCTACCCCCTCTAGCCGCATCTAAGGGGGCTTGCGAGCTTCAGGGTGCCAACTCACCATGTCTTGGCGGCCAATAACAGATAGCCACTAGTCCGAATATTACTAATCCCCAAAGTTGTCCCCTGCAGTCCGATGTGTTTGTATTCCTTGTTTCCTGCCCATTATTTTTTCGCACGGAATTTTGCAGTCGCTGTCTCCGGCCTTTCAGAAACTCGATTTGCGAAACGCAATTCGCTCAAGTAGGTGGTTGTGGGTGTCTCTACACATGTCTTGTTGCCGCGTGGAGTTTCTGGTTATTGGCAGTCAACCTTTATGCCGACAAATCATTCTGCCAGTTTCCCCACTTCTGATAAGTTGGTCAGATGCGCAACCGTTGCGAAAGTGGCTAAAAAATAAAAATACGAACTACACGATTGTCTTCTGACTCAAGCATTCAAATCAGACTACAACGTTTTTTGGTCTATTACCTTGCCAGTTGTATAATTGAATTTCCCTTTTGAACGAGTTTTCAAAGGATCATTCTCGAAAAGTGATACATCATCCAATTTTCGCCGTATATACCTAGCCAAACTACGAAAAAGCGCATGAATTACACAGAAATATGATGAAAGATGATTGTTCAATTTGCGCTTTTGTTTCGTTTCTCCAAACCTCATCAATTGCGACAACTTGTTCTTTATCGCGCACTCTAGTACAAATTATTACTCTTACGCTATAAAACACTTCTTCGACATGAGTCATTTCTATCATTAAATTCTCTAATTATCTATCTTCCAAACTTCTTAAGTTCGCAGTATCTTAAAAATGGATACACTAAACCGCTAAATCCCATGCAAAGCCACATGGCAATATCACCACCTTCTTCGCCTCCAATTCTTCTGGCCACAGGACCTACCCAATAGGTTTGCGCCATGCCTACAGCGGCACCAGTGGCCCCGATAACAAAAGAAGTGGACGCAGCCAACCCTCGAGTGAGTTTATCGTAATCGTTCCAGATTTTGAAGTTGTAATGTTGTTTCCGAGGGGTGTAAAGATGAATTGATTTGGGTTTAGGTGAGGACGAGCTGCTGACTGGCTCGCCAAACTCGTCTTCTTGGGTTGCAGTACCGAATTCCTTGGTATATAAATGAATGAATCTGTCAGTTCTGAATATAAGGTTCTCTTCCAATAACATGATAAAGTACATCAGAATCCAGTAACCAACCATAGGCAAGAAATTGCCCAAAATTGTAGCAAATTTGTTACGCCCGGCAATGGCACAGGCAAAATAGAAGGCAGTCAAGACAAATGCCCATATCCAACGCGGCACCTTGGCAAACCCTCTTCCTGCCAATTGGACGCCAAACGCTGCTGAATAAGTGTTTAGAATGTTGTTGGAAATAAGCGAAAGGAATATCAAAATCAACAAGAACTTGCCTCCACCTCCCCACGGCTTGAAGGCTTCGTTTAAAAGGCCACCCATACCATAGTCTTCGTAAGCGGCACCCCAAGGCTTGTAGTTAAGTGCCACATTACCGATTAACAACCCAATCACGCCTACAAATGTGGTGGGGATCCAGATTCCAAAGAAAGTGAGGCAGTAAATGTGCAAGTCGCCCGAGTTTTCAGGGAACAAAATGTAGTAATCTGATGCAATGGAGCCCCAAGTTGAAGTGATAGAGTAGCACAACGAAAAGAACGATAACCAGCTTCCTTTGATAGCTATGGGGTCCGTGATGGCATCGTCAAAGTTGAGGTGGCCGAATTTCTGCGATGCTACCACATAAAGGAGCAAAAACGCAAGATTCACAGGCAAACTGAGATACGCCTCCACCCTTATAAGCTGTTTGATACCACCAATAGTCACGCTGAGTGACAAAAGCGCAATAATGACAATTCCCCAACTTATGGAGATTTTGCCATTGCTCATACTTGCCAATATCTGGCCTCCTACAACACTGTTGACAATCGACCATCCCATAACACCGATAATACTGACCAAAGCTACGAGCTTCACAAACCACCAGCCAAACAAGAACCGGGCACTAACCATCTGTCTACAACCCGATCTTGGACCCATCATAGCACAGTATGCAGCGATTCCACAGCCCAAAGTCTCACCTACTAAACCTGCAATCAAAGTGTTTTTCAATCCCAATCCAAATACCAACGGTCCCAAGTAGAACGACGACATCGAACTCAACCCTCCGCATGCCGACAACCAAAGGCCGGTTACCGACACAAGTTGACGAAGCTTGTTAGTTGACCGTTCGTAAGGCTCTATTCTTTCTATACCTCTTGTTTCGACCCCCAAAGCGTCTAGTTTTTTGGACGCATGAGCGATATAATCCCAAATTCCCCACTGCGATTTGGGTTTGGCAGCACCCGCTTCTTGGGAGCCGCTAACGTTAGTGGAGACGTCGTTGACATCATAGTCAGCGACGTTGGTACTATACCCCTTGGGTGTATCCATGTTGGCTTCCGCTTCCTTCGAACCCCCCATAATTTGTGGTTTCAGTTTGGTTGTAAATAAGAGTGAGTCAATTTAACTTTAATTTATCACCATAGGAGGCTCAAAAGCTAGAGCGGCCGCACGTGCAAAGAAAAAGAAGTTCCCCACGCAGAGCGGCTAACACACCGAATCAATGCGGTTAGCAATGCGGCAATCGGAGTCGAAGAGCCTGTGCTGAAAAATTATGAGCAGAGTCAATCAATAAAAAACAAAATCTTAAAAAGAAAGCCCGATGCGGGGGTCGAACCCGCAACCTTTTGATGTCCTAGATAAGAGTCAAACGCTCTACCGATTGAGCTAACCAGGCGTTCTTGTTGTAAGCAATTTTCCCTGATGTTTTATAATAGAATTACCCGATTGCAACCTTTTGTGAGTGTGCCATACTATACGAAATATGCTAGCGCTGCATAACCAAAGAATCGTACGCTAGTTTAATCGATTTACTTCATCTGTCATGTCTGGTTACTGCATCATAACGTTCTCCAGGTTAATTGATTGAACTCCAAGATTGAGCCCGGTAGAGAGTCAGCCTTTGGTTTATATTTCACAATACGAGTAGTAGTTCATTCGAAGTCTTTGTATTCGCACGAGAATATGCAATTTGGGCATGGGATGCTCGGCAACAGCTTCCATACGCGCATAATATTTTTTCTCAATGCGAGGGGCCATCAACCGAGGAAAGTTGTCAAGAGGGCATGGATTGATTCGAGTGTGGTAAATGATCATCTTGGACAATGTAGAATCCTCGACCCTGAATTCAATTACAAACAATGTGAACATATTTCTTCCGCTTGTGGAAGTTTCGCTAGGTTAATTTGGGAGAGAGCCTCCAGCATAGGGTCTAATATCTTGCATAGACAATCAACTCATATGTGACTTTTGTAATAACACATTTTACTATTGTTCTCGCTAACCGGTGCGTTCCAATCGGTGCAGCACTAAATCATAACTGAGCATATTCTCAAGCTTACGGTGAAAAGTTCAGTGCCTGTAACGAAAAAGTGCTGTTACGTAAGACCAATCTTGTCAGATCTCCACTTCTGATCCGTTGGACTCGTTCTTACAAACTACTTGCAATCTCGCATATAATGTTCAAATCAACCTTTTTATCGAATTCGCAGTGCCAAATAGCTCGGTAATTGTAAATGCCTAATGTATGGTCTTGAAAGATTGTATTTTTCGAAACAACAATTATCTACGTTTGTAGCTCTGGTCAAATCTAGATTTTCATTCAAAACCATCTGACACCAAAATATGCAGGAGAGAAGTAACTGTTGTATATGCTGATTGCCATTGAGGGGCCAAGGCATCCCTTTTTGAATTATAGTAGCAAACCTGTAGGGCAAGTGACGTATACTAAGGCATTGACTTTGGGTATCTGCTGGAAAAACTAAGTTATTTGATTGCTTCCTCTCGAATCAACGAAAAGACCATGCTCATCATACCTTCACTGCTGCATTGCCGCATAGGTGTGGTCCCAAATCAGGAGGTATAATTGCTGCCAGGCCGCCCAATTCCAACTGCACTTACATAGCTTTATTGTTTCTTGCATATTCGAACCACTTTATTATTCGCAGTACAATAACCTGCAAAATTATGCGAAGTACATCCTTGCACCCTACCCCCTCAAGCCCCGGTGGAAGAAGATCTAAAAAAAATTAAGGATCTATTGTTTACCGATACAGCATCTCGCGGACCATTTTGCAATCGGATTTCGAATATGGGGTCAACCTTAGAACCAATCTACATTGCTGCTCCCTGAAGCAGCCTAACATCAATTCGAACATACATGATCTTACGAACAGCAGCATGGAAATCCTTTCCAATTCTTGGCCACTTCACAAATCAGTTGATCAGGGCTATCAAGAATCTATCCAGGGAGGTATCAAACACAATTCAAACTCAAAAAATAACTTTCAAAAATACAAATTACAAAGAATCTTGGCTGTGTCGTATTTTGACAAACAGGGGGATCAAATAAATTATGCCCCACACTCGACACCACATGTCTCGCTTCTGCCTGCTTTCGGCAAATGTAAACCCACATGGGGCTGTATACCCGATGTGTGTGGTTTTTCTGTATAGCCCGCCTCACCTAGTATGGAAAATCATAACAGGTGACGAGGGCCAACTAGGCATCTACGGTAATCAGAGAAAACTATAATTGACCGCACATACCAAATGTCTGAAAAAAGAAAAGAAAACAAATCCCTAACTATGGTTAGTATGAAGTCCTAAAATATGGAAAGGCGCCAATCAGATATTTTGTTATTTTCATATAGATCAAGTAATGTAGATAAGTATATGGTTTTAATCATCATTTTGCTCTGTAATTCACTTACTAGTTATTGTACCAGATAACTCTTGGTAAAAGATCAGTGTGCATCTCATCACACAATTATTTATACGGTCAGCGGAAGTCCGGGTAACATCGGGGCGTATTTTCAGTCCGGGTAACCAGACGCGTTGGAGTCGTAATGTAAACCAGGTTTACTTTGGAGACTACCGTATTGTGCCATGGGGTGCATCATGCACTGCCAAAAAATAAAAAAGAAAGTGCCGATTTTTCACTGATAACATCCCTTCGCGAAACGAAAGGAGTTCCTATTTTCCACATATAAAGAGTCCAGTGGTCCCTTCAATATCTTTCCATACCAGACAAACAGCATCATTTCTAATTCACCCCCTATTGTTACAGGTCCTAAACACTCCACTCCACTCCAGCGTGACATCTGATACTCTTCTATTGGCGATGCTTTCAACTGTGAGTGTAAACTATTCGGCAGGTAGCTTGAGTTTGTTACCAGTATTATATCGCATAGAACAAATGTTGACAAGTGCTTCGATAGGACTCTTGTCGCTTATCGCGTTGCCTATAATATTCATGTTCTTGGTGGATCTTGTCGGTTACCTTTGCTTACGAACGTACAAAGTGGCCGCGTGCGCCCACTAGTTCTGTCATACGTTATCAATATTGCTGTATTACTGGTTAGTGCAGCAAATATTATACATTATTTATTATTTGTTTAGTTTATTTTTCATCTTCGGACTTCGATACACCTATACAGGGGACTTTTCCCAATACACAACACATTGGATTGATCATCGTAAGACTATATCGGATATTTCTATATGACCACTAGGGTGGTGCCCTTGCTGGTTGATTTGGTGGATCGCGAATGATCCGCACATTCTGTTGCGAGGCTTCCAACGGGGCTTTTAAGCCCCCTTTAATCGCGCTTCTCTCTTTAGCCCCGTGGTATTGGGTGAAGCACAATTCTGCGCAGTTTTCGAGAAGATCTAAATCAGTAAATGCGCGAGCGCTAGAATCAACTGTCAACCGCACCCCCCCCTTTCTTTTCGTGTCTCACTGTTGCTGGCAATTAATCAGAGATAAGCCACACATTTGTATAGATAGCTGGCTTGTTTTGTGAAGCTAAATATATATGAGGTCATTGATGAAACATGCCAATTCCACTGTTGTTGACAATCAGAAATGCGTGGTAATAATAATCTAGTAATACCTTTTCAAAAATAGCTCCCTAAACCTTTAAAAATATCTGTTAATAATTGAATGCCTGTAAAAGTGAAAAAATAGACTCCGTCAACCTAATAAAAAATAATTGTAGTCTTGCCATACTCGCAGTCTCAAGCACATTATCTCTAGATAAAAAGATACCTTAGACTTGGTTTCATAATAGATTGCTTATCTAAAAGATGCGAATCATCAATTGTTTTGTTTACGAAAGTGCTCAGCCCATTTGTCTTACTTGTGTATTCTATTGTTGTAGGCTTGCTTCATCTCTTCGGTATCAAACTCAATATCAATATCGCTATCGCTAGAATAGCCAAACTCTTCGTCTTCGTCAACTATTCGGCTTTTTCGGTCTCGCAGACTTATACTGTTCACTTGTATTGGTCCTCCGTTAATCTCCCTCAGATTAACTTTATCTTTGTAACTTTGGAGGTTTTTGGTATTGTCTTGCCATTTCTGTACTTTGGACCTTTTGTCTTCTCTGGACGATTCAAGGGTGCGATTCTTGGCCTTTTCACTACTCAAAGCATATAATTCTTTTACTCTGTCCAATTTATCCTTCTGTTTGGTGGGACTCTCGTTTGCATTCATATGATAGTGCACTGTGGGATCAAACCCTATTTTACTAAGCATACTATTGGGAAGTCCGCGATTCTTTACTTCCAACACTTTATTAGGCAACTCTTTTTTCTTATTTTCCTTTATCAAATTAAGGTTCTTGAATGTAGTATTATTGGAAAGTCGCAACAATTTGTCTTCCAACGTTTTATTTGCCTTAGCATCCGCTAACTTACGGCGCTTTTCTACATGATTAAGCATCATTTTGGGATCGTGGTACTTATCTGGATTCTTGAACAACTCGCTTTGTCTCAGATATACCGTCGTATCTTCATTATACGACTTTTCCGGCCTCATAAACCCGTTAATCGATTTACCATTAGATCCTCCGCCTAAAAATACCGACTGTTTGTTCTTCTGGGGCGATTTCATGTGAACACTGCCGTTTAATTCCATCCGCTTGTTCAGAGTAGACTTGAACTTGAGATCAAGGTGGAACTCACAGAGCTCTGTTTTTCTTTTATTGATGATTTCGTCACACCGGCGGCCATTGCTTCTCTTCACATAGGTACAAGTAGCGTAGTCTTTAGCAGACCCTACCTCTAATATAGAATTTATACCGTTATCGTCAAGTTTTAGAGTAAACCCAGATTTGGTACTAGCATTCGGCCCGAGATCAAACTGGTACTTATTGACAGCAGGATTCAAAACTAGGACTATATCACCAAGCCTGAGCTTCCAGTACTGTTGAAATGCCTTGCCGAATAGCATAAGCTCTACGGTTTGTCGAAAGTCACCAATGGTGATTTTGATGTACTTATTGCCGTCTTTTCCGGTTTTTGGATTGGATTTCTTGATGGCGATTCCTACCAAGCACCAGTTATTGTACATTGGTTCCTGGTAGTTGTTTGTTCTGTTAATTTTGGCATACATTTTGTCGAGTTTGAGCAATTTCATGTGCGGATCAGCTGCTTTGATGATTTCTTGAAGATTGGCTTGAGAAATGTATCTTTTGCGCAAATACTGGCCTGAAAACGGTTCTATTTCGTCACTGGTTGCAGCAATATCTTGGGGTTTGTGTTCTGAGATGCCTGGAAACTCAAATACTCGCTTGGAATAATCGATTTTTTGGTACTTCAAAGCATCGTTTTTGTAGTTTGTTTCATATAGTTTGCTGATGAAGCTCGACGCGTGTTTATTCACTTGGTCGGGTTGTGGATTGACTATACTTTGAATCTCTTCATCGCTGTGTACCTCTTCTAGTTCTGCATTTCTCTTTTGCTTTTGTTTGATTTTCTCGTACTTTAGTTCGAATTCTTTCACGAGATCTTTTACTTCGTCGCCTGAATCTTCTGTGAGCTGATCATCCCTTTCCTTGTCGTCATACCTTGGATCCTCCATCTCTGTCGTTCAGTCTCTTTCCATACGCGTTAAGAGTAGAGGTGGGGAAATGTACTGCATACAAGAAATTTCTTCAGCTTTACTTTCTATCCAGAACATCCTAACAATCTAGCGAAAAATTGAAGGATGGCAGTAAGAACGGGTTAGAATGTAGCTACAAAGTGGGGAAATGACTGGTGAGATCTGAATTGAGTTTGTTACATTTTTGCTTCTTTTTGTAAAAAAGTCTCACTCGAGTGACTCTTGAGGAATCTTTCGTATTTCAATGAAGATATGCTAGTAACTTAACTGAAATAGTATATCGTCAGTCAATTAAGACATGCTATTGTGTTTTTACTTACATGGGATGCTAGGATCAACTAGAAAAGCCTACTATTATTCGTAATACATTGTCTTCTAGGCTGTCGTTCTTTGCAGCCATTATTTCGCCTGCGCACTACCCATACTATTCAACTCGCTTTTCATTTCAACTCAACCTCCAAAACACTATGACTAGAGGGCGGAGCAAAACGATAATAGAAAAGATTGCACTGGATATTCCTGCTTACCAGGAAGAGAAGTTCGATCTAGGTACAAAAGCTTCTCAGAATGGACAAAAAGACACGGCCAATTGTCCCAGATCAACCAGTCTAACACGGCCAAAAACGTACCCAGACCTGCTAGTTTCCGGGGCAAAAGACCAACTACTTGCTCCACTTACACCGGATGAAACACAAACCCTCTGGTCACAATACATAGACTCGATAGACTTCGATTGTCTTCTAGATCCCCAACAGATCGAGCTTATCAACCAATTGGATGTCGATGAGGTGTACACTTTCCAGCAGATCTGCGCAGCAAATAAAGCACAAGTCCAGCAGTATATTGAAGAAACCGAGTCAATACTTGAATCCGTCAACTCTTTGACCTTGAAATACGACCAGATCGCCTCCGGGACCTCGGATTTCGACCGCGAGTCGAGCGATTTACTTGCCAAACAGACCAGTTATACCCACAAATACCAGCAGATCAACGAATATCTCAAGCATTTCGAGAACTTGGACCTGATAACTCGCAACTTATCACGATCAGGATTCAATTTGCTTAATCAAAGAAGAGATTTCTTCAAAAGAAGCATTTTGCACCAGTTGGATGAGTCAATTGCGTTTTTTGATGAACATCCAAACTTCAAGGATATAGAGCTGTACCAGAGTAGGTTCAGGCAGTGCATGACACGTGCATTGACATTGGTTAAAGGCTATTTGATCAGTGAAATCAAGCTGTTATCGGATAGTATTAATAGTAAATTGAAGAAAAATGGGGCTGAAACCAGCATTCTGATTGAATTACTTGTCTATAACGAATTTACAAATTACCTTAGTGCAAACAAGGCCAATTTTAACGACCTTGTGATGGATATACTCTCGCGTATTCCCGGTCATAAAGAATACCAGGGCCTTTTAAACGAAGTATTGACCCATTATTACCAAATAAGACTTGATCTTTTACACGAATACTTTGCCAAAAGCACTTATTTACAAGGCCTTATGCCTGGCGCCTCCAAAGATTTCGTTCAGTCCTGTCAGGATCAAATATCCTACTACAAAAAGATCGTAGAGAGAGAGTATAGCTTATTCCAGAGCTTATTCACCCCAATGGCAGGCCAAGCACATTCACAATTTATTGAAGAACAGTTTTATCAATTCTGTGGCAATTTGCTTGAGCCTTTTTACGACTGTGTACGCCATATGACGTTAAAAGAGACCAATATAGGCAGTTTATGCCAGCTCACTACCCTTTTACAGAAGTACTATGAGTTTGAGGACGAAAATGATTTTAGTGATGCAAACAGTATGGCCAGTGGTCGTAAACTAGAAGGAGCCATCAACTTTGGCCATTTATTTGAGCCTGTTTTGCATGACGTACAATCAAGATTGATCTTTAGAATTCAGTATTATGTGGATGAAAAGTTGATGAAGTATGTTCCACGTCCAGAGGACTTAGAGTTGGGCCAGAGAAAGAGATCCCGGACCAAACTGACCTCAATACCCCAAGAACAAACAAAACAAGAACAAACTGAAAATTCTAATAAACTGGACGACCCAGCTTCTTCCCTAGACGAATTTTATGCAGACAATTACTTTCCTGAAGTGTATCTCCCTCTAGGAAAGGCATTGACTTTACTATCCAACATTTATGAGCTCATCAATTCGGTGGTCTTTGACGATTTGGCTCATTATATTGTCCATTCATGCATTAGGCTCCTAAAAGGCGAGTTCTACAAACTCTCGCTTACTCATCTTGGTGTTGTAGATACCAAACTCCATTACCTCAAGAATTTGATAATATTGAAAAGTCAGCTAAACAACTTCGACATCCAGTATATTAGAACTGATTATACTATTGATTTCACCAGTGGAATCAGTGAGGTGATTCAAATTCTAAGAAATGGCGACTTTTCGTTCCGTGAAAACGGTATTATTGATCTTGTAAAAAAGTCTGCCCCAAAGATAATTAACAATATGATTGACGCCAATTACGAGATCGAAACTGAGTTGAATAATGCCGTAAACGACTTTATAAAGGAGTGTTCCAATTCTATCTGTGAGCCAATTTTGATAAACGATGTTTCGACTTTAACCAACCCACTTTCTCGAAGCGTTCGTTTCAAAGCCAATCTTTCCTTGAAAATTCCTAGCACATATAAGCAAATCAAGACGTTTCTCAGTGACGAAAAGGTTGTACAGTTTTTGATGGATAACTTGAGTAGTTTGGTTTTGAGCAGATATGAAATGTTCTACAAGTTTTTGATGGACAATTTAGACAAAATAGATGGAAAGGTGAGGGAAGAGCAGGTGAATGAGATTACTGAAGTTGAAGGAGTGTATGGATCGTTGAACGACTTGGTATTGAGTTTGTACGAAAAAGAAGAAGTGGCATTTGATGAAAGTATCTTGGATGAAGAGACATAATCACAAGACATTCCAAAGAACTTTATTTATACACCTCAGTCCTCATCATCGAAATTCGGTGAAAAGTATCAATGAGCAGCAAAAGCCTCACTGAATGTTAGTTGAAATTTCAATTCAGCAACTGCATGTCTACTCTATGTAGCTTTAGCCAACCAAAATGCACAATGATCAACGATCAATACCTAATGGAATACCAGCTGTCACCATGGTATCGATTTTTTGAATCCTTTAGTAAATTCAAACCTATTTGAGCTTTATATTGGATATTACCTGGAATAGACTTTTGGTTTAGTATTCAGTCAGATTTTCGGCTCTACCTATGTCAATGAAAGTCTATTGCTGAAGTACCAAATATAAGTCCAATCTGCGCTTTTTAATCTAATATTTGTGCATCAAGTGTACATCGCTAATATAATTGGCCTGATTGATAATTCCATTCCCTCAAACTCAATGCTTCCATTGTCAATCTCTGTGATATCTATAGTCATAGGTAATATCGAGCAGTTCTGATTGCTTAGTTACTAAATAGCATCTTCTTCAAATGGATTATAAATGTTTTTAGACAATAGTTTGTTCAACTCGCTCTTGACAATTTTCACTTGGTCCTGCTTAATGAGAAGATGAGTATCATCCAACTCTTCCAAGACAATGCCGGGTGTTTTTGAGTCGATTTGAAGTATAAGTGCGCGTACAGACGGATCGCATTGCACCAAAACACCCTTGGAAGCGGTCAACATAGTGGAGGGATAACGAGTTAGCCTTAGCCAGCCAAATCTTTTGCATAGTAGTATAGTCACGTGGCAGAGATCTTCGCCTGTTCACGTGCTTAGTCACGCCGCTTATCTACCAAAAGTTGCCTATCATTCAAGTTGTCGTCAAACAAGCATGCCTGGCGAGAACGATGCAGACGAAAACGGTCCTGAATCTTCTAACAGACATGACCAATCCACTGGTGCAGCTGAAAAGGAAGCTGTACCCCAAAATTCATCCCAATTGAGTCCCCGGAGACCTCCTTCCATCGCTTCAGAGACTTTAGTTGGTGGCAGTGAAGACCAATCTTCATCAGAATCAGAGGACGAGGAAGAAGACGAGCCTCCTAGGCTTAAGTACACACGTATTTCACAGCTTCCACCCACTTTTTTCACCAAAGATCCCGTTTCTACGTGTGCTTTCCACGAGTCCTACTTCATCTTCGCCACTCATTCCGGCACAATTCACATCACCACGCCTAACTTTGAGCGGATAAGAACCTTCAAAGCACATAGAGCGCTGGTACTTTCGGTTTACTGCGACGACACGTATTTTGCCAGCGGTTCTATGGACGGAACCGTCGTTGTAGGCTCGATCAGGAACGAAAAAGACATAACTGCTCACGATTTTCACCGCCCCATACATGCAGTGGTGCTAGACAAGAACTATAGCAAGACCGGAGGGTTTGTCTACGGAGGAATGAGCGGAAAGGTCGTTTATTCGAGCAAATCAGGCTGGTTGGGCAAGAGACAGGAAACAGTATTGGACCAAGGTAACGGCCCAATAGTGTCAATACAGCTTGTAGACGACTTGTTATTCTGGATGAACGACAATGGCATTACAATATGTCAGCTCAGTGCCCGAAAAATAGTTAAAAAGATCGAAAGACCTGCCGAGTCGCCCCGTTCCGACCTCTACTGGCCCCGTGTGACGTTCCCAGAAACAAATAGGATACTCATAGCATGGGGAAATCATATCTGGTCGCTCAAAGTGAGTATTTCGGCAAATGGTGGGAGTGGTGACGACAATTCGAGCCAAGGAGGAGCCTTTTCCATCCTTCCTTCGAGCGCGAGTATGTCGTTTCGGGGGCCCTCTATTTATGCCCACGAGACTAAAGTTGTAGAAATAGAGCATATCTACAAGGTGGATAGCTTGATAAGCGGGATATCAAGCTTTAAAGACGACTTGTGGATGATATTAACCTATGAGCCACCTACTGAAAATACCTCGCTGGACCGCCCACGCCAAATATTCAATAATCCTGAGCTTAAAATCATAAACTCGGCAAACGGAGAGGTCGAGTTTGAAGAGGAGGTCGGCTTGCGTGATGTACAGGGCCTTGGGCTCAACGACTATACTCTTGGCACGTCACACATAGCAGGCCAAGTTCCTCTGTACTTTATAGTCAGTGCCAAAGACGGCGTGTTGGTGCAAGAATACCAAGTAGGGGACCGTTTGAACTGGTACTTGGACCACGAAAAGTATTACGAGACGTGGTCCATTAGTTTGCACTTGGTCAGTAGAAACAAACGGCTCGGTTTTGGGGTTCAATACCTCGATGGGCTAGTCAAAAACGAGGAATGGGACAAAGCAGGCCAGTTTCTAGCCCAATTGTTGGTTGTGAAAGAGCTGGATCTTGCTGCCGAAGCCGATTCCAAGAGCACAGTACGCTCTGAAGCAGAGACTTCGCTCGAGCAGGCGGTGTATGTCGAAGAGGTGGTCAAGCAGTGGAACACATGGGGGGAAATATTCGTCAAAAGCAACCACATACCCGAACTTACGGCCGTAATACCGACAAATTCTACCCTAAACTTACAGAAAAGCATCTACAATCAAATTCTCGAGTACTGGATCGACACTGATGTGGCCAAGTTTATTGAGCTTATTGCCAGCTGGGACCACGAAGTCTATGATATCAAAAAGGTTCAGTCGATAATTGAGCCCAAATTGGAAGAATCCGACAATCGTGAGCTTCGCCGGTGCTTGTGCCAGCTCTACGTAAAATCCCTAGAGCCAGCTAAAGCCGTAAAGCACCTCATAACATTGAAGGACCACAACATCATGTCGTTTTTGTCTGAGCACCATATTCTCAAGGACTACAAGAACCAATGGGCAGAGATCATTTCGCTTAGGTTTCTGGACAATGAGTTTGAAACCTTGCCTATTGATACCCTCAGTCAAAAAGTAGACGATATTGTAGACACATTGGTGAGCCATCGTTTCGAGATACCACCCCACGAAGTGATCGAAGTGTTTGACTCGGCGTTGGGGTTCAAGTTCCTCAACTACTTGTATCTTGAAAAGATCGAGGATCCTTCAATACTGAGTGATGAGAGAATAAAACTCTACAGTCAGTATAACCGTAGCAAGCTCTTACGGTTCTTGGCACGGTACGATGACGACAAGCCTGGCAGTGGGTACAATATCGACAGTGCCATTGCGATATGTCGAGAAAACGACTTTATTGAGGAGTTGGTGTATTTGCTAGGCAAGATAGGTGAGAGCAAACAGGCTTTGGAGTTGATTATCGACAGGATGGATAACCCCGAAATGGCCATCAAGTTTGCCAAAACCCAAAACGACGGGGACTTGTGGGGTGTTTTAATTGAATACTCCATGAAGAAACCGAAATTTGTCAGAGCTCTCATTGAAGATAGCGACGAGCAGTCTCACCAGTTCTACGATCCAGTTCAAATCCTCCAGAAAATGGACCCCAGCATCAAAGTGCCAGGTTTGAGTGGCTCCATCATCAAGTTTACCCATAAAAACGATCTCAACTTGCTCATCAACCAAGGAATATTGAGAATCGTGTATAAGCAGGCCCAGGAGGTGAGTGAGAGGTTCAGGCAAGAGAAGTTGAGGGGCCGTGAGTTCGAAGAGCTGAAATCAAGTACGTATCGGGGAATAGTGGTGTCGAAAGAGATCCACGACGTTCCCGCCACCAAGGTCTTTACTACTATAGGCGATAAGGTGACGTTGTTGCAGGAGATCACCGACGGGGACTTGACCATAAATGATATATAAAGTATATAGTGAGCAAAGGGCTAGAACCAGCTGTCACACTTACCTCTATATCTCACTGCTACTTACTTGCTTAATATAGAGTATTAATTATACGGTCCAGGAAGGTTGGTCGTATACGAAATATTGCTTCGAATGACGCGAGAGTTCGCTTATAATGAACAATCGAAAAAAATAATCTTTTGTCTTCTCTTACGTCTAGTCTTGGCTTTATCGAGTCATTTACAAAGTTCAATACGCTAACTTTGGGCTCTCTTCGTAGCCACTTTCTCCCAATTATTGAATATTCGCAGCCATAGGAGAAATATAAGAATGCCAAAAAAAGTGCCAAAGTACTGAAAAATGCTAATGTGTGGTGGTGCATATAATGAGCTGAAACCTCGCTACCTCTCGCGAGAGTTGTCCAAAGGAAGGGGATATTGTATGTCGACAATTATGATATTCTTGCTCAGTTTGCACATAGTAGTAAACTAGAAGTGACTCCATTCTATAGTGAGGCTCTTTGGCCGAGTGGTTAAGGCGATAGACTCAAGTTCTATTATCGTAAAGATGCACGCGTTCGAACCGCGTAGGAGTCACTATCTTTTTGTTTTTTGGCACATGATATTGATATTCCTGTTAGCAGGGGAGCACGTTACGAACTCTCTCACCCAACATTACACTGGTATCTCCTAAACATGCATGTGGTGCCTGTAAAATCTAGCGGAGATAGCACATGCGTAGGACTTAGCGCACAGCTAGTTGGCTTGGGACAATACGCGATGAGTGGTTTGCGGCGCTGACATTCTAGTATGGAACGAAGGTTGGAAGGGTGGTGGGACTATGCTGTGAATCGAAGAGCACCAGCATGTGATGAAACAATTGCATCTGTTGGGCTCTAGGGGTCAAGCTAGAGCCAACGGGACAACCCCGAGTGAGTGCAACAATCTACGGTTCTAAAACATCCTAGCACTCAACATAGCACTCATACTCTAGGATGTTGCCTTTGTCGTCAGTGCACCTGAATACTTCACATATTTGCAGCTGTCACCACTTTAGTATTCGAAATACGATACTATAAATAATTACTGAGTCAGCTGACAGGCGCAAAATTACTTCCATTGCAACTAAAATAGACAGCACAATGCATATTCCGAGCCAACTAGCAACCTAAACGATATCACCTTTCTACGTCCTACACAAATAGCATAAAGTTGCATCCAACCAAACACCTTGTAAGTCAAAACCCGGATAGTTCTGTAGTGCGCATCAACTAAAGCCTATTTCAGTGAGATGAGGCGGGGACGTGTTAAGCGGGGAACCGCGCACGATCGGAGTTCTGAAATTGAGTTGTTCGCCAGGGTTGGGTACAATACGATACCGCGCCTAAGCCTACTTGCGCATGTGAAGTCCGGTCGAGTGTCGTTACGAGTAGGGGTATGCCCAATAGCAGCCCGTCCAATAAAATCCGTGAAAATAGTGATCAACAACATGTAAATCATGCTCGCGAAAAAGTGGGTTGCCCAACAAAACGGTAGACAGCACACTTCGATGTAGTTCCAGCTGCACCCTTTTAGGACCCTCTAAGTTGGAGCGTCATAACTTGGTGCCCAATTCTGTCATTTGCATATGGTGTCATGTGTAATACCTCTTAGGCGCACCTCTATGTGGGGAAATTGCTTTATTCTGTTCTAGGCGAGCCACCTTCCCCGTGCGTAAATCTCAGATTGGCAAGCGCCTACGATCAAATGTTTATGAATGTGTGTTTCACATGCAACTTGGCAGCATAAGTATATAATCCATGACGGGGCGTGAAATCCAAAAAGTTGCACGTCACTAGTCATCAATATGAGTCTTGACATCGCTGCTTATGCCACCCAGTGGTACTCCATCTTGGCTGGGGCCTTGCTAGTCTATGCCCTCAGTATATATATCAAGAAGCAAAGATTCATCAAAAAGCATGGGTGTAAAGAGCCCAGAAAACAAAGATCCAGCCTTTTCGCCCTCGATCTTATATACTCACTTCTCAATGCCAAAAGAGAGGGTCGTTTGGTTGACTTCTGTACCGAAGTGATTTCCAGTGTTGGCGACACTTTCTACATCAGATTGCTTGGAATCAGAATTGTCTTGACAATCGAGCCAGAAAACATGAAGGCCATTTTGGCCACCCAATTCAACGACTTTGCTTTGGGTAAAAGACACACTTTCTTCAAACCATTGTTGGGAGACGGTATCTTTACTTTGGACGGCAGTGGATGGAAACACTCCCGTGCCATGTTGAGACCCCAATTTGCCAGAGACCAAGTCGCACACGTTAAGGCATTGGAGCCTCATCTTCAAATACTCGCTAAGCACATCAAAAACGCAAACGGTAACACCTTTGACCTCCAAGAATTGTTCTTCAACTTCACTGTTGACACCGCAAGTGAATTCTTGTTCGGTGAGTCTTTCAATGCGCTTCACACTCCTGAGGTCTCGGACAAAAAACAAATATCACTCGGAAACGCCTCGTTTGCCGAATCCTTCAACAAGGCACAAACTTATCTTGCCACCAGATCTTACTTACAGGACTTTTACTGGCTTGTCAGCCCCAAGGATTTCCACGATGCTTGTGCCAATGTTCACCAATTTGCTCGCTACTACGTCAACAAGGCCTTGAGCTTTACACCTGAAGAATTGGAAGAAAAATCCAAGGAGGGGTACGTTTTCTTGTATGAATTGGTCAAACAGACCAGAGACCCGACTGTTCTTCAAGACCAGTTGCTTAACATTCTTGTGGCCGGAAGAGACACCACTGCCGGTTTATTGTCATTTATCTTTTTTGAATTGGCCAGAAACCCAGACATTTTCGAAAAGTTGAAGGACGAAATCTACACCAACTTTGGTTCAGGCGACGATGCCGACATTGAGGCCATTACCTTTGAATCTCTTAAGAAGTGTGAATACCTCAAGTTTGTTATCAATGAAGCATTGAGATTGTACCCATCGGTTCCAATCAATTTCAGAGTTGCTACCAAGGAAACCACCTTGCCAAGAGGTGGTGGTAAGGACGGTCAATCTCCAGTGTACATTGCCAAGGGTACCACTGTTGGTTACTCTGTTTACGCAACCCACAGAATGGAAGAATACTACGGTAAAGATGCCAATGAATTCAGACCTGAAAGATGGGCCAACCTCAACAAGTTGGGATGGGCTTACTTGCCATTCAACGGTGGGCCAAGAATCTGTTTGGGCCAACAATTTGCATTGACTGAGGCCTCGTACGTTGTCACCAGACTTATTCAAATGTTCCCCAAGCTTTCTACCAAGGACAAGGAGTACCCACCAAAGAAGTGTGTTCATTTGACTATGTCTCTCCACACCGGTGTATTTGTCGAAATGGCATAGTTGGGTAATTAGTATGTAGATTAAATGCGATATGACTGTGACCACTAATTGATACGGCCGACAAGTGTACTCAAGTGTAAATAACCATCGCTCTAAACTTTTTAAGCTTATTGTTGATTGTAATTAACTACTGGGCATGTTTTGGTGCCGTCACTAAAAATATTCTTGCTATAATGTCTCATGATTTTGATTTGACTAGAAATGTTGTCAAAATAGCTATCGTTTCCTTGTATACACTGTTATTATATTGCTATTTCATTGTCACTTTATATTATTTAGAATTTTCACAGACATAATGCATATTTTACGTGATAGTCGAATCTATATGGAAATGTGAAATGCTCGACTAGATTGATTTTTCAACTCATTTGTGGCTGCGAAAAATTAGTAGTTGACCAAAATGTATATGAACAAACCCATTAGCCATAGAAGTACAATAATCAGCCCGTTCATTAGTTGGTCTGACGAAGCAAACGTGACTGTCCGAAGCAACAAGTTCCAAACTTTGAAGTCAGATACGAGTGAGTTTTATCAGAATACCACCGAGATTTTGGAGAAGTACTTTAATGAAGGTTTGGATGGAGCTGTGATTGGGGGGCTGGCGGCAGACATGGATAAGCCGAGCGGGTCGGTTACGCAGCAACGGACCCGAAAGCACAGTAGAAAGCAAAAGATGCGGCGGTGGGTGCAAAAATTGGTAGGCATTGAGCCAAAAAACGAGATCAAACAAGTAGGGTGGATGGACGAATGGGTAGAAAGGTATCAGGAGGCCAGCGTCACTAGCCGGAAAAGGCCGTGAAACTTTTATTAGTATAGCTAAATATCATAATAGAACACCTATGAAGAAAACGGATTAAATCTACTGAAAAAGCTGGTGGTGGCACTGGACAAAAGACCGGACGCAAAGTTGTTTGCCTTTCCGAACTTGTCACACTTTGTAAAAGCCAAAGCATTTGTTAACGACAAAGAAAGCGCCATGATTACCAAAAGTAAATACAAGAACTGGAATTTCAAGAGAGCCAAAAAGCCCAACAACAGCCAGGCGGCAGGCTGGGCGTAGATCAAGATCCAAAACACTCTGGAGTCGATGGGGTTGATATACTGGGTGGGGGGCACGGTTTCAAACACCCACACGTTTTCAAATTCGCCCAAGGTGCCTTCGATTGGGTTTGTTTCGTTCCACCACCGCAAGCCCACCAAAAGTCGCCCGGCTATATTTTTGAGATTCCAAAAGTCGGCTGAAACAAGGAGAATGAGGATGATGAAGTGGAGCACAAACCGGTTCTTGGAGACAACGAAGCCCAAGAACAAGTTTCCGAATATGTAGGTGACTATAGGCGCGAGTCTGAAGAAGACGTAGCATAAGAGAGCAACAGGGTGGGATGATTCGCGGAGGCGGTCTCTCAAAGTGGTGGGGGCGGAGGTGGGCTGAGGAGCAGCGGGTGCTGGCGCGACTGGGTCAACAGGCTCGTCTGGCTGAATAGCAGTATATGACATGGAATGTTATGAGTGGTAATTGGCCAATATGATTGTATAGTGGTGTCAATATCGTGGTGGATCGGATGGTTGTGGAGGTCGATTTCGTATATCTGTAACGATTCAATTAGTCAATAACTGTGATGTATGGTGCTGTCAATATCTATGAGCTGCCTTGCAGTGCGATTAACGATGTTTTCGAGCTCGAGTGAAAGTCGCGCAATGTAAAAAATCATCACCAACCACTTAGTTGATCAGAGACCACGATGCAGCAAGGATTCTACAGACGGTTTATTGGTGGTATTACGCGAACGCAGTTGGAAACCGGCAAGGTATGTGAGAGGAAGTGAGGCTCTTCAGTGGGGTTATTAGATACCCCCTGGCGGCGTCTATCTCAAATACATTACTAACAATTAGTTTGGGTTTTATCTTCTTACACCCATCTTGGTGATGTACTACGTCGGTCTTGATACCGACACCAAGTTCAATTTGCCCGGGTTCTGGCCCGATCCCGCCACGTTGAATCAGGTTCCCAAGGAGCCCCATGAGATTCAGGCAGAAATCGCACGTATCAGGCGTGAGAGAGCAGAGAAGAGAAAGCGGTTGGAAGAAAGAGCGCGCGAGTTGGGAATCGACGAAGAGTAAGTAACAAGGCTGGGATGTTATATGTACATAGAATTAATGCACTTTATTACTTTGGTGTATTTACAGGAGTAGTGAGTTTTGCGAAAGAAGGGTGGTGAGAGTCTGGCGCAAATCGGCGACGGTAGCGGCAGCAAGCCCTAGCTGGTGCGAAGCATCGAGCACCTGGGCGAGGGCACTGGTTAGTTCTGCACGAGGCGACGCGGCCGGTGCGCGGGTGTCGACGGGGGACTGTAGCGACGCCACTGCCAGCATAAGGTCTTCGTCAGGCGAGCTAGCCACCGCAGAGCAAGACGGTAGCGAAAGCGGCCGTGGTGCGTCGCGCGCCAACTTTTTGCAAGACAGCCATGCAATATCGTCCATGCGCCGCTTGTACGAAGTAGACTCTGGGGTGTCCGGGCACTCTGCTACGCGGTTGATCATGGCCGAGAACGCCAGGTCCGATAACAAGTCGGGCTTGGAAAGAGCCTCCTCATACCACTTGGTGCGAGGTGACCGCGCGCCCGCGCTAGCGACAGTGCCAGGCAGACTCCCGGCGAGAGCAGCCGCCGCCATTTCCCGCGCGCGCTCGTCCTCCCTAGCACTAGCGTCAAAGTCTTCCACCTCGGTAGCACTATTGGACTCGGTCAAGCAACTGCCTATGATCTCTTCAATAGAAACGTAGCTGAGGGTAATTTTAACCCTCTCGTTAACCAAACCAAGCAACTCGTCGATCTCCCATGGAATCACCACATTCAAATGGGTCATGACTCTCTCAAGTTTCATGTAGTTGCCATTAGGTTTGAACAGCCTGCATCTTTCTGCAAGCGGTACAAGACTTGGGTGCAACTCCAGCATAGACTCTTTGGTGGAGTTGGCCAAGCCAATACGAGGCCCGTACTTTTCCCCCAAGAGGTTGGTCTTTCGCCATGCCATAAAGATCTTTTCAGGCAGAACCCCCAGCCACGCTGAGCGGATCCATTCGATCACTTTTATAAGAGGGATGGTGTAGTCCGACTCAGAGAGCACTTCTAATGCCTTTTCTGATTTCTGTCGCTGCACAGATATCATCTCCATGTACTGCTGGAGTCGGTACAAGATCTTGAACTCGTCCACTATACCGTAGCTCATAGGCAAGTAATCGAACTTGATGCCGCCATACGACAGCTGGTACGGGTTTTTGTGGTTGGAGTTGTTCTTCAAGAAGCACAAGCGGATATTCTTGAAGCTCAAGTTGAGAATCCGGTGCGAAGACGAGTCATCTACAAGTATGACGATTTTTCTGTTGGGCGAAATGTTAGTGAGTTTGTGTTCCAACGTACGGAGATAGTTTTGGAACATCGATGACGTGAGCCACTTGTTGGTGTTGCACTTGTACGAGAGATTGTACACCTCGGTTATCTTGTTCATAAGGTTATGCTTACTGACTCCCGTTGAGTGGTTGAGAACGGAGCTCAGACTTTGAGAGACGTCGAAGTTTTCGGAGCTTCCCACCACCAAAGGAGGGAGTTTTTCCGATCCGTCCACATTACATCCTAGCATTATAGTTAGAGAGTTGGCGGGTGTTTGGATAGATGTTTGCTTGAGGCCCTTGTCCACTGAAGAAACATCGAAGATCTGGTCGAGAGGCAAAGAATAGAAGAGCTGGAACTCGTCTATGGTAAAGATGTCTTGCGGCTGGTACTTTTCGGTGTGAATGAGCTGCTGGATATACTGCTTGAGTTCTATTTTGTCGTCTAGTTTCCATACTTTGTCTAGTCTGTACCCTCCGGGATTCAGTTTTTGCTCCGAGGCAGTGCCCGAGACATTGATATTGAGTTTACGTAGGAAATGGTTGCACCACTTGAGATTGAAGAGCTTGTTGCCATCTTTGGCATCGTTAGGAAGCCGAGTCCATATAGCGTTGGCTGTCAGCTGGATAATGGGGGTCGTTATGGGGATATTCTCCCATGTCGCCTGGGTGATCCACTCGGTCAAGATTTGCCTGAGGATGGGATTGGACTGTTTTCGACGTCGCACCAACAGAAACTCGGCCTCGCTCGACGCTATAAGTTCGTTTTTGGACCCAAGAATCCGCGATATCGTGGTTTGTGACGGCGGCTTGGCCGAGCCGTACTGCTTCATGGCCCACAACGCCAAGTCGCTCTGAGTCATTTGGGGATGGGCTTCTGCTTTCCAGCAGATATCCATCTTTTGTTTGACCGTGTACCCCATAATAAAGCTGAAATTTGGCTAATAAATAGGATAATTAAGATCAATATTAATAGGAGACAGTATAATTTAATCAGTGATTTGTTGTCATTGGTTCACTGATATTTATATGTAATCAATGGTGATGATATGCTCTGGAGAATCTGGTTACGACGCTCGTATCTTAGCACCTATACTTCTGCTGATCTCATCTTGGTACTGACAATTGGAGAGAAGCCTACTGGGCTTGGTATAGGGATATGATCCACGTGACTGTCCCACGTGAGCGCATGCTGTATGCGCTTACACAGCCAGGCCCGAGTCATCTGAGACTCATATGAGTCACTCTACGTTATGTATCGTTACGGTGTTCATAAACCTATATACTAGTGCTTGCCCAAAAACTCCAATACCTTGTTCGTCACTGGCACGGTGATCTCTTCCCTATCGTAGAACAACGAGTGCGAGCCACCTTCCGCAGTGTACAACTCTTTGTCAATATTATTTGGTAACAGATCGAAGAACTGCTTGGTCGTCTTGTAGTTGTTGATGTAGTCTGTAGGGGCATGCACAATGAGCAATGCAATGTCGGGGTTGAACTTGGCCGCGTAGTCCGGATTAAGAAGGGCCTCGCCTCGTGCCAACATGTCTCTCAAAAGACTCAACCCGCCTGTGAACTTTTGGTTGGTCTGTCTGATATACTCTCTATACTTGTCGTTGCCCGTCGCGTCGTTTATTTCCAATTTGGTATTGATCCGGAAATTGGGCATGAAGCGGGCTGCAAAGCTCCCCAATTTCTTCACCACATACGCGGGTGCGATTTTGGGGTGGTTCGTGATCAAGGGCGCGCAAGCTACAATCGCCTTGATTTCGCTGATGTACTTACCGTGAATACCGTAGTTGAGAACAATTCCCCCTCCCATGGAATGACCCATCAAGATGAACTTTTCGGCCTTGTCGTTACGCTCATCGAGATTGCGCTTCAAAAAGAAATCCAAGTCGTTGAACACATGCTGCTCGTTGGTGCTTCCCTGCAAGCTACCAGGCGACGTTTGACCCGATCCACGCTGGTCGAAGAAGAACACTTCATACCCCTGGTCAGATATTTTATCGAAGAATTCTTGGTAAACATCGGACGACTCGCAAAATCCATGCACGTATATTATTTTACCCTTGTAGGGGGTGCCACTGGGCACCTTCCAGTTTACAGTGAAGAACTTGGCTCCGTTGAACTCAACGGTCTCGGTGATAGGCTCTTTGCCTGGCGTGTAAGGATGGGTAGCCATGTTTTGTAGGATTGGCCAAGCCGCACCGAACGCGCCCAGGGAAATGCTCGCTTTATATACTCCTGATAACAAAAATCACAACTTTTCCGTAGCCACATCCCTCGGTGGTGCCAAATCTGGCTAGCTAAGAGAATTGTAGTCCCGTACGATATTTGCCGCGTTGGGAAATAAATGGTTGCCCCAACTGCAGAATAAACCTAATTAGTGACGCCTTGATATCGGGCTTCAAACCTCGCACCCGTCAATTTCTGCCAGTTGATGCTAGGCATCGGGCAAGAGGGTGGTCAATACTTGTGAATACTCATGGTTTGGCCCTAGTGAACGAATGGAACAAACCTGAATAGAAATTCCTGCCAAACCGTACTATCTATGAAATTGAGTGTTCTCTCTTACGGGCTTCGTAAAGGATAAAGTTAAATATGCATCACGTGGGTCCAAGCAGTACATCAAGTAAATTTCAGCTTATGGATGCAAACCACATTCACAACTCATCAGCTGGATATAGGTATTTTGCCGTACTTGACTCCAATTTGGTTTACTTGTGTACAGACTTGAGTGTGCGCAAAATATAGATATCCGTAGTTTAGCATTCCAATTTACCGAAAATGGTAATTCGGCGTAAAGTTTAATGCATGCCACAAGATCGAGTTCTTGCTAACCAGTCTACAACAATAGTTAAGTCGTGTTTGGATCGCCAATGTCTGATTTAGTCTAAATAGCTGCAAATCGTCACCAATCAGCGGAGCAGAATTGTTCAGGATTCAGGGATGTCAATGTGTTTGAACCTATGCGGACCGAATACTTCGTGGAGCTCATCGCCTATATAGTAGATCCGGGGGACTTTGGTGTTCCGGGTGATAAGTAGATCGATATCGAATATGTCCAAATGCTCCAATTGTCTAGCCTTATTGACCAAATCAAAACCGCTAACGATAAACGGACTGTAGCTGAGACTTAGGTAGTACTTTAAAAACTCGGTGAGCCCATGGTCTGCCGCCTCGTGGATAAACCGTAGAGTATAGTCATTTACGATTATGTGATGATTTGAGTACCTCAAGCTATCCAATTCGTATAGAAATACGTCTCCAAAGTACGCCGCACTTATCATAGGCTTGTAGTACTTGCCATATTCAAAGTAAGAAAGGCGATTTGTTTTGGAGTTCATGCATTTCAACAAAGCGATTTGGTCGTTCACCTGTCGAGACTTGTCAAGAATCCTCAAGTTTCGCAATTGGGGTTGGTGCGCCATGATCGTATGGTTTATTTGACGAACAAAATCGATGGTTGGTGATTCGAATATCAAATGAAAGTCCAATATCTTATTGGTGTACAATTGCAATGCTTGAATGAGCGAGCTGTGTTGGCAATTCAAACAGTCATGGGTGGGGTTAACAGCCAATCCGCTCAAACTGGGACATAACCTGGCCAAGCTGGTTAGAAGCGTGGTTTCGGTGCTTGTGTGAGGCTGCTCATGGTGGGACGATTCTTTGATATTTAGCTGCAAATCCCTCAAGAACGAAAGATCTAGAGCTCTATCAATTAGGTTGGCTACCAAACATCCAGAGTTTCCTACGTATCCATCGAGTCCAAGGGATGTGACGGTCAACTTGTCGGTTCCAAGAACACTGTCCTCGACCAACGCTATGAAAAAGTAGATCCACACCGCATTCTGCTTGTTTTCCAAGGTTAGACTATTCAAAGAATTGAGAATACCGAGCTTATTGTCTTGGTCGTCTTCGATTTCGCGAAACTGTAGTGTTCTTAGAGACTTTAGACCGCCTCCTAGCATGCGCGCCAAACAGATAAAACCCCGCTGGTTCAAAGAGTCATTGGTGTAGGTTACCTCGAGATTGACCAAATTGGGAAACTCTATATCGGAAGTGGCGATATCTGAGCCCGCACTAATGCTCAAAGTATTGAGATGTATGAACGGATTGGCAGATGCAACCTGAGCCATGTAACAAAGGTCTTTAATCCCGGTATTAGGGGTGACAAGCGTGTTTAGGGCCAACACTTTCATGGCGTTTGCTAGCATGGCAGTATAGATAGAATCTACATTAGATTTACCATAGAAGACCAAAGATTTGACATTGCTGGCAATTTTGGTACTCGACATTATAACACCCATCAACTGAGATAATTGGGACATGTGGATCAATGTCCCTATATTTCGGGGGAGATTGGTGGTACAGCTTCGTATGGAATCGTAGGCTCGCCTGTCATGACATATGACAATCTTACGATACAATATCGTTGCAGCTGGCAAGTATAGTAATTTACTGGTTATACATAACGATAGGAGATCCTTGGTGGTAAGCCGGGAAAATATAGTTTCAAGGATACCAATGGGCAACATCTCAATCGTCAGGTGAGGTTCCATACTTGTGTCTTCATCTACAATTGGATTGGTCAAGATAATCCGGGTGGAGGTGCCGCAATCTAGATCAAACTGAGGATAAGAATGAAATTTGGGCCGGTAAAAACTGGATTTGCGTCGTTTAGACACTTTGTCATGAGTGTTTGTTTTGGGTTCGGATGACGCTATATCCATTGAGGTGTTTTCGCCTTTGTGGGTCTTCATGTTTCAGATGTTCCCTTTGCGATAAGATTTGCGATCGGTTATCGACATGATTGATTTACGCACAAGGTCATTCCTGCATGATGTGCAGGTGTCAAGCAATGCATTGAAACCACCACATTTGGCTACCTCTCCTACGTCTCTGGAACCAACCGCAACCAGCCGTAGCTGGTGGCGCCGGTGTTTCACCTGTTGCTACTATTCACACCACTTGGTTGTTTGGTGTCACGTCGTGGGGACATTCGTGATCCTGCACACAGCGCCACTGAAATTATCACAACTGGCACCGACACAGGACAAGTAGATCGTACAATTTAGCTATTTAGAAACACCGGATTGTTTAGCGTAGTATTGGAGCGAACACCGTAAACACAACGTTGTGATAACTCCAATTTATTGATAATTACTAGGCATACTGGCCACCTAATACGAAAAGCAAGGGAGATGGAAAACATCAAAAGTGCCATTGGCAAGACAACCAAGGGATTCAAGTCTCAAGAGAAAATCTCCAAGGATGGTTCGGATTTTAAAAGCGAAAGCGGTGAATCTGCACAAGGTTCCAGTAGTGTTTCAGGGTCAGGCACGGGAGGCGATCCCTTCCAGGGTCTTTCCTTCAAGGTGGGCGTAGCAGAGAACAAGAACACTCGGTACAGAAGCAAAATGGAGGATGTGCATACATACATTGCGAACTTTGCCGAAAGAGTTGACTGGGGCTACTTTGCTATTTTCGATGGCCATGCTGGAAAAGACACTGCTCGATGGTGCGGAAACCACATGCACATGTTGCTAGAAAGAGAAATTGAGGACCAAGAAGAAAGCGACAAAGGGGAAGGTATCGATATGAAACACAACCTCCACCAGGCATTTGTCAAAGCGGACACTATGATCGAAACAGAAGGTGCAGGCAACTCCGGGTGTACCGCAGTGGTTGCGGTTTTGAGATGGGAGAACACCGTCGATGCCAAAGAAGATGACGCGAAAAAGCCCACCAAGAGCTCTCGTTTCGACTTTGTGCCTGGAAACGACTACAAGCGCATG
Organism: Suhomyces prunicola; assembly: GCA_030568655.1. Taxonomy (NCBI): domain Eukaryota; kingdom Fungi; phylum Ascomycota; class Pichiomycetes; order Serinales; family Debaryomycetaceae; genus Suhomyces; species Suhomyces prunicola. The sequence continues at coordinate 383,621 of JAJMGJ010000011.1, forward strand.
CTCTACACATCTAATGTGGGAGACCTGCGAATAGTGCTATACCGGGCGGGGAAACCGTACCGGTTATCGTACGACCATAAAGCGACCGACTCCAATGAAATAAACCGGATCAGAGATACCGGGGGCTTGATCATGAAAAACAGAGTCAACGGAGTTTTGGCCGTGACAAGGTCGCTAGGCGATTCATACATGAAGGACTTGGTGATTGGAAAGCCGTTTACCACGGGCACAGAGATCACGGTGGACGACGACTTCATGATACTAGCCTGCGACGGGGTCTGGGACGTGATATCGGACCTCAAGGCGTGTCAATTTGTGGCAGGAGCACTTGCGGAGTCCGGCGATGTGCAGGAAGCAGCCAAAAAGTTGTGCCAGTTGGCAATGGACAGTTCCACCACTGACAATGTAACGGTTATGATTGTAAAGTTTGACAAAGAAGTATTGTTGTAGCTTAATAGATTTAATGAATGTTTCATGAGTAAACAGTAGAGTATCATTAGGTGAAAGCACTATAGCTGCAAATTCCGGTACTCTCAGAAATACAAAAACACTTCTTACAGTAGAATTACTACTATCACCGGGTACTACTCTATACAAAATTAAAACCTGGTAAATTCGTAACTATACGCCTGATATTTATAACTTGTAGCCTAAAAGTCCTCCCGCACTTCAAGCCCAGTGTCGACCAAATCATCGCATTGTTTTACACTGACTTTGGGTCTGAACAACTTCAATGCCAAGCTACTGGTAACCACGCTGATGGAACTGGCTGCCATGGCAGCACTGGCCCAAACGGGACTCAATCTGGTGTTTTTGTAAGGATAAATAACCCCTGCAGCTATGGGAATGCCAATAAGATTGTACACCAAGGACCATGCGAAATTAAACTTTACTCTGGTAAATACTGCTCTTGAGAGCTCCAACAATGTCATCAATGCAATAAGAGGGTGCGATTTGTTCAATAAAATGAAATCACTCGAGGTGGCTGCTAGGTCTGCACCCGAAGATAATGCAATGCCGACATCTGCGCTTGCCAATGCCGGAGCATCATTTATACCGTCTCCCACCATAGCTACAATTCCCATAGAGCCTTTCTGGATTCTCTGGACGTGCTGCTGCTTTTCGTGAGGCAAAACCTCGCTCACGACGTTTTTGATGCCGATTTCTTTGGCAATGGCTTCGGCGGTGATCTTGTTATCACCAGTGATCATCCAGCACGAGATCTTGTTCTTTTGAAGAGACTGAATAACTTTTTTGGTCTCGACCCGAATCTGGTCTCTGGCACCCAACATAAAGACAAGGTGAAACCCAGAGTCCCCGAAAAACCTTTCACACTTGATGGCCACCAAAACCACAGATTTGGATTCTGATTTCCATTGGGTCAACAATTGGATTTGGTGGTCGGTGATCTTCACTCCGTAGTCAGCCATGAGCTTTTCGTTGCCCAAGATGGCTTCCGTGGGACGAAGTTCGTTCCACGCGTCGTTCTTGCCCTCTTCCACAATAATTGAGCCGCTGAGACCTTTACCAGCGACAGTGTCGACCTTGGGAATCTTGTTTTGACTCAAACTGACCCCCTGAAATTTGGGTGCAAAATTGTCGATAAACGTTTTTGTGGCTTTTGCCAATGGATGCTTGGACGAGATCTCCAAGTCTCTGGTTACTTGCACCGCAAACGTTCTCAACCTTGCGTTGCTTGTGGAAAAGTAGTAGTTGGTGACTCTGATCTCTCCATTGGTCAACGTACCGGTTTTATCGAAGCAAATGGTACTGATCGACGCACCATCTTGGAACGCAACACCTCCGCCTTTGGCCAATATGCCGAATTTCGCAGCCAACCCCGAGCCTACGAACAAGGCTGTAGGGGCAGCCAAACCTATGCCACAAGGACAAGCTATGACAAACACAGCAATAGAAAATTCCAAAGACCACACGGTCCATCCTCCGACATCTATGTCCAAGTAATGGCTTGGTAGGGCTCCCGAATGGCCAAGGATTAGCCATATGACCCACGTAAGCACCGCTAAAAAAGTAATTATAGGAACAAAGCAGCCGGTAAGCTTGTCGGCAGTCCTCTCAATTGGCGCTTTCCGAAGCTGCCCATCACGGACGGTACTGACGATCTGGTCGATCAACGAGTCACCATCCAAACTGATGATCTTGGCTACTATTGCACAAGATCCCACATTGACCGTGCCGCTAAAGATCTGATGGCCCGCAATGTGCTTGACCGGCATCGACTCTCCCGTCAACGCAGATTCGTCAAAGTCACTCAGTCCTTCGACAATCACACAGTCTACCGGCGGAGACTCTCCAGAGGCTATTCTAAGATGGTCACCAATCTCTAGCATATTGACGTCCACTATTTGGTCGTTTGTATACGAGCCTCCAACGGCCTCTACAAGAGTAGCTTCAACCACCTTCAAGGAGCTGAGCTTCGAAATAGCGTCTGCGGTCTTGGCTTTGGAAAAGCTCTCCAACAAGCGACCAATAAGTAAGAAAAAGGTCAAGAACACAACCGAGTCGAAGTAAGTAGTTGCAGCACCCATTTTGGCGTCGGTGTCTTGTTTCGAAGCCAAAATGAGTAGGACTATACTAGCTACGTACGAAATGGTGGTTCCCAAAGACATCAATAGGTTCATTGATCCAAAGTGGAATAATCTCTTGCGGAACGAGTTTTTTTTGAGCCAAAGGTTTTTGATCTCTTTAAAAGCCTTCCTGTGGAAAATATCGGCAGCAAAGAAGTATACCGGAGTACTAAGGAAGAGCAATATCCAGGTGTTTCTAGAGACGTTTCCTGCCCAAATTGGCACTTCTACCCATAGACGAAACCGGTTCGATTTCGGGAGTAAAGACATTGCGACAATGCCAAAGATAAAAGTAGGGATTGCAAAGATGGTAGCAAGAACCAAGCGCATGGTGATATTGAACACCTCCTTTTCCGACAACTTACGGAGGTGGTCATCCATAGACGAAGGCTCTATCAAAGTACACTCGAATTTTCCAGTCGAAAACGGGTCAATTACGTAGCTGGCATTGGCAGCGACCTCCATGGACTTGGCTGCAAATTCGTCGCTGTCACCGGGGTAAGGTTTCAAGTGATTCAAATCAAAGAGGAACTTACGAACGTTGATGCTGTCGCTGGGGATATACGTGAAATTGATGAAGGGGTTTTTGAGGGTGATGGGATCCGCAAGGACCACTGCTTCTCCGTAGCTCGACAAGTAGTCCATGATAATTTCCGGACAGTGGTTGCACATCATACCAGCTACATTGACGTTGATGGACCGAGTCTTCCTTTTGCTCAGGGTATAGCTGATGCTCTCCGAACTAATGAGCTCGTAATCAAACCCACACTCTTCAACCGCCTCTTGGAGTTTCTTGAGGTTCTGGTCGTTGGCGCCCACGTCCTCCAACACAAACTGGCCGCTCTTGCTCACGACGTTGACCCCTGCTTCCAAGACAAACGGAAGCTCGTTCACGGCTGTCTGGATCGAGTTCACGCATGCTGCACAGGTCATTCCGCCAATAATGGCCAGAACCCGTTGGTTGACCGAAGTCTGTACTGGCAAGATCTCCAAGAGCTTGGATTCGAAACCAGCGTTGGCGATGCTGTCGACTATCCGGTTGACTACATGCTTGTTTGGTACTATTACCACTGCTGTATGCTGAAGAAGGTTCACCGAATACGAATTCTCAGGTACTTTTGTGGTGAAGGTCTCGTCGAGGGTGCGGCCTATTTGTTCGGAGATGGTCGATGCGCAGGCCGCACACGTCATGCCCGCGATGGAAAACACGGCGCGATACTTATTTTCGGGCTTGTCTACTGCGGTTTCGATACTCTCATTAGAATCACTCGCATCTGAAGGGACTTTTGGTTTCATTGCGCGAGCATCGAGACAGGTTTTGCAGTTTTTGATATGGTTTTTATGGGATCTTCGGTTGATGTATTTTGAATAGAGGCCCATTATATCGAAGAAACCCTCCGAGTCCCCATTGTTGTCGGTTTCTGGCATAGACGAGCTCGAGATGAGCCCGTCGTTCCTCAACACCTCCCATGCGAGGATGATGAACCCTTTTTTAGATATTTGGCGGACGAGTTTCTTGAGAATGGGACTGAAAATAGGGGTTTCTTCATTGTCGAATGCGTATATCTCCACTTCATTGTTCTCCACTCTGATGAGAGCTTGTCCATGGTGGAGATCTTGGGCTTCGGTTAAGGAGGGTTTCCGGTCAGTGGGAATAACTTTGAAGAATTGGTGACACACTCGGTACACGGCCTGTGCGCAGCCTTCGCAATGAATGTTGGATAGAGATAAGCGTAAAGTTTCCATTACTACTGCTAAACATCTAGATTTTAACGGCTTGCGTTGTCTTCTATTTATCGGATCTGAGATGCTATGCGCTATTTGTGCGGAATGAGCAAATTTAGCTGTACGGATAACCAATGAGCAAAGGTACCGCAAGACCTAACAATAGACCGACAAACTTTTCTAAAAAGGTGTGGAAGAATATGGAAGTGACGAGGAACTGGGAATACCAGATAAGCATAAGAGTTAGGGAGAGGTAGAATTGGATGGCACAGCATATTCTGAATAAACTAGTGGCGGCGGGTCGCGCGTCGTCTGGTGCGAGTGGTGGCGCTGATGGAATAGATATCCCGCTAAGCGAGGCATACTGAGGGCCCTCTCTAAAGTCGCGCCCTCTTCTCAAAAGCTTCAGTAACAACATCAAGCTTATTGACGATATCAAATAATAATGGCTCGATGCGTCAAACCCCGCTATCCACTGCGCACCACTCTGCCAGCAGGTTCTCTCGTTTATATGGCTTGGGTTCTCGCAGTGTCCGCCAGTAGCGACGTTAAGTCGATCCACCAACAGAGGACCAAAGCACCACACATTGAATACGCAACATACTACTGTATTAATACCCCAATCTCTGAAGTATAGTAACGTCTTCTCATTTGGTATACGCCAGTTCGACTGGTATGTAAAGAGCCACCCGAAATGTGCCACCGTGAACCACAAATATCCATAGTCAGCGACAAACACGTGATTCAAAGTTGCAAGGATAAAGTTATCGGAAACCCATTGATGATATTCATGGAAAGCTTGGAACAACGGCATTGACAAGACGTATGTGGCAGGTAGACATGCGATTGCCAAGACCCACGGGTTGTTGCTAGGAGCCGCGCCACGCCATATAGCGTTGATTATCCGTCCCATATTGATCAAGGGTGAGTGAAAAAGTACGTATCTTGATTGATATGCTCGGTACGCATGGGCACGTTAGGATCACGTGTTGTGATTGTCGAGCTGGGCGCCTACATCTTAGCTTGCCGCCCAGTAAGTTATATTGATCTACACCACTTTCTTTTCATATGAGTGCTCGGGTGTTTTCCATCTCACCTTCACCATATGCACTGATGTAACATCCTAGCACACGTAGAGTAATCACACACTTACCGAGATCTTACGGACAATTGGCCCGATCTCAAACTTACCCATCACTATTTGGGCAGATTTAACAGCCATCACGTGGTATCTCATAATCTGATCTATAAGCAATGTGTCAAGAGTTTAGTCAGATACCACTAGCAGGCATTATTTGATCTTGGTACAGCAAAAATGCCTAGATCTAATATGATTGTGTTGGGACAAGCGTTTAGGCGCGATTTGGCTGGGCGATATGGGTCTCGGGCCTTGAGGGCCACTTGCTACCCCATCTTTTCCAATACCAGAGCCCAAAGTACCAAGTCTAGCAGTAAACCTACATCCAGCACGAATCCACCAATGTTGTTTCCATGTTTAGACAAGTTGGAAGCCAAAAATGAAGCATTGTCGCAGTCATGTTCACCCGATTCTCCCGTAAGTTCGCTCGAAGGCGGGCCCGAACCATCGTACAGCAAAGTTCAAACTGGATTCAAGATATACCAGTCAAACAAGCCAATTTTTCTCGACTACGGCGGATACTTGCCAGAATTTGAAATAGCGTATGAGACGTGGGGCACCTTGAATTCCGACCGTTCCAACTTGGTGCTTATTCACACCGGACTCTCGGCTTCGTCGCATGCCAAATCCCAGCCAGAAAACCCAAAGAGTGGTTGGTGGGAAGAATTTATAGGTTCGGGCAAGTACATTGATACCGACAAGTACTTTGTGGTATGTACAAACGTCCTTGGAGGATGTTATGGCTCGACGGGGCCTTCGTCTAAAGATCCAGCTGATAATGACTACTATGGAACTCGTTTTCCTATTTTATCGGTAAATGATATGGTTAGAGCACAGAGAGAATTCATAAGAGACGAGTTCAAAGTCACGCGTGTTCACGCCACTGTAGGAGCTTCCATGGGCGGGATGCAATCGTTGGCCTATGGATGGGAGTTTCCTGATGAAGTGTCTAAGATCATAAGCATCAGTGGATGTGCCAGATCGCATCCATATTCTATTGCTTTAAGACATACTCAAAGACAAGTGTTGATGAGTGATCCCAATTGGAATCGTGGTTTCTACTACGATAAAATCCCTCCCCATGTAGGTATGAAACTAGCTCGTGAAATCGCCACCGTGACGTATCGTTCTGGTCCTGAATGGGAGTACAGATTTGGTCGTAATCGTGCTGACGACTCGAAACCACCAGCCTTGTGTCCTGATTTCTTGGTTGAAACGTATTTGGACCATGCTGGTGAAAAGTTTTGTTTGGAATACGATGCCAATTCGTTCTTGTACATTCTGAAAGCTATGGACTTGTTTGATTTGCGCCAAACGCACTACGAAAAGTCCAAAAGAACCCGAATGGAAACAGAATCAAAGTACGACAACATCCACAATAGTGCCGATGTGTCTCTGTCAATACCAGTAGAGCCATATGAAGAGAAATCTGGCTCCTCATATATCAAACCCGAAGAATCCTACAAAGATTTGGTCAAGGGAATGGAGAGATTGGCATCCAAGGATGTATTAGTGGTTGGAGTTGAGTCTGATATCTTGTTCCCAGTGTGGCAGCAGCGAGAAATAGCTCAAGTATTAGAAGAGGCTGGTGAAAAAATCGGCGAAGCTGGAAATCATGAATACTTCGAATTGGGCAATGACATAAGTAACTTTGGTCACGATACATTTCTACTTAGTTTAGATCATATTGGACCACCAGTCCGCAAATTTTTAGGATGAATACTAAACCAACAACCCGTGGTTAGGATCAAGCTCATACCCCAACTTGCGGCTGAATTCATACACAGTGTCTCTTAATTTGGCCACCACCACTTTAGCCAAACCATTATTCTTCTTTTTATCACCTTTATCAATATGATGAGGCAAAAGGTTGTCGTGAGCACTCAAACTAACGAAAAGGGCAAACGGTACCAACCAAACCATCAAGCCAAAAAACGAACACACTTCAACAAATGACGGAATCTTCGGCGGAGTGTAGCCAGACTTTATTCTTTCTTCCATAGGAGGAATATATGGATTATGGAAGTGGTTGAACCACAAGAAATGATTGGCTACCACCAAAACACACGAAGCTAAAAATATCGGTGATGTTAGTTGTACATATGGAAACTTATGTAAGTTTTGTAAATAGATCCAATACGAAAAGATGGAAAAACAGGTTAATAGGAACGGGAATTTGTCGAAAATCCACAATATTATGAATGCTATTATGATTCCAAAGATCAATTTGCGCAAGAACCTTTTGGTGGGTTCCGAATGCTCCTCCACTAATTCAGACACGTAGTACAATCCTGATGCTATGGAAAGCACAAGAAATACAAAACCCACAGCAACCCCTAGGTATGATAACAATTGAAGGAACATGGTGAAAGCTATCCAGTTGTCTAGTTGTCTAGTTGTCTAGTTGTCTTGCTGAATCGTTTTATCGCGTCAGCATATCTTTTCACGTGAGGGTGGTGAAATTTCAAAGCGAGTGTTTGGCACGTGATATGTCATGTGCTTCAAATACTAGTTATGGCACGTCGGGGCCTACATTTACCAAGTCTACAATTTTGCAAATGATCTCTATTATATTATTTTTGAGGCGGTTATTATGCTAATCATATATATCTATAGGTGGGATTCTGTCGGTATTGTAGAACCAGTTTCCTCCTTCTAACTCTCTCCGTAACCACTCAGTAGGGAATAACACTAAATGGCCCTGGATCTCATTCAAGATTCTTTCTGCTGAGTCCCGATCAAAGATTTGCTCTCCACGATGGGCTCTACGGTTAGCAAAGTTTCTTCTTCTGCGTCTGGGCCTGACATTTGGGCTGCCCAAGGGCTCGCCGTCGTGGCTTTGCTGTGAATTGATACCCGAACTATTGTATGCAGCTCGAGTGTCATTTGGATCTTTCAAGGTTTCCTGTGCTTCCTCGAACTCCTCATCTTCGTGATCTTCGGTATCGCCTTCGTCTTCTTGCAATTCACTGTCCTCTTCATCAATTTGCTCTACTTTGCTAGCACTTTGTGAACGGAGATGACGTCTGAATCTCTTCTTACCACCATGCTGAAGAACCGAGTCTTCGCCAGATAAATTCGACCCACTTCTCGTTGGAGGAGCATATCCTAACAAACCTACATCTTGTTCCAAACTATTGACATTGATGGTAGCTTGGCTGTTCCTCTTGGAGTGGTCGTAAGGTTGATGAACGGCTTCCAGGTGGTCACCAATAGACGAATCGTCTTCGGTGTCGGACAATCCATGTCTTTCTACCTTTTGTCTTCTTCGTTTGGCTTCTTGCAGCTGCGAGATCATGAACGCACTTTGCAACTTCGAGTGGCGTTTGTAGTCTTTCCAGGAAAGAACAACGTCATCTGGTTGGGTGTGGAAAATCAACCTGAAGATCTCGGTATTTCTTCTTGCATGCTCGTACCAAAGATCCTCGTAAAATTCGTAATCAAGAGGATCTTCGAAACCATACGGATCAATGTATCTGCTGAAATGCTCAGCACCTTGAGGATTGATCCTTTGAAGTACTTCCCGGGTAGAGTTTTCGTTCAAAGTCACAATAGGAATATTTTCGTTGCTCGAATCCGTGGGGTCTTCAGATTTGGGCTTTTCAGAGAAAGAGTTTTCGTCTGTAGTGTCCAGTTTGGTCTTGTCAATATCTGTATTCATTGGGTCCACGTCCGCGTGCGTGGCATCAGAGAGTGAGGCGGGCATATTGCCTACAGCACCCGAATTGAGGGCTGAATTGTTCAAATTAGAACTGGATGTAGCAGGATGCAAACCATTTGAAGATAGAGAATGCGAGTTGAGTTTGGCTTCCATTCCGGCGTTAGTACGTTTCTTTGCCTCCTCGTCCTGCCCTTCCTTTTCTTTGGCTGCTACTCTCTGGAGGTACGAGATCTTCTTGAGAAGCGCCCATCTTTCCTTGTTTCTTTCGTTTATAATTTTTTCGCCCTCACCCTCAAGATCGTCTACAATTTGGGTATCGTCGGCGTTTAAAAAGTCCTGGACGTTTTCGAGGTCAGGCAAAAATGAGGCAGTGGGGTTTTGCTTCATGGCCTTTTTGGCTAGATCCTTGAGGAAACGAGAATTGTTAAGACGGGCTCGTTTGGCAATTTTACTCTTGTACTTATCAGGACCATCTCCGTAAACATCCATCTTGTGCTTGTCGTTGTGTTGCACTCTAGCATCGTACGAGTGCTTCTTTCTGTCTCTTATACCTTTGTTGGCTTCATGAGTACCGGTTCTATTGTTGAAAGAAACAGGCAAATTGATAGGCCGTGGAATCTTCTTTTCGTCCAACTTGTGTTCTTCATCGAGCTCCACTTCGTTGATATCACCGCCAGAATTCTGGAACCGTTTCCATCTCAGAGTACCGTCTTTCTGGGCCAAAATATCTCTTGTGGCGATCTCCACCATGGCAGATAACGCAACACTTTCCTTGTCGGTGAATTTGTTGGTAGCAAACTTAATACCGTCCTTGGAGTGGGCGACTTGCTCAAATTTCTTGAATCTTCTCTCTACAATATCCAAGATATCCACATTCACACCCAAATGTTCTCTCATCAATCTCATTCTAAGTGTGTGAGCAAACTTTCCGGCCAAATAAGGTACACCTTCCATGGTAGTTTGGATCATTTCCAGGTCTCTGACCACGGCAGCAACTTCAGAGTCCCTCACGCCTCTCATGGACCGCTCGTTGATATTAGCACTCCCAATAAGAGCGATTCTGTCGTCCACAATCATGGTTTTGGCATGGATATAAAGCTGTTCGGTGATCAAGTTTCTATCAGGCCCAATTCTGCCCCATTTTCTCAAAGAGAAGAACTGAATATAATCGTCTGGCTCAATACCATACTTTCTCAACTTAGCGAATATAGATGAAGAGCCTCGAGAAATCGACATATACTGACATTGCATGATCACACGGACCGAGGACCCGTCGGGTTCGTCCACCTGTGACTCAAACCCAGGCATCAACGGAATCACAATGATAGCTTTCCAATTGGTTCCTTCATTATAGGCTTTGATGATTCTATCTACCAAAGCATCTCCGATTCTATTTTTGATCTCGTTGCCGTCAATGAAGCATGAAGTCACAAAGAATTGGTTTTCAATGTACACAAAGTGTTCGGACGTTTCAATCAACTTGAGATATGCGTTTTGAATGCTTTGTTCGTGCTCTTTGAGGCCCAATGACCAGTTTCCAGATGATCTTACGAGCTGAACTTCGCAGGTCCCTTCCAAGCCCATTTTTTTAGCTTCTTCGTCAGACAAATCAGATGGAGGTGTCAACAATGGAGTGAATCTACTGGGTCTTTTTTGTCTAATAAGGTAGTTCCAACGCTGAACAAAATGACGAGCCAAGTCGCGGGCAACTTTACCAGAAGTTACCATATGGACATCGTGCCACGGCATTCTAGGCACCTGGTTACGGTCATACATGGACTCGTACGGTTTGTCAAGGGCAAAGAAATCTTTGACTCTAGGATTGGAATAGTCCTTACCCGGAAAGATCTGGAATCTGGCGGTTTCTTCTGGCGATAACGTTTCGTCCAATGAGTCAAAGTTAATCTTGGAATCATCAGTCAAAACATGGTCTGGAGTGTCAAATCTACCGTAGCACAAGTCAATACCTCCGAGGAACGCCACGGTATGGTCGATTATACACAATTTTTCATGATGGGCCCAGAAATAGGTATTTTGAAGAAGCTGGTTGGGCGATCGGATAACATGAATATTCTCCTCATCAAGAGATAAAATCGAGTGTTTGGTATATAACGAATCGGTGGCAACCGTAGTTCCCACGTTACGATACACAATAACGTAGATCTTAACTCCCTGTTGGGCCTTTCTCTGAAGAATACGGTCGATTCTCCACTGCTGGTTCCCGTTGGCCGGTCTACGAAGGTACAACTCAGGCGACAACCACCAATCATGAATGAAAATCACATCTTTGGCCATTTCTAAGGCCGACGAAACGGCCCAGAAGTAATCTCTTCCGTCTACAAACCACTGGGCGAAACAGTTTTTACGCACAGGAGCAAACGAACCGAATCTGTTGGGGTTGGAGTAAACAGATTGGTTTTTCATTTCGGTCAACGACTTGATCCAGAGTTTCTGTTCCTTGATGGACTTTGGAATAATGACCAATTTACGCTCGGTATTTTCCAAGGTGATTTTCAAGTGCTGGAACACGTTCTTGCGCGAAGACTCTTCGACCATAGTTTCCTCGCCAAGTTTGAGTTGCTCTGACAAATCATCGTAGTCAGAATCTTCTTCTTCTTCTTCTTCCACTACGTTTTCGTCTGTCTTAAGAGTATTGGTTTTGTAGCTGATTTTAAACTTGGGGTCTACGATAAAGACATCCAATGGAATGGTCGAGTTGATATCAGAAACATACATGACGTAGGAGTTTCTAATTAGGAACCACTTTTCGGACCTTCTGTCGATCATTCCTTTCAAGTCGTTGGCTTTGAAATGCCCAACTCTCCATCCACTGGACTTGGCACTACACCCGAGATGAACTACACCTTGTTTGCCAATGTAGCCCGATTCGTAGCCTAGCAACGAAGAAATGGGCGAAATCTCAAAAAACTGGAATAACTTATTGGACAGAGGCCTCAATGCTACCAAACCGATGAGATCATTCAAATACTTGGTGACTTCTTTGATATAGTCTTGGTTCTTGAGAATTCTCAACCGAAGTTGTTCTGGCGACTGGTCTTCAGAAGATATAGACGACACATTACTGATTTGGGACCGCAAATGTGCCAAAGCTCCTCGTAGAGTGTGGTTTGTGGTGATCGATTCGTTGTCGTGCTCGTATCCTCCTACAGGTCCTTGAGTATTTACTGCATCGTTAAACGATTTCAGGTACTTCTGCTTGCCCTTGTTGTGTTCACGGCCTCTAAGAGGTGGTATAGGGTATTTGGGAAGCTCTGTCTTGATACTACGACTGACTTCGCTTCTCCATCTTTCAAACTTGAATCTAGAATGCAAGTATAGCAAATCCTTGGCATTTTTCTCGACCGACCAACGCATCCGTTGGGGACCTACCCCATATTCCAATTCTATTCTAAAACGACGAATCTTGGTGTTAATGGTTGGAGATATGTCTGATATTCTAAAGCCTAGCAATGTAAGAAGGAGTGGCGCTCTGCCTATCCCACGTTCGTCTTCCAATAAGCACGATGCTAGCAATGTAATCGCATCTGCACTGGCACACATACGGCCAATAATGGCCTGGGCTCTTTTGCCTGTAGCGAGGTCTTCGTCTTGGTCAGCATTGTTATCCTGGTCCAAAGCACTAATACTGTGCTTTTTGCGGTCTTTTTTACGGGACCGAAACATATTTAAGCGTTTCATGAGTTTCTGCTGTTTGGGATCATCTCCTGAAGCGAGTTTTGCAGAAGTGGTAGGGCTGCTTGGTTCACGGCGGGCGATTGAAGAAGAAGAGAATTTGGTATGAAAAAACGGTTGTTGCTGGTCTTCATCGTATTCATCGTATTCAAAAGTTGGCGATACAGGCGTGCCGGGGGTCTGAACGGGACCAGGAGACCCAGAATTGAAGGCATCGATAGGGGCAGAAGTGCTAGCAGAATCTGTACCGGCTGTTGCTGGGCGGTATGGCGAGCTGCTCTTTTCTTCGTCTTGGTCGTTAGTGTAACGAGATTCCTTTTTGTCGCTGAATCGGTTAAAAAATGACCATGGATTGCCAATGATTTTGGGGGATTCATCGCCTAAATTGGTATCATTTGACTTTCTAGGCGATACGGCTGATGTTGTTGAAGCTGAGGCTGAAACTTGGCTGTGAATGTCTTCAATATTGTCGAGTTCCCGTAAAGGCACGTCACCACGTTTGGCCTCATCGTGGCTTGAATTGGCACTATTCAGATTAACATCGAGAAACTTTCGGTCTTTTTCGTCTTTTTGTTTACTTTTCTTGGTTTCACTTGTCTTGGTATCACTGATTGTCTCAATTTGGTGAGTTCGGTGGTCGTTTGAGCCCAACTCGTCACCTTCGCTGGCGGGTCGAATCTTGTCGGCAACAGCTTCGATCGATGGCATCCCAATGTTTTACTGAGTAGGAAGTGTTTAGGTTCTTCCAGTCAATTCTTCGTATGAGTAGCCAATTGAAATTAGCTTCTGGCGCTGGCGTAATGCTGCTAGGTGTTGTTAATTTGTTGTAATTTTGTTGTAAATTTTGTAATAGTTACGCTTCGTTTAGCGCTGGGTTGTGTGCAGGCACAAACAAATAGAAGCTTGCTGGTGCATATCGAGATGTAGGTCACGTGGCTATTGGCTCGTGGCTCTGTAAGGCTGAGGCTGTTGGCATGTTGAGGGTGGATGGTAGTGTCAGGCCATGAAGGAGAGTATCGGGTATATCGTGGTCTGTAGAAAGCCTTATTCTATATAGGATCATTAGCGATGGCACCCGAGCGTGTTTTGATCCGAAATTACGCCGCACGGTAGCCTGTACACGTTGTTACTAGCCAAGCAATACTGTATCTGTAGATGTGCGATTACGCCTCGAGAACCCTTTAAGTTGACTCTCGAGGTATAATCTGGTTATGTTGACATTTCAAGAACACTCGTCTCGAGTAAAAGATCTTTTTCTCACTATTGTTCCCGCCTCAACATGTAGCACACCTCCTGAGAAAAACCATCCTATTACATCCATTCGTAGACATTCTCGTTCATGCCGAGCTACCGCAAGCTTGAAATAATAGTTCATGTTAGGATGTTTTGATATAACGTCATGCTACGATGTGTGACAAGGATAAGAAATAAGCTATTGTTAGCTCCAATTAATTTTTTTCGCGCACTACGGGTGTTAATGCATCTTTTATTTTTCGAGTCGAATGCGGGGACAATTAGTCTTGCTACAAACCGAGATGCTGTAGATAACTCGAGCTGGTCGAAGCGGACTAAACATACTTTCTCCTTAATGTACGTTGACATCGTTCTACGTTTATTGAAGATAGCATATATTAGACCCGGTTTCAATTCGCCACGCATTCAGCGTTACCATCAGGACAACCACTGGCTCTTTCCAACGTGGCGGGCCTTGAGCTCTCCTGCAGTGCCTATTTCCATGTTGTATTTCTCCATATACTATGATACACCATTTTGATTATAACCATTTCATTTTTGCCTCAAAATGCCCAGAATTTAGAAAAATCTACCAATGATTATAAATTAAGCACCGTTAGTGACATCTATTACTAAAGTTTGGTGCGTCACATAAAATTTTAATGGTATGAGCACTGTCTTTTTTTCAGATAACAAGCACATTAGTAATATTCAAATAATTGTTTCGCATTGCGCATAATTCACCTCCCCTTGTCTTTAAGTTCCATAGAGATATACAGTTTGCTATCATTCGGGTGCCTGCGTAGTGTAGGCCATCATCGTCCTCTCAACCATTCGAGATATCGAGGAGTCTTCGACTATTAACTTGTAGTCGGATATCTAGGGACTATCCATTTTTGTCCATATATTGACTTATTAAGATATCTCTCAGTCACAAAAAAAAATTTTTTAGCGAGACGCATTGCATGCGAGGAAGCTACCCTGGTAAACTGTGGCAGGTTGCTATCCACTGAACCCTCGAAAAAGCGATAATCATTCGGTGCGTAGGTTTACTGTAGATAGATTTCTATTATTGACGAAAGCCACATTCTGAGGTGGTTATGCGATATGTATGTTTCAAGGTCTTAGTCAAACAGCCACTCCCGTTTTCACAACAAACTAGGGCTTGTTTGAGTTTACTCTATTTTTAGTTCTCAAATAGTCAGTACTCAAATAGATTTTTGCTACAACATTGCTAATTCCGCACTATTATTAGACAATACTGAAAAGAGAATGTTTGCCAAATTCGCACCAGTATTTGACTCCTGCAGCTTTGTCTCAATTACAATAGACAAAGCTTAAAGATATTGGTTAGTAACTCAAAGAACCAAAGAGTCAAGTGCCGTGACCCGCAGAATACCTCGTAGAAATGGATAAACAAAAATGTATCGCATTTTGGCCTCTCTGCTGTATCGTAACCAGACAAAAAGTTGGTGGGAGGTTGCATTTTAACGGCCTCGTCTACTATGTAATAAACAAAAGGGGTGGCTCAAATTCTCAATTTTCTCTCAACCAGTATTGCAAACACATCCTCGAAAGCTCATTAGTATCTTGACCATTCACACCTGAGAAGAGATGGGTAAGCGTCACCCGTCACCCACTGTTCGCATTAGGATGCTGGGCAGTGACGAGGATTTTCCGTCTGTCGTGCTAAAGCCTCTCTCGATATTTTATCCGGTTTGTGGCTCTTATGCACAGTGATTATTCGCCGCATGTGACGGGAGTCTCTAATAATAGTTCTCTGTTGACATATTTTGACTGCAACAAAGTAATGGAATTGGGAACTTCAATCTGGGTAGTAAAGTTCCCAATTTAACTCTAGCAAATTTCATTCAGTAATGTATAAATACCGATATGTATTTCCCAACTTCAAGTAGCATTATTATTCAAATCACGCTCACAATGAAATACACTGCTGCTTCTTCAATCGCTTTACTTTCCACTTTCGCTTCCGCCGCTATCAACTCAGTGGACATCTACGTTGAATCTTCCAACGTCGACATTAACGGTAACCAACTCAGTCCTCAACACGAAGGTGCTGGTATCAACTACCTTTTCTTGGGTTCATCTGGTGTCGACTTTGCCTACGACGACTCAGCCCACTCTTTGAGTACCGCTGATGGCAATGGTCCAAATTACTTGGACATTGTAAATGGCGTTGCTGAAGCCAACCTTGGTGGTAGCTCTCTCGATGTCACCTTCCAAAACGGATACTTGGCCGTTAACGGTTCCACCGACGGTTTCTACGCCCAAAAGAACATCGCCGATCCATACGACATCTCCAAGTCAAGCTATGCTCTTGTCTACTACAAGGACGGTGCTGCTCCACGTGGTGCCATCCCAATTAAGCTCTCCACCAAGAAGGGTGCTGCTCCAAGTGCCTCTTCCAGTGGTTACCAAAACGCTACTGTCACTAAGGCTGAAATCGAGACTATCTTCACCACTTACTGTCCTGAAGCCACTACTCTCGTTGTTGTCACCTGTACTGAGACTAAGTGTCAACCAAAATCGGTCACCGTTTCCACCCCAGGTTACGTTACCGTCACTGGTTACCCAACTACCCCAGCCACTTTAGCTCCAACCACTGCTGCTCCAGTTTCCACCAAGGCTCCAGCCCCAGCTCCAGCCTCATCCAAGGCTTCTCCTTCATCTAAGGCTCCAGCCGTCACCACTGCCACTGGTGGTGCTAACGCCAACGCTGTCGGTGGATTGATCTTCGCTGCCGGTATTGCTGGTTTATTGATCTAAGCTAGTGATTAGAGCTGCAAGTCGCTAATTTTAGCTTCTTGCGTGTCCACGACCGAGTGTTTACTTCATAATCATTACCTTTCTTTCTTCAAAACGTACTTATATTTTCGTGTAGGCCTTCTTAATAACATGTTTCAATAATTCACCATTTTTTTTTCAAACTCACCAATAGCTCAATGTAGCGATTGCGATATCATCTTGGGTGTGTTGTAGTCGGCTATAAATTTGGAGAAGATTGCATTTGGGTTTTGTTGAACTAGCTGAAGCCAATGAATGACCAAATGGCCCCACTATCAACGTTTGAGGCTCAATACTCTCCCTAGTGGTGGATCGAAGGTCGTCCGCGTACCGCAAATCACAAATCATCTAGAGCTTTCGGATGAAACAAACTCCACTGTAAGGCAGCAACAGGAGATGTTTTCCACCATCGACCTTAACTCGCCACAGAATTCGTGTGTAAATGTTGGTCCCACCCCAAATCTTGCTTCAATAGGCAAATTGACGCAGCGACGGTCAAAGACCGGATGCTTGACTTGCCGGAAGCGTAAAAAGAAGTGCGATGAGGCAAGACCAGTGTGTGAATTTTGTGAAAAGAGAGGACTTAGTTGTGACTGGGAGATCAAACGGTACTTTGTAGCAGACCATGCTGCAAGCGCTCAAGTGGTTGTAGATAAAACATTTGCAGAGGCGTCCAAGAAAAGAAATTTTACCAAGATAGAGGAGGTTCCTCAACAGCCACTGGATGCACACGGGAGTGACCTAAATGAACTTGGCTTGAGTGCCGATGCACCATTAGACTCTCTTTATCAAAATGTAACCGAGATAGAAAGAGTTCAAGAGTTTAGCCAGGAATTAGCACTTGAAACCGTGTTGGACCCTGCGTATTCACCAATAATGATCCAGCCGTCTTCAACTTTCAATTTGTTTCTTGACGAGCCTGGGTTGATATACCTCAACTACTTTGAGAATAACGTAGCTAATCTTCTATCTATAAGCCCCCGATCATCCAACTATTTTCTCAAGACATTTTTCACGTTGGCCATAACCAATGAGTCGATTCTGAATGCTCTAGCAGCGTGGGGAGCTTTGTTTTACACCGACAACACAGACCACGAGCTTGTCAACCGCTACTTGAAAAAATCAAAGGAGGTTGCAACCAAAAGTCTCCTGGATAAGCACGATTACTTCGTAACTTTGGCATACTATCTCATCAACATAGGGATCCAAACTTGCTCGGGAGATACAGCTAATTGGCACAAAATATTCATAAAGTGTGTCAACCTATTGGGCAAGTACGGAGGTGTCAGGAAGTTCATTCGGGACTTCAATTATTCCAACGATTGCAAGTTTCTCCTTGCCAACTTCCAGTATCATGATGTTATGTCTTCGGAAACCCTTACAAATGGGACCCAGTGCCAATTGAGCAACTACAGCGATATCTTCGAGCCCAAGCAGCTTTTTGAAGAAGAGAATTACGGGATCGATCCGTACCAAGGATGTATACAGCCGATAGTTTTGCTACTTGGAGAGATTATGAATGCGTATGCCGAGATCAAAACCCAGCGAATATCAATTGCCAACGGGCTCAATGTTGGAGAGCTCGAAAATCAATTCGACGCCAGCAAATACAAGCAGATTAACCAGATCCGAGTGAAGCATCTCCAGACTGTTGAAAAACTCGAATCGGAGCTAAGTATGAAGATTGAGCTCTGCAAACCTATAGAGTCACAATTAAACCAACTATCGACGGACGAAGAACGACACAAGCATCTACAGTTGTTCGAACTTTACCGCATGACATGTCAGATGTACCTAGCGTTGTATATCAAGCAAACACAGCCGATATCATGCGAAGTCCAGGGCTTGCTCATGAGTTCTTTCACGATAATTGATGAGCTTATAGATTCAAATCTAAAAGGAGCGTTCAATATGACGATGCTTATATGTGGGATTTCATGCTGCAACGATTATGATCGTATGAATCTTAATTCCAAGTTCCAGCAGATCTACTCGTCTTACAAGGTAGGCAATGTCAAGAGAATATGGGGGATCTTCAAAGAGTCTTGGAGAAGAAACTCCAACGGCGTCACTTGTGTAGACTGGATAGATATCTGTAACGATTTCGGGTGGAAGATATCTTTTTGTTGATCACTTTAGAGTGAATAACACAATGGGAGAACGAATTGCAAACTGTGTGGGCCGAATTGAGTCCCCCACAATACCAATCTTGGCATCATAATCCTATTGCCTTCATTTGTGTCTTTTTGCTAAGGCACAGACATAAACAATAATGAATTGCATTTATTTAGTAATAGCCAAAATTTCTAGACACGTTTCGTCAAGAATAGACCGCAAAAAAATAACAAACAACAAAGCGCGTGTGATTGTCATGTTCAAAGCTTGTTTGGTGACCATCAAATAAATATAGCTTCTCAAGAGTTTGAGAAGACGACACGTGCTTGGGGGCATCGTCAAAATCCGGACAATGTGACTGACTAAGAACATATTGTGAATGAACTGTGCTGATAGCTTCATGTGGATGCTAGAGTGTTATCATCCCTGTATAGCAGTCGCACATAGTGTAGGCATGTTACCTAGCCATGAGGTTGTTCTTGAGAAATTGAACCACAATTCATTTCAAATGAACGATAATACGAAGAATAATCAAGACGCACCGCATCAAGCCATCTTCGTATAGTAGATCCATTGGCAACGAACCACATGTAACCACGTTCCGCTACCGTCAGTGGCAACCAGACACTCCAAGGTCTTTCTTCAATGAATCAACCAAGCAGCGTCCACGTGGGGATCAATTAGATTGCGAAAATCAATGGTGCTATATAAACATCAAAGTATGTCAAAAGCACCAGAGACCAAGGATGGTAGCGTTATCAAAGATCCTCAACAATGGATTGCTCCTCGTAGATCAATCGGTGTACCAAAATTTGGCTACCCCTGAGCAAGCATCTGTGCAACAATACAATGTTATCAACTTTTTAGGTGGTTCCGGCCCATACAAACAAAGAACTGGCTATGGTATCTCAACTGATATTCCAGATCAGTGCAAACTTGAACAGGTCCAGCTCATCTCAAGACACGGAGAAAGATATCCTTCGAAGGGCGACGGAGTTGCCTTCGAAAAAATATTGAACGTATTCAAATCTTACGACAAACCATTTCAAGGTGACTTGTACTTCTTGAATAACTACAAGTACTTTGTCGAGAACCCAGACTACTATGAACAAGAAACAAGCAATTCTAATTCTGCTGGTCCTTTCTCGGGTACCTCTGATGCGTTAAGACATGGGGCGGCCTTCCGTACAAAATACGGAGAATTGTACGATGCTAACAGGACCTTGCCCGTTTTCACCAGTAATTCCAGAAGATGTTATCAAACATCGAATTACTTTGCCAGAGGGTTCTTGGGAGACCAATACTCCAGCGAAGATGTTGAATTTGTGGTTGTCGATGAGGATGGGAAAATGGGGGCAAACTCGCTTACACCCAGATACGGTTGCCCTAATTTTGATGATAACATCAATAATGATAAAATCGCCCAGTACGATAAGAGTTACTTGCAAGATATTCTCGACCGGTGGCTAAGAGATAACCCTGGCTTGACTCTTACCACCGGTCAAGTTGACTCGTTGTTCCTCTGGTGCGCTTTTGAACTCAATGTGAGAGGTTCGTCGCCGTTTTGCAAGTTGTTTACCAATGATGAATTCATCAAAGACTCGTATCGTAATGACATCGTGAACTACTACTCCATTGGTCCGGGAAATGACTTCGCCAAGGTGGTTGGGTCCCCTACATTGATATCTGTACTTGAACTACTCAAAGATAACGCTTCTGAGAACAAGATATGGTTGTCGTTTACTCACGATACCGATATGGAAATATTTTTGACTTCTCTCGGAATAATTGACGAGGAGTCCGATTTGCCGTTGAACGAAGTCAAATTTCCAAACCCCAATAGTGCAGCGGAATTACTTCCTCAAGGGGCGCGAATCTACATTGAGAAGTTCGGTTGCTCTAATACTTGGTACGTCCGATTCATAGTGAATGATGCTGTTTTCCCCATTCCTAACTGTTCCAACGGGCCTGGGTTTTCGTGCGAGTTCAACTCGTTTTTGACCTTGGCTAACTCAAGATTGGATGGCATTGACTATCACAAGCAATGTAACCTGTCCGAGCTGGTCCCGGGAAACTTGACGTTTTATTGGGACTATAAAACCGTTGAATACAACGCCACGCTTATCAATCAGTGAAAAAATATTGCCTGATTCTGATTATTTTTTGTGTTGGCAAAGATTCGCTTCGAATTATACGATAGATTATCTCAAACGGCCGAAGCGTGGTTCTGTATCAGTATCTTGAGAACCGCCTTCCAAACAATAACAGGGACAAGTCGATCTTCGCCGTATGACTCGCTATTATCTGCATGAACAACTATCTGACTCAGTGAACTTCGGGCCGCACTCCAATTTCTCCTCCCCGTTTCCGCCCTTTTAGAGAACGATCACCGCGAGTAGTCCTGCACACAAGCACTCTTCGAGATAAGAGGCTGGGAAATCACCCCTCGTGTGCGTCGAGATAAGCACTGATAAGCGCAATGGGTAGTGTGAGATTTATATACCCTATCAATTCTATAATATTGACGTCTCGATGCACATAACCGTTTTGTACATGGAATTATATGGTTAGTTTTTTTGCGCTATTTTGAAAACCATGTTTCTTATCAAGATCTGATCGAGATGGACGATTTGCGCTTAACTTATAAGTAGTTGGACTACCGCACGAGATCACCTTACCATTATTCTTCAAACACAAATGCAGGAGTCAGACAAGAAGGAAAACTTACGCGAAGAAATTGGGGAGGTCAATGAAAATGAGTCGGTCGATGCCTTGATGGTCCCCATCGCAGAAAAAGATGCCGACGAGGCCTTGAAGCTCTTGGCGTACGATGAGCCGGAATCGGAGTACGACAAAGAAAGTGACAGAAAGTTGTTACTAAAGATTGATTTGTGCTTGCTTCCTGTCATGTGCTTGTTATACTGCTTTCAATTCATGGACAAGCTTTCAAACTCATATGCCTCCATTTTGGGGCTCAGAACTGATCTCAAGATGGAGGGTGATATGTATGCGTGGACAGGTTCTGCTTTTTACTTGGGCTATCTTTTCTTTGAATATCCTGCCGTGAGAATACTTCAGAAGTTCCCTGTTGCAAAGGTGGTAGGAGTGTTTGTTATACTGTGGGGAGCAATTTTGTGTCTTCATTCTGTTCCTCAATATGCTGGATTTGTTACCTTACGAACTATTCTAGGCATGTTGGAACTGTGTATCACCCCAGCCTTTGTTATTATCACTGGTCAATATTATAGAAGAGAAGAAATCTTCTTGAGAACAGCTCTTTGGTTTTCATCTAACGGGTTAGGTATCATAATTGGAAGTGGTATTATCGCATACCAAGTCTTAGAACATCAGAACAGCTACAGTTTAGAAGCATGGAAATTGGTTTTCATCATAACCGGCAGTTTAACCATTGGTGTCGGGATTCTCATTCTTTTACATTTACCAGACACTCCTGCAAAAGCATGGTTTTTGACCAAACGTGAAAAGCTCATGGTGGTCAACCGTATTAGAGTCAATCAACAAGGTTTTGGTAACACAACTTTCAAAATGGACCAATTCAAAGAAGCCTTTCTTGATGTCAAAACATATCTATACTTCTTCTTTTCTATCTGCACCAACATTCCCAACGGTGGTCTTACCAATTTTGCCAGCATATTATTATCTGAAGGGTTTGGTTACTCAACAAAGAAGAGTTTACTAATGCAGATGCCACAAGGCGCTACTGAATTTATTGGCTGTACTCTCTTTGCTTACTTATCCGGGAAGATTAAATCTAGAATGCTTTGGGCTATTGTATCATGCGTGATTAGTACTGTCGCCTGTGGTATGTTGGGATTCTCTCATAATCCTAAAGTTGAACTCGCTGGTTTTTGCTTGTACGGTCTCAACCCATTGGGTCTTATTTGTGCTTTAGCAAGTATGGGAAGTAATGTTACTGGCCATACCAAAAAGACAACTGTAAATGCCATTCTACTTATTGGATACTGTGTTGGTAACCTTATTGGACCACAAACATTCTTGACCAAAGAAGCACCTCATTATACCACGGCCAAAGTTACCATGGTTGTATTTAACATCGTCTCCCTCGCCTCTTTGGTATTATTGACCCTTTTATTTTATTTGGAAAATAAAGCAAAAGACAAGAAAGACCTTAGTGAAAATGAGTACGCTAAGATCGAAAACATCGAATTCGCTGATTTAACAGACAAACAAAACCCTTTCTTTAGATACACTATATAAATTGTCGAATATTTACAAGAATTTATCACGTTCAACTCACAGCCTTACTCCCCCATACCCCTCCCTGCCCACCACCACACTCCCTCTCCCACCTGCCATAAATACCTCGCGCCTCGCATTTTTCCCTCCGAATCTCCACTCCACCCCCCTCTCCCTTCTGAGGAACCTCAATACCTGCCCGTCTTTTGTCGTTCTTGCTGTAGCCCTCTGCCTCTGCCTCTACCTCTATCTCTGCCTCTCTCCCCAAACACACCGAGGCCCGCTTTGCTTTCTATCCTTCCAAAGGGCCCCCCGCGTTCCCATATATCGCACTCGTTTTGTATGTATTTCGGTTGCGGCCATATCTAGCAGAAAGCACCGTTTCCCGTCCGATCAACTGTAGTTAAGCTGCTAAGAGCGAGACCGAGTAGTGTAGTGGGAGACCATACGCGAAACTCTCGTGCTGCAATCTTTTTGGCGCGGCCGGGGCGCGAACCGTTGTATGCAGGAGCAAATTTAAGCTCCAAGCTCTAACACTTTGTCGTTCAGTACGATCCAACACTTTATATTTTCACTCTTGATTTTTGCTCTTACTCTTGCTTCCACTCTTGCTTCTACTCGGCTGTGGTGACTCACCGGCTTCGGTCAAAAAATTGCAAGATTTCCTCGTAATTCACTGACATGTCTTGCAAAGGCGACCATGGTCCTGCGAAAAGTCTTTGCAAAAAAGTCGAAAAAAGTCTGCAAATCTATTTTTTGGCTGCGAAAAATGGTGGTGAAATAGTGTGCTGTATGATTTACAGTTGGTGATTTCCTGTGGAGTGGTGTTTGTTAGTGATTTCCTGTGGAGTGGTGTTTGTTGGTGATTTCCTGTGGAGTGTTTTTGTTTTGTTCAAAATAATCGGCTCCTGCCAATCAGTCCAAACAAATCGGATAACTGAAGCTTAATCTCAGCAGATCGTAACAACAAGGCTACTCTACTGCTTACAATACTCCTCGGGTACTGCACATAAACGTTCGCTTTGATCCAGGGCTTTGGCGTTTTTTTAAAAAAAAAAAAAGATTGCTGCACGAGAATTTCGATCTATTGTAGGGAACATTGGCTGGTAGTGGGTAGATGATGCGACGTACGCAGTGATTCACAGTGAACAGGTGTATGGTTTCTCAACTCGATGATTTGCTAATTCATGTACGGATTAGGTAAGCATGAAATGCTCCCTATCAAAAACTGTGTAGGGAATAGTATTACTATTGATCTATAATGTGTGGTTAGTTATCGAGAATTTTTCGAATTGATATGCGCTTTGACCATCGCACGACCCTGCGATCGCGCTCCCTGAAATAAGGTTTTATGGCTTATTGGGCGATACTTTATTAACTAGTGGAGCCGTCTACCCCCAAACCAGGTCAGGAGTTGGTTCAAAAAGTATAAATAGCGGTTAGTTTTCCCCTGAATAGTTTCTCTAATCAAATGTCGTGAGCTACAAAAAGGAGCACGCAGCAAAATGGGATTTCACTTTCACTTAAATCTACACAGCAAATTGCCAGAAATCAACTCGAATGGATTACGAAAAGGAGATGAAAATAGCCCAAACATCTATGCTTGTGACCACAAAGGCCGTCGGTATTATAAACATCGTGAATGCAAATTATGCGAGAATGGGAGGCTTAACGGATATACATTTTTGTGGATTTAACGATATCAAAGTACTCCCCAAGGTCACAGGAAAGCAATGAAGTCACTATATGTGAGGTACCTGTGGTACTAGGACTGCATAAAAACAGATTCTGCAGCCA
Organism: Suhomyces prunicola; assembly: GCA_030568655.1. Taxonomy (NCBI): domain Eukaryota; kingdom Fungi; phylum Ascomycota; class Pichiomycetes; order Serinales; family Debaryomycetaceae; genus Suhomyces; species Suhomyces prunicola. The sequence goes on from JAJMGJ010000011.1 coordinate 408,594, forward strand.
TTGAAGCCGTCTTATCAATCGAGCCATTAACTATCCTTATCTTTATTTAACACAAGTGGAGCTGTTTAGACCCTAATCTAGATGTTTTATGTAAACGGGCGACCAATTTTCTCTCAATTATGTTTTCTCCCCACAATATGTCAATCTCAATTATCCCGCAGCTGTGAAAAGCAGCCCTCATAACCCTAACACTCCTCTAGTAATCTAGACACTGACCAAAGGAGCCTAGCTATACATAATCTTGTTAGGTACTGTTTGGTTTGATACGTCTGACCCGTCGGGTACCTAGCTAAGCATACTTGATTAGCGGAAACCATTTTGGGGAGAGCCAACTACTGTGTATACATTTTGGACCAACAGAGCTTATGACATGATTGACACGTTGGACGGGCCTCGTCACATTTCTTTTTACGTCTTCTGCATGTGAGGCATCCTGTTTTAGATCAGGATAGGCTTGCAAAGGTTATCTATAGATTAGGTTAGCATAAAATGCACCCTATCAAAATCGGTGTACCAAGGTAGTATTAAACTATAAGGTTTGAATTGTTGTGTAGCACACTGTAATATTTCGAATTGATAAGCGTTTTGGCCATCCCCACGACCTTTATTCCAACGTGTTCGCCTCACATTAGGGCCTTTGCTTTGTGTTTCGAAAGCTGGCCGCTCGGAGAAGATCAAGATCTGTCATATATTTTATGTTTACAAAGAATTATTGACGCACAAATTGCTTAATTCGTATTTCCGATTTCCCAGAACTGACATAACTCCATAATTATCCGTCGCAAATTTCATTTATGCACACGTCAAGGGTTTCTCATGCTTTGGTTTCGAGCTCTGTCCAGCATGTTGGCTGATGTCTAGCAGCTGCTATTGAGGAACAATTAAGTTTATACTACATAAATGGCATAAGCTCATATTCCGATGAAAATACTCAGGAATTGTCATACATATTGCTTGCCTGGTACGCTATTTTATTTGATTCTTTTATTTCCTCTCGAATCTTGATAAGTTTGCCGAGCACTTCTTATCCATTGAGACGAACTCGGGCACTTGAACTTTCCGTATTCGTTGTGTTCATTATAGATCAGAGATTCTAAACTAGGAGGAGGACTGCTTTTTTTTTCCTAGAGAGAAACGAGGTTGGACTTGTCGGTATACTTCACTTGGGCAAGAGAAATCTCATTGTCTTCGAGATCATAAAGAGCATAGGCATGTCTCAAAAAGTTTGTTCCTAAAATGTATGGATCACCGGAGATATAAAGCAAATCGGAAGTACAATAATCCAAAACATTTCCCAGGGAGTCAGTGGCTGGAGAGACCAAATCTGAATAAGGAACAGCAATTGAAACTCCGTTGAAGTTGAATTTCAATTCCTTAGAACCTTGGG